>VXBA01003876.1:88778-335955 GCA_013399895.1 Serilophus lunatus
GGCGGCGCCGGGGGCGCCGTGAAGACCCGCAAGCCCGACAACACGGCCTTCAAGCAGCAGCGGCTGCCGGCGTGGCAGCCCATCCTGACGGCGGGCACGGTGCTGCCGGCCTTCTTCATCATCGGCCTCATCTTCATCCCCATAGGCATCGGCATCTTCGTCACCTCCAACAACATCCGCGAGTACGAGGTGCGCGGGGCCGGGCCGGGCCGGGCCGGGCGGGCAGTGCTGGGGATCGCCGGCCCCACAGGCCGCCTGCGCCCCGCGGGAGTCCGGGCCCGTCCCGTCCTGTCCTGCCGGGAGCCGGGGGGATCCGTGGAGGGCGGGCACGGCGGGAGCCGGGAAGTGCCGATCCAGTGTGACCAGCAGAGCGCCCATTAATTACCGTGAGCAGACACCGAGCTCACGGAGTCGCCTCCGCATAGACTTTATCCCTCCTGTCAGCCTCGCCCTTGCTCACGAGTGAGCTGCCAGGGAAGTTGCTGACGGCGTTTAATCAACACAGCCCAGCAAGTTTTTTTCTCGTTAGTATGTGCATTGACACTGGGGTAGTTTGTGGCAGTGGACTGTACACCTTCAAGTGTTCCACAGTAGCCGTGTTTTCAGAGCAAAGCTCTGAGTTGAGTATATTCCTGTAATTCTTACGTGCACTGATGATTTAATGTTTCAGATGCTCCAAGGGAGTCCGGAGTTAACTTGGAAACAAGGCTCGAAGAGAGTGACTTTTTGTAATTACACTTAGAAAAACCGAGTCATTTACATCTGCTAATTAGCCAGGCTACTGCTGAACCTTAGCTGGAAGTGGAACTGTGTATCACAGATTGATCCATTTAATAACAAAATCACTTTATATTTTCAGGAAATAACCCTCAGGGCTTAGGGACAGCCTTGAGAAGCAAATTGACAGCTAGAATTAGTTTCAGTGAGGGACTGATTGATTGTAGGGGAAAAAAGCACGTTTGTTGGATTGTTATATTGGAGGACATGAATTCTTGTGGATCCAATCATTCTAGTTCTTGGAGGTATGCTGTCACTTTCAAATAAGTGGTGTTCAAAGCAGCTTGGATAGTGGTTCAAATGTGTCAGTGAAGCCAAATTAACTAAAGAAATACTGAGGTAGGCAGTGGATGGTAGTTTCTGTTAAAATAGAAATAAAGTGATAATAAAACCAGTTTAACTGTCATTTTCCTTCTATGTTAAGAACTAAAATTTTAGTCAAGGAAAAAAGCAGAAGGGAAAAGAATTAAAGTGTATTTTACAGTGTCCAAATTTGTATTTAAGCATATTTTTTGAAAAGCAGTTGGCTTCTTTTGTCAATTTTCAACGTTCATCATACCCCCAAAAACTGACCCAAGTGCTTCAGAGAACCAAGCTGTCCTGGGCATGTGGAGTTTTAAACTGTCACATTATAGCCGTATTTAGGGTAAATACAATCCCATGTTTTCAACATGACGCTCAGTGGAGAGAAGTGAGAAATATCCTTGCTAATTCTGATTTTTTAACAACTACATTTATCATAGCCATTTCTATAGTAAAGCAACAGGATCATAAGGATTGCAAGATAAATACAATTGGACAAATATATCCTTTTTTATAATTGTGGCAGAATCTGCATAGATCTGTAGGGACAAGAAATGCATCAGAGTTTTGGGAGTCCAAAAATGTGCCTGTATTGCTGCTATTTGCATATACAGGGTTTTTATATACTGCTACTGCTTAGCAGCTCAGTCATGTACTCCTGGTAGGTTCCAGTAGAAGCCAAAAACTAGATATTCCCACCTGATGTTCAGCACAGAAGTCCCAGGTGAGCTGGGAGCACGACTGGCACTCCCTTACGCAGTCGAGTTGTAGGAGCAGCGTTTTGTGTGGGAAACCAGCTGGCAGGTGCTGGCCTTCAGTCCTCTCTCATTTCAAGCCTGGAAGGGGTTTCAGTTGTTTGTTTGGCTGTGTGGGTTCGCTCTTCTGTCATTCACCTCATGAGAAATTCTTGGAAGTCTGTTAGGCTTTCTTGGGGTCAGGAGGGGCAGAGTCCTTGAGTTCCGGGAGTGTGGTTACTCAGGCTGGGGAAACTTGGGTTCCGTTCTCTGCTCCTCATATGTATTTTCTCAAGTGCTTATCGAGTGAGATTATCATTCTAAAGGCAGCTGAATTTTGGAAGAAAAAAAAGTTTAAATCCAAAAAGGTTTTACAGTTGCAGCAACAAACCACAGCTAAAGCCTTTTCCAGACACTATTTGGGCTCTGAACACTGGTGAGGGATGCAGTTTAAGACACAGCCATCCACTTTTATGCATAGCTGACATATGTCCCTTCTTAGAATGCTGGCTTTTGTTAAACCTTCAAATGCCATTCACAAATAGCCGTAAATTTAGCTGTGGGAGACAAGACATCTAGAAGCTAGGTACAGTGACTAAGCTCTTTAAAAATGTAATCGGGGGAGGAAGAAGAGGTAGTTATAATATAGAGAATAGATAGATATGCCTGCAAACTTCAGTATATTGGAATTGAATTGGATGTATTATTTACAACCCTGAAATACATGTTAAGTTCAGGTCACCCTTTCCTGGAACAAGATATGGCAGCCATCACCATCTCTGTGAGCTGTGCTGTTCTCATACAGGTGCAAGGGCTGAGAAGCAAACTTTACCTCTTCCACTGACTTCCTGTATAAGTGCTCTTGAATTCAAATGTGGAGGATTTCCAAGAGTTTAGGTGTACTAGAATTGTAGCATATTAATGTGTGATAAAAGTTGAGGAATATCTAAATCGTTCCCATGTAAGAAAGAGGTCTTTGTGCTGTGACTGCTGCTGTGAAAGAGCCTGATTGATTGAAGGCATGGCTGCGAATGGAGAACTGAAAGTAAGTAGATTACTGTTGCACACATGTTCAGCCTTGTGTGCAGTTCTGGTTGCCCCATCTCAAAAGTGATACAAAACTTAATAAAACCTTCAGAGAAGAACAGCAAAGAGGACCAGAGTTACGGGATGCCTTTTATTCAAGAAGTGGTCAAGCAGAGTAAGATAAATATGTGGCAGCATATGAAATTGCAGAATCACAAGTGGTTTGGAGGATACGCGTATGCAATAGTTTTGTTATTTATCTACTGTAAATATGTAAATCAACTGACATGAACATCAGCAGCCTGAAGAGCTGTTGGTGCAGGTGGATATACCCAATGTGATTAAATCAGAGGTTGTTGGGAAGGGCTTTTGCTGTGGACTTGTCATACTTAGCTGCTGCCTTATCCCAGAGGGCAGAAGCTGGGGTCACTTGGGTTCCTGCTATGGACTCCAAAGTCATTCCTTCAGTTCACACAGTCAAAATGATTTTGTCATTTTGAGAGCTGAAGGTGGATACCTTATCCCTTTAAATAAGCTCTCTGTTGAGTGCAACTGTAAATGTGGATGCAGAAAAAGCCACTTGGATTGGCAGTTACTGTACAGGAAAGCTCTTGGCTAGCCTGGAAGCTGACAGCATTGTCAGAACACGGTTTGCTTCAGTATCCATCAGTTTCATGTGCCACGGAACTTCGTTGATTATGTTTTTAAAAGTGAGGTCTTTGTCTTTTGCCACTTTTGAGTTTGTTCTTGATCTACAATTTCTCTACACGTTGGAGAACTAGCTCAAGATACAGGGATTTAAGTTCTTTCTAAAGGAAATGCTTGCTTAACTGTCTTTAGCAGAACACACCTGTCCCTGATTTAGCTTTGAACAAATGAGATGTTTATTGAGAGCAGTGGTCTATCTGCTGTAGCTGAACAGAGCTGCTCAGGGCTCTGCAGTGCTGCTATTTCTAGATCAGCATAAACTCAATATCTTGTTCAGCCAAGGAACAAAGATTATGTGATCCTCTCTCTGTCAGCTAATAGCTTCTGAAGCTGTCTGGTTTCAGTTAGGCTCATTAGGGTGTAGGTCTTGTCTGTCAGAAATCTGGCAGCAGAACAGATGCCAATAAAAGTGCTGATGGAAGGGTTGCAACTTAATAGGTACTGAAGAAATCACAGGAAGAGAGACCTTGAGAAAAATCCAGAGGAAAACAGATTTCGTTTGCTTCCTGAACCTTGAAACTGTATGTTTATTTTAGCTAACCCTACTATGGGTATTAGGACAGACCATAAATCACTAATTCTTTGTAATGCCTTTCCCTACAAACATAAATCAGGACAAACCATTTGCAGCAGTCTTTCATAAAACGATTGATGTTGTAGTTAAAATGCTACTGCCATTAAACAGTGCTTTTGTCATAGCTTGTTATATATTGCACCAATCCAAGTCTAAATTTTAAAATAAAAAGTTGATAGTAAGTGTAGAAATAACACTGTTTGTAGGCAGATGGAAGCTTTCTCTTGCTGTACTTGCTGGAGCTATACATGAGAGAGAGTTAATGTGTTCAAGCCACTTGAGTTCTCTTGGACTGTAGTGTGAGCTCATGATCGCTGAGGGTGTGTTATGAATACTGCCCAGGGGGCCTGAACGTACAGATTTCAAATAATGCTTTTTGGGGGGTACTCTGTTAAAGACAGATAATATTGTATGAGAAGGATTATCAGTATTAATCTTTCGTGCACTGGTTATTCACCATTTCTGGCAAAACTATTGGTATCTTACATCTTCCCTATTTTAGGACAATTTTTGGGCACTAAGTGATTTTTTTACATTATTAATCTTCTGGCTAATTATGTGGCTAAAAATGGTCATCAGAATGGCCAGTTTTCAAATGCAAGTTGTTGTTTTTTATTAAAAACCTAGACTTCTAAAAGCTTAAGCTCTCTGGAAAGCATGTGAAACCTGAGATTTGCTTGTCATATAGTGTGTGTGTTTGGAAACATCATGTTGTCTGGAGTGTCTGTTGTGTGTGTTTTGGTGTGAGTTGTCTGTTTGGGTTTTTTGTTTGATTTGTGAGGGGGTTTTGTTGGTTTTGTTTGGTTTTGCCCCAGCACTGATCTCATCTCATCTCAGTGTTAAATTTGTTTGATTCTGATATCAAGGGTAGAGCCAGAAATACAAAATTGTTTACAGAATCGCAGAGTGGTTAAGGTTGGAAGACACCTCTTGAGATTGTCAGATAGGCCTGAATGGGCTTTTGCTGTGTTGAGTTGTAATATGACGGCAAAAGAAATGCCACAAAAACTCTCTGGCTTATTTGTAATTTTTCTTTACTCTCCCATTGTAAATTAATGCCTTTTTTTTCTGTTACAGATTGACTATACAGGAACAGAGCCTTCTAGTCCCTGTAACAAATGCTTAAATGTGTCCTGGGACAGCACACCACCTTGTACGTGCACCATCAATTTCACATTGGAACATTCATTTGAGGTATGTCGTCTTCTATGCAGAGTGAAATTAGAAATTATTTATTTCATGTTCAAAATAGAATTTTTATCACTTAAATATTTCTTTTCTTCTATTTTAAATGATTATTTCTAGTTCTTCTGTGAACTTGGATCTGATTTTTGTGTCCCCTTTTTCATTAGCAGGGAAGTGGAATGCTGGTGTTTTACATGTTCAGAGTTACTATGTGTGTCATTTAGCTGGAGAGTAGAGGACTATTCTTGCATGACTAACAAAAACTGAGTTCTACAAATGGGAAACAGCAGATACGTGTTTTCTTTCTGACAAGTTAAAGGCAAAGGAGGCTTACAGGTTCTGCATCTTGCAAGACTAGTGTTGAGATTAGTGCTGCTGAATATCATTCTGATAGTTTGTGGCGTGTTTACATTGTTTGACTTCAGGCTGCCAGCTTAGGATAGTACTCTCATGTACTCGGTGTGAAGAAAGGACTGAGGACCTTACTTGAATGTTGCTGTAAACACAAGAGTTTAAGAACTTAAAACTGAAGGTTTGTGTGAAAGAAAACCCCTCTTACGCCATCTTGCTTTTTGTAGAGCAATGTATTCATGTATTACGGGCTTTCCAACTTCTATCAAAACCACCGTCGCTACGTGAAATCTCGAGATGACAGTCAGCTGAATGGAGACAACAGTTCACTGCTGGTAGGTATTCATGCTCCAATATCAATAGGATAGTTTGGATATTAGGAGAAATCTTTTCACAGAGTCATTTCCCATTGGAATGGACTTCCCAGGGAGGTGGTGAAGTCACCATCCCTGGATGTGTTTAAGGAAAGGTTGGATGGTGAACTTAGTGACGTGATTGAGATGGTCTAGATGGTTTAGATGATGGGTTGGTGTTGGATAGGTTGTTAAGTTTGGTAAAAGGTTGAACTTGATCTCTACGGTCTTTTCCAGCCTTGTTAATTCTGTGTATAATTCTGTGTATAACTAACTTCTGACTACTGGTAGTAGTTTGATGATCATGAGGTACTAGAATTTTTGCATAACAGAGGACAACCATAAGGAATTGGTATTCTGTTTACTGAAAGTAACTGTAAAATGTTATTTCATGCTGATCATTTCATTAAGCAGACAGCAGTGCAGTACTTGCAATCACTTCTCTAATTTGAGTACTTTTAAACTGTCTTGTTATCTTCAGTAATACCTGTCTGTACCCATTCTGTTTGAAGCTTTCATTTTCAGCATAATAGTTACCTAGCATTTCGTTTGGGTATTGCAGCTAGATATCGTTTTTATTCTCTGGTTCACTATTGAACAGCAGCAATATTGGAAAATACCAGTACTGTGTACTCTGTCCGAGGCACTGTAATGTTTAGGGCTAGACCTCTCCTTTTCCTGTTTTTTATGAGGAGTGGAAATAACAGTTGAGTTCTTGGCTTCAGCAAGAATGGTTCTCTTCTTTTACCTGCAAACTTTAAAAAAGGGGAGAGTTTCAAGAAGCAGCATTGGATGACTGACACAGAGGTCTCTGGGTGGCCTCTTCTGCTTCCATTTTGGCAACCATCTTGCAACCTTTTGTGTTTTATGTTAGGCTTGGTTTCTTGTTACAGCCTTACTTTCCATAACACTGATGCATATTCAAATAAAACCCTTTAATAAAAGAATACTTGAGTACTTCATGTTGGACAACTTCCAAGAAATGCTTTCTTTTTATTATGACCATAATGGGATTCTGACTTTATTCATGTTTTATTTAGATGTTACTCCTGCTTGTAAAGCAGAATCAATCATGCTAAATAGCATTGAATGCTGAAATACTTGTAAATAACCTAACTTGGAAAAGATTATTCTGTGGTACATTTAAGATGTGCACCTTATTGAGGTACTGTAGTAAAAAACCAGGTTGGTTGTATAAACCAGCACAGACTCATTTGCCTTTTTTCTTTCTAACTATCAGAATCCAAGTAAGGAGTGTGAGCCTTACCGCACAAATGAGGACAAACCCATTGCTCCTTGTGGAGCTATTGCCAACAGTATGTTTAATGGTATGGTAACACTTTTATCACTTAGATAGTTCTGTGAGCTAGTGTATGTTTTGTGTTGTATTGCAAATTATTTGGAGTAAAGACATTGGGGGCTTTTTTGCTTGGAATGAATGGGTTTTCACTGTTCAGAATAAAGTACCTTGCACTGCTGTTGTATTTTGCAGAATTGCTATGAGAATTAATTGAATCTCATAGCACACAAAGGATAGGAAATACTTGTGAGAAGCTGCTACTACTATGGAGTAGAAACATAAGTATCATATATGTATTATACACCGCTATCTAATATACGCTTATTCTTACAGAACAGCTTGTGATTGTGCCAGGGAGGTATTAAATGCCTTGTCTAGTTTTTTTGTATTTTCTTCTGGAGGTAATTTTTTCACTCCCTGTCAAGATCATCTGTCTAATGAAAGCTTCTTCAGCTTGTTTTCTAATTTGATTTTCTCTTTAGATACATTGGAGTTATACCGGATTGACAATGACACAAGGACTCCGATTACTTTGATTAAAAAAGGCATTGCATGGTGGACAGATAAAAATGTAAAGTTCAGGAATCCCACAGGAGATGGAAACAACTTAACTGCACTTTTCCAAGGTAACAAAAAAAAAAAGTGAAATTTTAAGAACAACAAAATGCTTCAAAGCACATTTTGATTCCAGGGAGTTTTGCCTCACCGACGTTTTACTGAATGTGCTAATTAAATGTTACGATTCTCTGAAGAAATCCAAGCTAAGGACTACTCTTGTATTTAGAAAGATTGTCTTTAAGTAAAGAAAGCTGCAAGTTTCAGTATCATGTGAAAGTGTTTTGTTTTAATCTTTTACTGTAGTAATTAATTTGGCTTGCTTTTTTGCAATTTCTGAGGTTTTGTTTTTTACTTTGAATATTAAAAAATGCAAAAGTGCCTTGCTGTGATTAGTTCCCATCTGGGGTTAAATCCTGAAACTAAAACAAACAAACAAAACCCCAAAACACAACAAAGAGAGAGGCAAATAAAATCCCAGAAAAACAAATAATGCCACAAGAAAAGAATTGCTTACCACAATCAGAATCCCCAGGCAAAGGGAGTTTCTCTACTCACCCATTTTTATTGCTGAGCCTGATCCCATATGATAAGGGGATATCCCTGTGGTCAGTTGGGGTCACCGATCTGGTCTGGTCTGTGCCCTCTCCTGATCTCTTATTCACCTTCTCACTGCTGGGGTGAGGTGAGGAACAGAGGAGGCCTTGATTCTGTGCAAATACTGCTCAGCAATAATGGAAACATCCCTGTGTTGTCAACACTTGTATCCAGCACAAATACAAAACATTGTTCCATACCAGCTACTGTGAAGAAATTTAACTTTATCCCAGTCCAGACCAGTACAACTACTATAATGCTTGGATTTAACTTGTAAAGAAGCCCCACAGTAGGAAAATGACAATTCACGTGCAATATTCACTTAAATGTTTCTTCTGCTAGATTGTGCTAAATTTTTCTAAAAACATGATTCTGTTTTTTTGTGATTGGAAGTGACATGTTTCTCATTTGTTAGGTTATGTGCAGATTGACAGATCAAAGTTTCCTTTGGCTACTATGTCTGAAAATAGTCTTAGGGCTCTAAGTGCATGTGTGTTTATGCCAAGTATATAATAACTTCAGGTTTAACCTGATGTGGGTTTCTTGCTTAGTCACAACCAAATGACATGTTGGGAATGTGATGGCTACCCTTGGAAAAGCAGATGGCTTAGCTGAATACAATGTGGAATTTTACTTCCAATAACATTAGCAAAAGCATTTGTACATAATCTAAAATACTGTACACAGTTTCACTTGCTCGTGGTTCAGGAAATGGTGCTCAAACTGTACCAAGTGAGCAGAGGAGATGTTGTCATAATGGAGAACTATCTCACCAAGCAGTGCTTTGAGAGGACCCTTTGTAGCCATATGAATATGTAGGGGAGGCAAAATTGTTTAAACCAATGGATAGTGCTGTCATGAATTAAGCTTTTTTATAGAAATTAAACAATTTAAACAAAAAATAAAATGTTCTTAAACAGCCTAGTGTGTTGCAATAGTAGTGAGTCAGACTGTCTCTTCATACTGTTTAGAAGTTAATGTTTTTTTGTAATATTAGAATGAATTTTGATGAGCCAGTGTGTTACTCAGTCCTTTATTTTAAATACTTTGGTTTTGTTTTTTTTCATCATAGGCACAACAAAACCTGTGAACTGGCCCAAACCAGTGTATATGCTGGACTCAGAGCCTGACAACAATGGCTTTATCAACGAAGACTTCATTGTGTGGATGCGCACTGCTGCTCTGCCAACGTTCCGCAAGCTGTATCGTCTCATTGAAAGGAAGAATAACTTGCAGCCTACCTTACAGGCTGGAAAATACTCCTTGGATATTGCATACAGTATCCTTTGGAAAGCCTTTGAAAGCGGCTCAGGGCCTTAGCTGGATTACACAAACATATATTTGCATGTTCCGATTGGACTAGCCTTTCTTCTTACCATCTCTATAAAAAGATGATGTTGAGCTGTGTTTAAAAACTGGTACTGAGGGCTGGGTAGAATGTTGCCATCTTTTACTTCTCTGCTAGTTTTATAGAACGTGTAGCTTCATAGTGAAAGGGAAATCAGATTGCTTGGATGCTATAAAGGAATTGAGAGAAGCACAGGAAGAAGGGAAGAGCGGAGGTCCTTGGTAGTCTAGAAATTGAAGAACTGTAACTTCAGGGTGAAATGACAGTATGTAATGAAGGGCAGACTGACTTTGGAGGTCGGAAAAATGCCAGGGATGTGGATCAGGTGGAGGTCTGTCATGGACAAACTAAAGAGTAGGTAGAAATACAGGAGACTAGAGGAGGAGGGTTGTCATAGTTACCGAATTCTTCAAATTCAAAAGTACGTAATGATCATTTTTATACAGCTACTGCAGTATTTTCCTTTGCTGCAAAACTGTGGGAAGTGCATATAAAACTGAATGAACATAAAGAAAAATTTTGTAGTAAAATATATTCAAGAATCAAGATTTAGATTTCACTCACTTTATTGAAGTTGCTTTCAAAAGCCTGCAAAATCATACAGTTAATCTTCCCTTAAAAGGAACTAACATCTCCTAACATGTTTTTCTTGAAGTAGCTGACAGGGCTCAGTTTATTCTTGGCCTAAGAAGAACAACTAAATGTTTTATATTTGTAGTTCCAGTATTCAAAGGCAGCAGTCCATATTTGGGACCAGAATGAAATGACCAAAAATTTTTATGTGCCTGACCACACTAAGCTAGGTTTGGAAACTTGCTTCTTGTTTTCCTAAATGTTTTTCAGATTATCCTGTACACAGTTTTGATGGACGAAAAAGGATGATCCTAAGCACTATCTCGTGGATGGGAGGCAAAAATCCCTTTTTGGGAATTGCTTATATCACTGTTGGGTCCATATGCTTCTTCTTAGGAGTGGTATTGCTGATCATTCATCACAAATACGGCAATCGAAACACTAGTGCAGACATTCCCAATTAATCTTGCATTCTGAAAATAACTACTGCATGTGCATCAAGGCCAGTCCAGAATGGATCCAGTTTTTGAAAGATAAATCTCTGCCTCTGTCACTTCTGAGACCGGGTGCATAATTGTAATCTAAAGCTCCCCTTTCCCATACTGGATTAACTCTTGAAAATGACGGGTATACAATTAGCTCTATTGATTGTATCTCTGCCTACATCAGAAACAATTTTTCTGATATTTGCTTCTAACTGGACAGGCCACATTGATGCATATAGCTCCTGTTCCCTTGATGCATCTGCTGCTTGTTCATGTGCTGTGTAATGTCGGTATGATTCAGTACATTTAGATTGTGGAGAAAGACTGTTATAAGATACTGTAAATTGTTAACTTTCCAAAATTTAGGTGTCGGGCTGTTGAAAGGAAAAGTCAAGTCTAAATGTTTTTTCAATTTACTGTCTTGTGTGCATGGGCTCTTACATTTCTTGCTGAGATTTTAATATATTTATACAAGTTGTTAAATATTTTTCCTGTGTCCTACCCACCTCTGTTATTTTAAATCCTTTAAGTGCTGCATAAAATTCAGCACTCTGGATTCTTTGTATATTTACAATATATGTGCCTGGCCAGTAAGTGAGCATCTTATGAAGATACCAGAAGACCCATTTGTTAGTTATCTGTCCGAGTCTCTTTAAAAGATTGTTCTAGATTGGGACATGTTTGTTGCAGGTATAATCTGCTTTTTCTAATTTTCTTTGCTGTAAGTCATATCCCATACTAGTTTAATTGTTGTGCTTGCTGGTTTTGCTTTTTATGAGCAGCTCCAAGCATTAAGAAGAACGTAAAAGGTGAGGGGTTTTTTTCCATTCACAAATTTGGGTGAATTCCTCTTACTGGAGGAGTTTCCTAATTTTCTTAAGGCATATGGATTTTAAGCAGGCTTTGTTATAAGGGAATTATATACTTTTTCCTTATTTGGAGTGAACACCACGTTAATTTTTTGCGGTATTACAGAAGTAATGTATAGAAATTCAAAAGTTGAGGTGTCAGTGACCTCTTTTCCCTGAAATGCAAGTTTAGCTTGCCGTGAAACTTAATTTAAATATTGCAGTTAGAAGCAATATGCAGGTTAGTGTCTTAAATCAAATTACAGAAGGATTCACCTTTAGGTTAATTAAAAGTTAACTTCAACCTGTAAAATACTACTTTTGGGTGACTTTTTTTTTTAGATAATACACAGAAACTGTAATGTATATGGTGGAGATTACTTTATATGCAATAGCTTGATAAAGTATTGAGTATATTAAAAGAGACCTAATAAATTCTGCAAACCATTTAATAAGAGATTCAGTTTTGTTCTTGAACATACATTTATTTTCATCTGGATGAAGAGACATTAAGTGTAAGTGCAGTTTTAAGTGAGTTGTATTTCTGGGATTGCATTTTGTTACAAAAAGTCATGGTCCAATATCTTTAATCTACAGGCAGCTTTAAACAAAACTTATTATCACATAAACACGACTGGTTTTACTTTATTACTTGTGTAGCCTAACAGTGTAAATGTGTTAACAGGATCGACTGGAATGAGGCAGCATTTTCAGTGTGCTAGTGTACTGTAACTCCATATAATAATTTACTCACACAGTAAGTGAGGCACAGGGCTTTCAAATAGTCAGAAGCTTTTAAGATTTTATTTACAGTGTTGTAACTGTGTCTTGCTAGAGTTACGGAATAAGGGTAATGTGCCTTTGTATGTTGCGAGGCAGAAAAATCACAGAATGTGTTAAACTGGCTTTCATCTGTAGAGTAGCTGCTAGTCCAAAACACAGTAAGTGAGTAAGGTGATGTCTTACAACTACTCATTATTAAAATATTTTGATTTTTTCAACTTTGTGTTTGTCACTTCATATGCAAATATATTCTGCTTCATTCCTAATTCCTATTTTTTCCACGGGGAAAGGCTGCTTTTTGGGCTGTGCTTAAAGCTAAAACCAAAGTATTTTTCTATCTTTGCCTTACATTTTTCAGTGTCTGGCAATTTTTTACTGACTATAGCTGCCCATGCATCTGTAATCTTAATGAAGTGTCATCAGGGTGACAATTGTCTGTTTTTTGTTGCAATTAAGTGGGTTTGCTGAGAGCCTATAGCAGTAAATGCATGGGACAGTGTGCCTATGGAGCTTAAAATGTTTATAAGAGTTTAAAATGCAGGTCAAATTTGTAAACTCTTCATTCAGTTATGCTTATTTCTCTTGATGTCATGTTGATGACTATGGAGGTACTTGGAATTTGCATTTCTTGCAAGTTGCCCATATCATGTGTTCAAAGATGAAACCACAGCATTCCTGTCTGATGCCTCTCAGGGCAGTGTCACTGTCCTGATGCTCAGTGTCAAGTGTCTAATGTGGATTGGACCACCATCGCCCTGCTTCTCCAGTGACATCCTTCATGGGTATTCACCAAGCTTCAGAAATACAAAGAGCAATGCCTCTGCTTTCAGAGTGTCCCCATTGGGTGCTTTCTGAGCCTTATTCAGCTGAGACAGTGCCCAAAGTGTGAGAGAGAAGCTTTTTCGAGGCTGCTGCTGTTCTGAGGGTCTTGCTTATAAATAAATCTTTCCTGGAGACAGTATTTTGAGGAAGTAGGATTTGTCCTCAACATTTGCAACAGTTCTCCAGACAAATTCCCTTGTGTGAGAGCAGTTTGTTCCATTGTCTTGTAGGAATTTACATCCTTGTAGTAAAGCAGATAGTCACCTCCGGTGTTTTTTTAACTGCATCGAACTATTGAGGGAGCTGACAGTCGTGGTTTGCTCAGTCAGAGGGAAGAGTTCCCAGTTTGTATTTGAAATGGGAAGGATCTTTCAAAGTCTTTGCCACTAGGTTCCCAAGCAGCATGGTTTTGTTTTCATTTTTAATATCAAACTTTGAAGGATGGAAGTCTTGTCTTTTTTTAATAGAAGTCTCTAGGGGAGGAAAGGCCATGACATTCTAAGGTCAAATAACAGCTGCAAACATGTTACCTGCCTGAATCCATCAAAAAAGCGATGAACAGGGCTGGCAGGATTAGATTCAAAGGAAGTTACTGACTGCACCCTTCTCTCAGATGCCTTACTTGCAGTGGGAAAGCAAAGAGTTACAGTACAGACTGAGTTGAAGTGAGTGCCTGGTGGAAATACATGACTTGTGTCTAAAGCAGAACGTACCTACAGTTACTTAAAAAGAGAAGTTACTGGACTGCAACTGCTGAAGACAACGGTGCTCTGATCTTCAGAGTTCCTGTGACAAGACTACGGTTTCTGATCGTGTCTGAAGATGCGATGAACCCGTCGCACTATATCAGTTTGGATAAAAGTTCAGTAATAAACATAAAAACCCTCCAGCACCCCAAAATGTTCCACATATTGAATACTTGTCTGTATTGAACAACCCGCCAAAAATTCTCATTCGAAATAGAAGGAAAAAAATGAAAATCTAAGCCATTTTTATTCTTGCTTTCTTCTTCGCAATGGGGCCAGTGTATGGAAGAGACTGCTTTTAGCAGTGTAGAAATGGACTTGGGTAGAAAGGAAGCCCAGTTGCAAGTAGTTCATAGTAGTAATTTTTCCTTAGATCAGAAGTATTTCCATGTAAGAATACACTGTGTTCTAGCTCACAGAATCTGTTCTGGTCACTGTATTGCCTTCTGTGCCTAAATGTGAAGTTACTTTTACTTGACAGTTTCAATTAAGTCTAAAGGCCACTGATAAGAATTAGCAGGTCCTTACATGACCTGGGTTGCAAATAAGAAACATCCTCAGCCTGTGTTTAATAAAGTAAAAAAGTAATACTGTCCATTTGGGTTATACCGACTGCTGCTATGAAGTCTGAAGTTGGAAGATTATCCTTATTTCCTGTTGGGGATGAAATAAAGAGGAATAAATAGCATAAGTTGATCATTAAGAAAGATCAAGAAGTTTTTTAAAAAAATAAATGGAAAGAAATTAGGTGGAGCTCTTTGGTACTGGACCTTGATTTCAGACAAAGGTCACATAACAAACAATTCAAGCAAACTGAATACCAGAGCATTATGCAAGTATAATTTGAATTTTTACCTAAAAATTGTTTTAAATTTTGAAAAATAAAATGGTGAGATGATTTAAGGAGTATTAGAGGGCTGGGAAGGATGTTAATGATTTCACTAATTCTATTATAAAAATGAGAAAGACTAGACTGACATTCTTGAAAGAAATGAAAATGTGATTGCCTCCAGGCTTGCCTGCTGAGGCCTGGCATTATGTGGTTGAAGTTAGTGTATGCTGCACAATAGATGCTTGTCAACTTCAGAACAAAACTTTGTTCTTCTGTCAGTAAGTTCTTCTAACGCAGTTTTAGTGTGTTGTACAACTCCAAGTAACTTGGAAATGGCTGTATTAAGGTAGAATACAGCATGTTTTCTCTTTTAGTACACGATGTAGCTGAGTTAGTCAACTACTTGGTTTGCAGGAGAAAATTAAGCAGTGGGTAGGCAAGAACTGGGAAGAGATTAAAAAGATTGTACCAGGGGTTACTACTTCCACAGTTGGGCTGAACGTTAACTCAGTAGCTTGTGTGATCTCTTCAGCAGGGTTTACATGCCCTTCTATCATTGGTTTAAAAGGTAAAACATTTTTTTGTGCTGAATTTTTTAGCAGCTAGATTAACAGTCCTGTTTTCTTTCTGGCTTAAAACTGTTTAACAATGACTTTTTGATAAACACTTCTGTGGTTTTTTTCAGTGCAATACCTTTAGTTGGGAAAAAGCAGTCTGAGTTTGTTTCTACTGAAATTTCCTCACCCTGAGGCAGCAAGTTGCCATTCCTCTTACCCTCAAATTTTCATTTCTTCATAAATTAGTCAACACCACCTGTGCTTGCTCTGAGCAGTCATCACATGGCTTTGATCAGTCCGTAACCCACATGCCAAGATTTTAAAATGGCCTTTCTGTTGTGAAGTGTGTTTTGACAGATAGTCTCCCCGAGGCTTAGATTCAGACAAATCAGAAGATGGTCCACAAAGCAGAAATTAAGGAATAATATTCTATCTGTGGATGCGATCCTTTTACCAGGATCCAAATACAACTGAGTGTATGGAAATCAGAATAAAACATTGTAGACTAAGATGAAAGATTGCAAGAGGAATGAATGGAAATCTGTCTTGCAGAGGTAGTGATGTATTTTTAAGTGTTATTCTGTGATAGCACTGCTTGAGTGTTGGAAAACTATTTGTTAAATAATGCATTAATTTCCTCCTTTGTTACAATACATACTTCTCCATGATTATGCTTCCTAAATGCATTTTTAATATTCTGCTCAGCTAAAGCTATACCTATAAATACTTCTTCATTTTTACATTTTTAGTTTCTTTCTGGGACAGCTCATCAGATTGAGAAGTGCTGTGCTTTTGAGAAAAGATCCTTGTTATTTCCATACTAGATTGAGCACTGATTTGCTGGTTTTGACACACGTTATTCATCATGAGGTTTGGCACCCGTGCAAAAGCAGTGTAATGACAAGAACTGAGTGCGCTGCAACTGCAGCAAAGCCAGGAAATAGTGCTCCCGACAGCATCGTATTTCAGCATAAGGTTGAAGGACGAGAAAATGCAGTCTTGGGGCTAGATCTGCAATGCAGGAAAAAACACGGACTTCTCACAGCAGTGTCTTGAAGGGCAAATAGATTCTTCCTTTAGAACAAAAGAGGTTTGCATTTACAGATCTGGTATTATTTCACTCCATGTGATTATATATTGTGAAACATGAAACTGAAGTTGCAGGGTTTTTTTGTTTGTTTGTTTTTACATGCTGAGTGCTCAGTATCGCTGCTGCGCACGGAGTTCGAGGCCGTGGGCAGGTACGCGGCTTAGCTGGGGCTGTTGTGCGTTGGGATGTCCCCTCCATCCCAAGGGTGTGGGTCCCACTGGCCTGGGTGGGACGCGGCCTCTGCCGGGCCCAGCGGAGGCGGCCCAAGGAGTCCGCCCCGACGCGCGGCGGTGATCTCCCAGGACACGCATTTCAGCCGTCTGCGGATATTAAACCTTTTAATGAAAGGAGGTTTTAAATTATGCGTGCAGTAGCTCTGGGGAAGATTTCACGGATTTCCCCGAGTGCCCTCTGACGGCAGAGGAGCGGCCGGCAGCCACAGAATCCCGGGGCCACAGGGTCCCCCGCCTGCCGTGTGTGCCCAGAGGGAACGCCCGCCCGGGCGCCTCAGCCACTGCCCGGGGCCGTGTGTTCTGAGAGCTCCCCGCTCCTCCCCGCCGGTGCTGTGGGCTCAGCGCTGGTTCCCGGGCCGCAAACCCGGCCAAACCCCGCTCCAGCGCGGCCGGCGGACCTTGGCGGACCTGGCGGGGCGGCGCTGTGGGCACTGCGGCGGCGCTCCGGTCCCCTCCCTCTGTGGTGCCACCGCGGGGGCGGGGGAGCCGCTTCCCCTTCCGCTGCCCTTGTTGCCGGCGGGAGGTGACAGGACCAACGGGCGCGATGTGGCGGAACGTGCTGGTGAGGCCCGGGGGGAGCAGCCCGGGGGCGTGGGGAGCCTCCGCAGGGTGCCCGCCCGGGCGGCGGGTGAGGGCCGGGGTGACCTCCCTCCCTCCCTGCCTGGCTGGAGCTGCGGAGGGACCTGCCGGGGTCGGGGGGAAGGCCTTGTCCTCCAGGTCGCTGCCTTCTCGCTCCACGTAGTTCTGAGCTTTAGGCACTTGAGGGGACGGCGTTGAGTCGGGGGGGCTCGGGTGCGCTTGACCCGTCTCTAGGGAGGTACATTTTATGGCGTGTTTATTTAGGATGGGCGAGGGGAGGAGGTGCGCGGCCCCGGCATCTCCCGCCGGGTGCCTGCTCTGGGGTGCGCTCTCAGCGGCGGTGATATTGCGGGGGAGGGTGAGTGTTGTCAATGTTGTTCGAAGGAGAATGCCGGCGCCCTGCTGCCTTTGCAAATGGCCGGTGGTTGGAGTCGTTACCCTGCAACATTTCGGTCTCCCGCCGCAGCTCAGACCGACAGCCGGCTCTCCCTTGGGCACCTGGCGTGTTAGCCAAGGCAGACTTCGCGCCAGCGGAAAAATTATATATAGGTCATTGGTTTTGGTTCCTTTGTGATCAGGCTGTGGGAACTGATTCCAGCTGAGGACACGGCAGTGTTGTTAAGCTCTGTGTGTGTGGCGGAGTGGAGCTGCCTCCCCAGCTCAGCGGAGGTTAGCGCCTGTGCTGGTGGCTCACAGGTGGACTGCAGCCGTGACAGAACATCCTTGTCTTCCCAAAAATGTTTGATGGAAATATTATTGTCCCTTTCGCTAATCAGGCTCAGAGCATGGTGCCTAAAACTGACATTCAAGGCGCAGAGCCCGAGTTTTCCCCCAAAGGGCTGCTCCAACTGTGAAGGTTATGCCGCAGATCCATAAATCTGTTGTATCTTACTGAAAGTAAGTTTCCTGAGTTCTTCTTTGAAGCAGTCCTTTACAGTGTCTGTTGAAAGACCTACTGAATTCAAAACTAGGGGGTTTTGGTGTATTTTTGTTTGTTTTTAAAAGGCTTTCCTTTTTTCCCCCTGTCTCTCCCACTTCTGTGGTTGCTTTTAAAAGAAACAGTTTCTACCCAGTGAGGACAGAGCTGAAAAATACTTTAAAACCCCTGTTTATCTTTTATTTCAGGCTCTCCGCCAGATTTCCCAGAGAACCATAAGCACTGCTTCACGCAGGCAGGCTGAAAATAGAGTTCCTGAATATCAGAAGCTTTTTCAGGTATTAACTTGAACAATATTAGTAGATTAACGAAGTTTAAATAGATCATAATTGCATGAATTTTATTTTTAAAGAACTGATCAGATTCCACATCTGAAGAGCGCTCTTGAAATCCGTTGTATGATTATAGTGCTTGTAATCAGCCGTTACTTTCTATAGACACTGAGTATTTGTACATGCACACTTGACTTCCTCACTCTTCAGGGTAATGATTTGTACCTGAGTTGATCATAAGTATTAGTCACTGTACAAAGATGAAGTAATGTGAAATGAGTTGAGATGGGGGAATATATCCTAAGCACAAATAGAGAAAAACAGCAAGTGAGAGGAAATAAAATAAAATGAAAAGTTAAGCCTGAAATCTTACAGCTCATAGATGAACCCTGTAATTCTTAATGAGGAAGAATTCTTAGTGGTTTTATTGTATTGCTCAGTTATTGAAACTGTAAAGGTCTTAAATGATTGCATTAATTCTGAGAAAATGATCGAATCTTTAAAAATAATTTCTGAATTATTCTGTTCTGATTGGTAAGGCCACTGAGCGAGAACTAGTGAAAGCAGAGAACATTCAAGAGTATACTCCCAACTGTGGGCCATAATCTGGAGGTGTGGCTTCATACTGAGGGTGGACTGAGCTCCAGCCATGTGAAAGGGACAGAGTATATTAGAAGCCCCACTTTAATGTCACTTTCTGAAAAAGAAAGCCAGTTTTCTGAGACACTGCCTAAGGAGCAGTGTGAGCCAAGGGGAAGCAGGATGTTGGTGATGGTGAGGTCAGAGGTTTCGTTTCTGCTGGCAGAGATCTCCAGGCATATCTTTTCCTCCTCCCATTCCTTTATTATGGGACAGCAAGTTAAGGTGGGCTGTGTTGTGGGTCACCAGCACTGGAGCCTGGCTTGAGTTCCACAGCAGCCTGAACTTGCTGACAAGGGTAAAGTTCATGGGAGCTGATACCTAGGAGTTTCATTTTGGGTGGAGCAAAACAATTTCCTGCATGACGCCAGATGGCAGCACAGACTCCTCCTCTTGTCGCTCTCTATAGCAGTGATTAACTATGCAGGAGATGGATGGAAGGTTTCTAGGGTTGGTAATCCTGTGCACCCAGGGGGCTGGCAACTGCTGCCAGAAGTGTTTAGGCATCTCCCAGTCACTGCTTTAGAAATGAATTGTGCACATCATTTACTGTACTCCTTTTGAAAGTGTTCACCTGATAGCAGAGTGAAAGCTTTAAAGACAAAGGGGGATCTGAGTAAGGTGCAATTTCTTTTGGGGGTTGGAAAGATAATGTGGGAAAGTAATTCTTCTTACGGGTAATTGTAGTTGTGTTAGCACAACATTGCAAGAACTGTATTTAGAGAGTTTATTTTTGTCACTTGTTTCCGTTAGGAGGATAATGGCCTCCCAGTGCATCTTAAAGGTGGTGTGAAGGATGCTCTGTTGTACAGAACCACCATGTGTATAACAGTGTTTGGTAAGGCTAATACTAAACTATTTATGCTTTGGTATAATTTCCAGTTTGCTAATATTAAAATATTTTCCCTTTGGTACAATCTCCAACATCACTGGTGTTTTCTCTGTGATTAGTTACACAGTTCCTTTGGCCTCTTCTTTAGAACATGCAAATTGCCTGCAGAGAAGGAAAAAAAATCCACATTTACTGTATATTTATTTGTGCTTTTTCCAAGTTTAGCTTTTTAGACAGCTTTTTCCCAGACTAAATATTGCGGGCTGAATACTCCTTCAGATTTCATGTCTGATGTTAGAGAAAACTAGAACTACTTAGAAAACCTATTCTGAAAAGGAGGAAAATGTAATTACAGCACGTATGTAAACCAGTTTTCTCACTGACTCTTCCGAGTACTCGGTGATAACGTACTGAGTTCTCATGTACTGTGAAGACTAGTAGAATTACATCTGAGGATCATAATACTGTATATATGTAACTCTTTTGTTGCTTGTTACATAATTCTGTAATAGCCTCTAATTTAAATATGTTGATCTAATGGATTTTCAGTTCATTTACTTCAAGGATGAGCAACAATTACTCTGTGATTGTGGGTTCCACAAACATCCCCACTTTTCCCCCCCACTGTTTGTGCAGCCTTTGGAGGGGTATTTACGGATATTTTTTCCTCTAAAATATGGTTAACAAAAAAAAAAAATTGAGAAGTGGCTATGGAAATGTATTTTGTCTGAATTGCAGCTGCCTATTACCACTATTTCTTCTGGAAAAAAACTGGAAAGCTGACTTTAAAGGAATTTTGTTTTGCCAATCTGAAAATACCTTTTCTGTCTCTTAATTCAGGAACAGTCTATGCTATTTATCAACTGGTTGTCTCTTCAATGCCCAAGAAGCCGCAATGATTCCAGTTCAGGATGCCTCAGTGACTAACATCATCTTGTCCAGTTCCATGTGATTGTGGTGGCAGCTTATACTTACTACAAGCAGCTGGCTGAATGCTTGGAATCATAAGTTAATTGTAACATGTTAACTGCAATCAATAAAGCAGTTGTTACATGGTGATGTGGTGGTCTGGGCTGTATCATGTGTTGATGTGTGTTGAGCATCTTTGGTCATAGGCTTGCCAAGCTGTTGAAGAGAAACAAAAGGATTATTACTGAGGTTGCCAGGAGAGGAGAACCTCAATCCATCCTAGTCCTCATCTCAGTTTGGTGCCAGTGCCAGCCATAGATGCCCATAGCCTGGAATGGGATATCAGGTCAGCAAGAGAGCACCTGAAGAGCATCACAAAGGATTCCAAGATACTCCAGCCATTAAGTCAGATTCATCAGGGACACAGCTTCAGTGCCTCTCTGCAAACACACACAGCATGGGGAATGAATAGGAGTTAGAGATGTGCTTACCCCTGCAGGGCTGTGACCTCAACGGCCTCACTGAGAAGAGAGATGGCTCCTACAACTGGAGTGCTGGGATGTAAGGACACAGGCTCTGTAGGAAGGACAGACATGACAGATGAGGCAGTGACCAGCTGGAGTGCATGAAGCTACGTCTGGAAATGGATGATGGGCCAACCAAGTGCTTACAGGTCAGGATTAAAGGATGGACAGGGACAGGTGACATTGTAGTGGTGGTCTGCTACAGGTGACCAGGAAGGCTGAGTAGATGAGTCCCTGTTGCAGACAGACTGGAGCAGCCTCACATTTACAAGCTCTGGTCTTCATGGGGGACCAGACTTCAACCACCCCAGTATCTGTTGGAGGGACAACAAAGCAAGGCATAAGCTATCCAGGAGGTTCTTGGAATGTGCTGATGGGAACTTCCTTCTAAGTGATAGAGGTGCTATGCTGGACCTCATTCTCACCAGCAAGGAGGGGCTGATTGTGATCTTGGAAATGGAGGAATCTGCTTCCTGATCGTCCAAAGGTGACAATATTTATTATGTAGCGGTGATAACACGGTCCTCTGCAGAGTCGGGTGTGTAGAAGTCATCGCAGTTGAACTGGGCACCTTCATCTGTTAGATTTTTTTTTCAGTGGCTTTTCTCTGTTACAGCTTAATGGCACATCAACTATTGCCTTAAGGCAGGTTATGTGCCTTAGCAATAACATGGTTGAGGAGTGCTCATCTGCTTTGTTTTGCTGGCAGAACTGTATGACAGCTCTCTGCATATGTAGGGACACAACAAACTGCTGATAAAGGTAATGGTTTGGTCATGATCCTTTCTGAAGTCCTCATTCAGTGGCTGAGGTGGTTATCAGCCTGCTGTGATACTGACAGCCACCAATGCAACTAAAGTATGTCGTGTTGGTGAAGAAAAATTTGGTCTGTGGTTGAGAATTGAGCAGAGATAGCCAGCAATAACTACTGGCTGCTGGTAGGCATTTAGGAAAAACCTTTTATCTAAAGTAGGTAGTGCTGTCAATGAAAATTCCTACTCCATGAAAAATGCTTCTAGGAAGCATCTTTTAAGTTGGCTACTATGACAATCACTTGAAAGGTATCCCAATGCCTCATACTAATTTGATTATTGCAATTTCTGGAGAAAATTGTCATGGAAACCAGTTGTAGCTGTGTGTCCCTAGTTAAGTTTTATGTTCCTAACAGAATTTGTGCTTTTATAGCCTTCCTGTTGAATTGCTACTTGGGGGTTATTATGCCTGAAGTCTTGTACTGACTCTGTAACAAATAGAGTTTTTAAAACAACCCCAAACAATTTCATCAAAATAATCCTCTTGTTTCTCTTCTCAAGGGAACAGTGGGATTTTCAAAATGTGAAAATGAGCTCAAAAATCTAGCCTCCCACCAGTGTGCTATTTTAAGCCTCTTGTGGATTAAGTTTGTTTAGAATTTTTGTTGCTATCCTGGAGAGCCAGAGTGTGCTTGTTAAACTTGAGGCAAAGTGGAAAAGAAGGCCAGTGTACTCAGAACTCTTTACCAGAAACAAAAATCCTCAAGAAAAGGTGAAGGGAGGAATATCCCTCAGTGGTGGCATCTCTGCACAGGTGGCTTTGGCCAACTGCTTGACTAAAAGAGTAAGAAATACCTGGATGGATGTGTTAGAAGGTGGCTTGGGAGGTGGGGTACAGTTTTAACTTGAGACGAGCATTAATGCCTACATGGAAGAGAAACCTCACAGCACGCTGAACTACACAGAATCTGAAGCAATCAGCCTGCTCCTTCTGACATTGGTAAGGCTGCTGCTGCTGCTACCATGTGCCCAAGGTTACTATCAAGATGTGGACCAAGCGATGGGCATCTGGAAGGCAGCATAAGGAAAGACCAAAATATTTAAAAAGCCCACATCCTTTCCTACGCACAGGAATTATGAATATGGAAAGAAGAGCAATTGTTTAAATAGTTCAAAATTATAAAAATCCTGTGATGAGCTAGGCAGTAAATATGTGTTTGTGTGCGCAACTGAAGCAGAACAGGCAGCTGTTCCTGTTCTTGCACTGGACCATGTCTTGGAGTCCACTGTCAGCAGCCTGTGAGCAGTGGCTGCAGCCAGCAGCCCTGGTGGGAGGGCACGGGGGTAAATGCAAGCTGGGAAAAAGTGTCACACTACAAAGCAATCAGTATTTATAGAGAGAGCCTTGAAATGTTATTTAAATGAGTATCAAATGGCAGACACTTGTTCTGGCAGAGTTGGTTCTAGTAGCCCCAAAATGTGTCCCAGGAGTCCGCAGCTGGAGGCAGGCGGGAGAGCGGGTGACGGTGCCAGGGCTGTGCTGTGAAGCTGCCAAGGTTGGAGGGAGGCGTTCCCAGTCCGTGGTGCTGCCAGCACTTGTGGATTTTTTCTGCTGCAGGAGCAGTAGGAGGAGGAAAGCGAAGAAGACCCATGGTCAGCTGCTTAGTACCATTTTGTACAAAGCTAAGAGGGAAAGTCCCATATATTGTGCATTCTGTAGATAGATGTATTTGATTGCAGGCAAAAAGAGAGCTATGTATATTCTCTAGGGCTAAAATTCTCAGATCTTACCTTCAATCTCCACATAGGTATTCTATGCGTAGCATAAAATAAGCAACATGCATTACTAATGTGAAAAAAAATTATGCATTTAAAAGAATAAAATAATACCAAGTCATAGACTTAAAGCAGTTAGCATACTCAAGTTGTGTACTTTTCTTGTCTGATTCTAGTACTGTAGTGCTTAATTATTACCATCTTTAAATCATTATTTTCTGGAGTTAGGTGCTATGCCTTACTGCAGTCGTACTTTTGATTTGGGTTTAGGCAATACGTACAGTATCTCTCCCCCCAAAAGATTTCATGTAAAATTTATTTGCTATTTCAGGTTAATGTAAAATTTATTTTTCAGTTAGTGTTATTGGAAATGGTAGCTTTTATTTTTTAATATTTTGCTTTAAAAGGTGAGAAGGCCTTGTGGAGCTGGGGGCATGGGAAGGCTGTCCTGGCTGAGCTGATAGTTCTAATTATCATCCCAAAAATTTGGGGGATGTTTTCCGTTAGATAGGCAAGAGTACTTAATCTCTTCAACTTTTCTTGCCACTCTAATTTGCATTATTTAAACTTTTAAACTTACATGCTTTTAAGGTTAACAAGGCTTAGGGAGGTCGGACCAGATGACTACTGTGGTCTCTTCAGCCTGACCCATTCTGTGATTCTGTGAAAGCTTAGCAGCATGCTAGCTTTGTTTAGAATGAAAAAAAATTGTTCATGCTACTTTAAGAGAAATGACTATTCAAATAACAATCAGACAGATGAAAAAAGAAGAAAATTAAGTACTCAGTTCTAGGTCCCACAAACCTTTCTCAGATTCCATATGTACAGACCATATTTTACTTTCTCCATTTGGAAGGTAGCTCATAATATCAACTCTTAGAATGGTGCCCTGGGCTACATTTTCTTGGCTGTTGAATATATGTATAGATCAAATTAGCCTGACACACACAAAAATTTCCCCAGTTAAAAGTTTGAGGACTAATGACACAATAAAACAGCACTGACTTCCTAAAAAAACACCATGAAAAAATTCAGAGACCCTCAGAAGTAAAAAGAAAACACTGGGGGATTTCTAAGAGTATGATCTTATTTGTACTTCTTTTTTTCTTTTTCCAGATCCCAGAGTAAAAATACCACTTTTCTAATGTTGCTCACTTTGGCTATCACTGCTCTCAACGATGAGAAAGCATGATTTTTTTTTTTCATTTTTGATATTATGTTCTCCTTCCTTACTCTCCCATTCTTTCTCAATTCTGTTACATATCAGAGCTGGAGGTTAATCTTCATAGTTGCTAGGATGAATCAGACTTTCGGAGGCAAAACCAATTTGATCAACCTGACTTGACCCTAAATAAAGTATTTAGGGGATGAGTAAGTCAGAACCAATGTATCTTTTCATGTGCATGCTTGTGTGATTATTTTTTTAAAGAAGTTCCTTTTAACAATAACACTACCACCTCTAACTTGCCCAAGCCTTTCCACTTATTTTTCAGTGCTCAGTTAATTCTGCTGTAAAAATAATGGCTTGTCCAGAAGCACAATCAGAAAAGAATCTCTTGGCTGGACTGTACTTTTTCTGAATGTAAGTATTCAAGTCTTCAAACTCAGTAAGCAGCATATACAGTCTGTGATGTATGTTTTGGTCTTGACTTGATGTTTTTCAAAAGTTGCTGTTACTATTCATAGGTTTTCTATTAGACTAACAGCCTTCCCCAAAACACATCTAAAGCTAAAGCACACTTGTATGTATTTTCTCAAAAAGATATATCCTCACAAAAAGAGGTAATTGGCTGGTATTCCTGTTTGTAAATGTGACAAACCAAATTCATTCTCAGGGCCTGGAGAGGTACTTGAGGGCAGGGGTTATCCCACTGAATCACCAGTCAGGCTGGCCTGGTTTTATATAGGTGCTAATACTCCTCGAGGATCTAAAGTTCACTCAGTTCACAAGACATTCACTCCCATTGCACATAGCCTGCCGTGTCCTAAAGAAAACTGCCAAAGAGAGATGAATTTGTCCTTTTTTTATGTTTTTTTTTTTTTTCCATTCAGTTCCCAATCCACCAATCTGAACTTTCTAAAATATAAAGATCTTTCCTCTCTTCTGTCTGGTTTATCAGGCGCATTCAATCATCTTCCCTCTCCCTTCAGGGTATTTTATTCTTTTACTGTTGTGTTAACCTGCTTTGATATTTTTGTTCGTGAAAGTGTTTGTCCCTTGCCTTGTGGGTCTTTGCTGTCTGCAGAAAAGGCAAAGTGCTGTCTAGTGGGCATGGGAATAAATTGGAAAACAATGATCAGGTAAGATCCAGTAATATTTAAGCTTTACATATACCAGAACATGGTAGAAGGTGCAATAGAAAATACCACAGGAGTCTTGGAGTTCTAAAATTATCAAAGTTAAGATTTCCTAATTAGAATTGTTGCAAATTAAGTATGAAATCAACAAGATCACAGTATTGCTTTAAAAGCACATTGCTGCATAAATGCTCTCTTTCCTCTATGAACAATATGCATTTGACTGCTAACAGAGTCCTAAAATGAGAGAGGAGCAGAGTGTCTTGTGAAATGTCAATCTAATAAAATGGTATCCTTGTTAGAAGTATATTGAAGAGTAACTCTCTCCTTGAGGCTGCCTGTGAAGCTCACCTGGAGATAAATTTCCTTGTGATTTCACCAGAAGCAGCAGCAGAATACTTTCCTTGAAAAGTACAGTAACGTGTTCAATTGAGATGCTTTAAATGGGCTAATTGTGTTAAAGTTTTGTAGAGGACTTCTCAGGGCCAAAGAGACATAATCCAATTTTAACAGTATCTGAAACAGCAGATAAAAATATTAAATACTTGTAGATGGCTGTCTTCCATAGAAGTTTCCCCTTTTAGCCAAGAAATCTGGCCTGTGCAGGATCTCAAGTATCTAATCTGTCCAAAATGTGCCTACTTACAGATTCATTCCTCTAAGACTTTCTATGCAAATCTCCTGGTATCATCCTCATCGATGTGACTGTAACATGATTCAAAGATGTTCAGAGATACCTTTTGGAATAAAAGGGAGAGAGAGCGATTTGGTGCTGTTAGACTTTGTTTCAGCTGTTGAGACAGTTTGCTCCCAATAACTGTGAGAAGCTTCTGTTCCTAATGGCATCCGAGGAGGGGCCAGTGATTCTATGAGGACTTTCAAATTACTTAATAGTAATTGAGTTATATATGTTTATATAATATCAAAATGGTTCCACATTGTTTCATCTCAACATGATGGCTGGATGACTAATGCTCTGGGACCTAAGCCTGAAAGGCTGACACACACAAATGCAATCTTATCTATTATAGCACTATGCGAAAGGGGATTATATAATTAAAACATTTTAATGATCTCTACTGCTCAGTGGGAAATTACAAGTCCCAGAGGAGTTGGGCCAACTGTGTTATCAAGGTTTATTCAGTCATCTCTTAGGAGCAGTAGGGCACATTTTGCTAAATATAGTGTGGTGTGCTCATATGTGCCATGTGCGGAACATTGCCCTTGGGACCACTGTGCCACAGAGCTGGAGGGTGCACAGGGAAGTTAGCACACCTTCTCCCTTTGCTGAGATTTTCAGGAAGAAATGCCTAAACTTAAACTGCTAAAAATCCATACTCTGACATTTACATTAATAGCCTAATATTTCAGAAGAGCAATATCAAGAAATTATCTTCTATTAAGATAATAAAATAGAAAAAATCTTACAAAAACAAGACAGGATTTTATTATTTCTGGAAACAGTGCTAAAATGTATGACCAGATTTCTGGGAAAAGAAGAGGGGAACCATAACTTTTGGTTTCCCTAGCTTAATTAATTTTGGGGTGCAAATGCAGTTTCTGAAAGAAAGTCACAAACTTGGGAGTGGTGCTAGAGAGACATCAGCTCTACATCCAGGCTGCATATGATGTATTTTACAGAGTCGGGCAGGAACCTCTGTCAGAATCGGTACCTCTCTGTTTGGGTCTGAGATCCAAAAGCAGAAAAGCAGATGGGTAAGACCTGGAAATCACTACCATCTAAATATCTTTTGATCAGCCTCAGGCCCATTTGCTGGTCTCATTCTAGTTTCTGGTAAATGGGTATTTACATGAGCAGACTACAAAGCCTGACATCAGCAGAAGACTTGACTGGCAAAAGTAACAGAGATGAGAAGTGAAACTGCTCAATCCAGTGCCTGAACTTGGGTGCCTAGCACCATCTGATGCTGCATTTGAGCATTTGCTTGGGACTGGCAAATACAACATAGGACCTGCAGGAGACTCGTACACTTGTGTTAGGCCCCATAGCTGTAACAGGAAGCCTGTGACACCCAGAATAGCTCTGGAGGCTCTCTTCTGTCTCCTAAGTAGTCTAGAACAGTTTTAGATGTGTCAGTGTATGTGGGTCCTGGTCTGTAGCTGGCAGCTCCACAAGAGATCTCAGATATTGCGGGACACTCAAATGGCCCTAAAGCCCAATGTGAAAGCAGCTGAGCCAAGCCCCATGGATAGTGGGTGGCAAGACTGCTTGGGCATTGCTGAGTTCATTAATTAGGTCTTCATCAGCCACTGTAGAATTTCAAATGCTAGGCTCACATGCAGGCACCTAAATATAAAAGAACTCAGAGCCAAATACCAACTGAGGTAACACATGCCCTGTCTGCCTTCTCAGCTTCTCTGGAAGTTAGAGAAACAGATTCTGCATTTTTAAATCAGAAAATAAGGTCCCAACAGCTACTCCTAGCATAAAATTACCTCATTTTGCTGCTGCTGCTGTGTTTAGCTGGGAAAGAATGGCACGATGTAGTAAACCCCCATGTTGTGATGTGCCTTAAACAGGAAATTCCCTAAACTCATTTCAAAGGGCACTGGGCAGAGGGTAAAGAAGCAACAGGTCAGATTTACCAGCTGAACATTTACACTCAAGAAAATGAAATAGCGAAAGATGAAAGAACCTGGGTAGTGTTTCAGAGTGTACTAAAAATCCTAAGCAGATGATTTTTTTTTTTTTCTGTAAAACAAGCAAGACACTGGAGCTAGTAGCAAAACCATTTCTCTGCATAAGAAATATGTGCAGAAATCAAGACAATGCCAAAAGCAAGCAGTTCACTGCACTGGGTGGCTAACAACTCACAGCAAGGCCAGCTGGAGAGCATCCAAGAAATTGGAGGAAAGGGCATATGAGAGGAGGTATTTTAACAGCTTCAAGTGAAGCCTCTCAGCAGGCTATAAAGGTGTTGAGACATGAGAGAGAGACACAACTCCAACAGGTGAAAAAGGCTGTCAACAAAGAGTAGGTGGGAGCTTTCAAGTAACCTTTAAAAGTAGAAACAAAAGCCAATAGTTTTCTGTTTACACAACAGAGTGGTTCTGATACTGAAGTGCAGGGCAACATCTATTTATAATCCAAATAAATCTTATGCTCTGGTATTTGGAACTGTCAGCATTCAGCATATTGGGAAGCAGAAGCCACAAAGTTGCATTTATAAATGCTGGTTCAATTCTGCATTATTTTGTTTGGTGTATTTTACTCCTTAGTGACTAGCCAATTATGACTTGTGCAAAATAAACAGATTCCGTTTTTGAAGTCAGCTCATGTGGAGTACATAAATGTCCTGACAGGTGATGCCTAGGCAGTGCTTTTAATGCCTACAAGCTAAGATCTTGCCTGACCATTTTTTCCACAAACCCTCAAATTTTTCATGTGTCCATCACCATCTGTTATAGGGGACGTGCAGATGAGAGCTCCATGAAGTTCCAGGGAAATGTATGTAATCTGGGCTATCTGACTCCTTGGACCAGGGGCACTTCCTGGCTGTGTCCTAGCCCAAGTTTTGCCTCTTGTGCTCTTTCTTTTGGAAAGGAAAAAGCAGTGATGAATGCCACAACCTGTCGGTCTGGATACAAGGTGCTGAGATTGGGAAGGTGGGGGGAGTGCAGAGCAGGGATGGTCCATTCGCCCTAAAGTTTAGAAATGGTCAAAAAATTACATGACTGTGAAATGCAGACACATTCTAACAGCAAAAGAGATTTTAGCAAGACTGGTGGGGTCTGTACCTCTGACAGTCGCAAGTAGGAAGGCATCTCCCAGTCTGGGTTCTTTGCTCTCAGGCTGAGAGTTTGCAGAGTTGCCAGTTAAGCAAACAATTTTTCACATTAAAATGAGACCATTTTTGTAGAATCAAGGGGTTTGTAACTAGATGATCTTTAAGGTCCCTTCAACCCAGGTTGTTTTGTGATTCTATGATCCAAAGATACAAGCTTCTCTTGTGTAGTTGTTGTTTCTCCCCACCCCCTGCCTTTAAATAATTTTCCCTTTTACTTCGGAGTAGACTCTTACTCTATCAATCCAACTTATTTCTGACTGCTGTGCTCATAGTCCAACTACAGACAAGTTATAACTCACCTAAAACAAGTTATCTACTGTCAGCTACTACAAAACAGCTCCCCAAAATATGTTTGTAGTACTAGGTATGGTATGGAAGATTTCTCTTTGAAGTCTGGGTGCACTTGAAATAACAAGGGATAAACTAAATGGCCTCCTAGGATCTTTTCCAGCCTCATTTACTGTGTTCTGTGCACTCCCATCAGATTCACTTAGGAGTAAATAAGATTTTGAATGGCTGTCCTGCTGAACTGACAGTTTGGGACTGACCTTTACATCCTATAAACCTTCTTGGAAAGATGCACATTGGGATAGAGTGCAGCACAGCAGCTGATTATTCCCCCTTGAGAGCTTCCCTCCAACCTGCTCTTCAGTGAGGGGAATCTCTGCATCCTCAATGCCTTTTGTGCCTGTGGGGGAGAGAAGGACAGCATCGCTGGTTGGCCTAAGGACAAAGTATTCAGTCTTAAAATTCCCCACCNTCTGCAACAAAAATATCAGGTCAACTCATTAGCTAATGCAACTTGAACTTTCAATACCATGTCCATTCAGACACAAGCTTATATTCTCCATAAGACTACCTACCACATACACAGACTGTGCTGCCACAATACATATTGATTTTTTTGTTTTTACATAGAAATACTAAGAAGAATTAGCAAAATGTTCCAATTCAGAGCTTGGCACAGCACCATTTCAGAATGTTGCCGATTAACATTGTAAGTTTGTATGGAGTACTTACATTGAAATAGTTGAAGGGTCACCAAATGTAGGGAAACCCATGGCAATTAACCTTTCAGCAGATGTTCAATCCAATTAGGTACTCAGTGAGCACTGCATTATAATGTTCTGCAAGTAGCAGCTAATGGCTAGTGATTTTTAAAAATGTTGTGATTTTTAAATTTATGGGATTTTTCAGTGGTGTCAGAATTATGATCTCAGTGGAACTTCCTTCTTTCACTGGTGACCCCCCTCAGCTACATGAAGAAGAGGAATGCTTAGATCCGCACTCACAATTCTTTGTGGCTAGTCCATTGCTGTGACTGAAATGGTCACGTTGAAACATAGTGTGACACCTGACAAATATACAGAGTCATTGTCCTCACAGTTAATTTATTTTCTTGCCCTCTTTAGCCGAGCAAGATTTGTATTGGCTTTATTGAGGAATGCTTCCTGAATAGAAATGAAATAATGAATCAGCTTCTTTGAAAGAAAGCAGCTTTATTTAGGAGTGTTTTAATATAAAGTGTGGTTGTTTATCTATATGGAAGGGACTATAAGACAGTTGCGTCTATTTTTTCCAGTGTTAGTATTAAAGATCTATATTTTTTAAAAAATACTGCCTACAAATTAGCTGGCTTTTGCAAGATTCCTAAAGTGCTTTAAAACACCAGGTCCTTTCTGTTTATACGATTATTTATTGAATGATTTTTTTGAATGATTTTTTTACTTTTCCTGTTCTACTTATTTGAAGCCACAATAATGTTCTACTTTCAGAGCATTACACCATGGGGAAAATCAGTTAGAAATAAACAGTTGCTAAGGAAAACATACCTGGTGAGGCAGATAATTATTTCACGGCTGTGACACTCTCCAGGGATGCTGCTTCCAGAGTTGTCCCACTAAATGAGTAGACTTCAGGTAGAACCAGTCCTTTCTGAACTTTGCTAATACAAGAAGCCAGTCCTCATTATGAGAGGTTGGACTGTTACTGATCTCTGAATACCAGCTCTGAAATGAAATTATCCTAATAAATAAACACCAGCCTGAGTTCTTCTCATTCCATTGACTAGAAATATCTCAAAGAAGGCAGGGCCTGGAGGAAGCAGTTTGCTGTATCTTGTCCTTCTGCATTTTATGGATGCAGATATAATAACACCATGCAGTATTATTTTTATGACTGATTTAATAGGGAATAAAAAATACAGTGGAAAGGGCGGGCATTGTGCAGTAAAGAATGTATGGGCCTCTTAAATGAATGTACTAAGACAATGTTTATATACACTGTAGAGACTGATGCAGTGATACTCCAGCAAAGTACTTTCCAGGGAGATGAAGGCAAGTCACTGGCAGCAGCACAGCTTTGCCTGTGCAACACCACTTAATGCTTAATCTATATACTATCTATACTATCTGTATTTTATGTTCAAAGAGCTGACACTTTTTTTTTATTCTTCCTCTGTGCAAAACATGTACTCAAATGCATACATTCATATGAAAAACGCATGTACCATATTAATATGTCATGCAGATGCAACTAACTGTCAGGAAGACACAGAGGCAAAATGTAGTGTGATATCCTTGTGGAAACAATATTCAAGGTTTACAGTGCTGAAATGCAGAATGTCCTGCTTTATTCTGCCCTGGCAATGCAGTCTGAGGTAACAAAGAAAAAAAAAAAAAAGAGGTGCCAGAAAGACAAAGTTGCTTGAATTACTCTGGATTCAAAACAGTTCAAAATTTCTAAGAAATTCCTGGTTACCTGCAATAGTATGTACTTACACCAGAAATGGACAATATTATTAAAAGCATGGATGTGGTATAAAATGTCGATTTTTACATTTAAATTTGTCACTGTTTTAGTGCATTTGGCCTGGATGGCAAAGAAAAGAATACAGAGCTGGAGTGCAATGGTCTTAATGTGTTTAACACTTGTCTAAGAAACAAGCAGGCAGGAGAGCTAGTAAATGTTTATGCATTTCAGAAATGCCTTCTGCATCACATACTATGTACTCAGACTGCGATTGTACATAGCAACAGAGATGATTAAAAACAACCCATTTAATTACTTTGATATATGGGAGCACAAGCTCTAAATGCAATTTCTCAATGTGTTTTACATGTAAATGATCTGAGGAGAAGCTTGATTAGAATGGTTAGAACAAGGAGTTAAAGATATGAACAAAATCTATCTGCCCCTAGAATCAATGAATTGTTTGCTCTTATCAGCTCTATTTCACACCAAGAAATTAAGCAAAGCAAATCAGCTGAGAGGAAGGGGAAATAGTCCCCTTAGCAGCATCAAAGTTTGTGAAGGGAGAGCCTATGAGATTTTTGCACCCCTGAGGAACCCATTGGTTTCAAAGTCTCCAGTCATGTAATCCATTCTTTAATAGAATAATGCATATTTTCTTCCATCCTCATTATTTGCATTAATTGATTTTAACTATTATCATAAAATCTCAGTTATCCTATGATGGAAAAATCCACAGTACATGGTAAAAGTTCTGTTGCAGTGCACAAGTGATAAAAATACTTCATTTGCATTAATTAACTTCCTATGGAAGGGTATTTCATCGTAATCCCTGATAATTTTTCTGAAACTATTGTTGACACCACATTTAAACTGGTACTTTTGGTATGTTCATTCAGGAAATTGAATTAAAAATTTTAAAACATATTATTTCTTAGAAATATTGTATTTACATATCAGATCTGGATAGAAGGAAATTCAATTCCCCATGCCAAAATGCCAGAAGAGAAAATCCAACTCACCAAGTGGGCAAGGGGGGTTAATAGGTCAAGAGTGTTTGAAAGTTTATCAGCAGAGGACATGTTGCTTTTAGAAAGTGCATTCTATCAATACCAGACAGCTGAAACTGTGCCATGTCTCAAAGAGGAGCTGACTCACTTCCAAAGCGTCTGGAAATGTCAGTGCATGTCTTCTGGTTATCACTTTCCTTTCAGCGTTTGAGTTCTCATGCAGATGACAGCTCAGTTACAGAAATGAAGCTCAGGAGACACAAGTCTTCTGCCAACAGCCTCTCGACCTCCCAGTCCCGCGGAAAAATGCCCAGGACCCGTTCCCTGGTAAAAGATCAATCTCCGCTACCAGTCACTTCCACCCCGCTGGAACCTCTCCTGATGGCTCTGCCAGTCACGTCGAGCATGGAGCAAGACACGGACCCCGTACGGCCCAGGAATCTCACCGACCGCTCCGAGAGGGGGCCCTGAACTCCACGCTGAGGCTTGGTTTCGTCTCTCCCCACCCTTCCCGGCCCTGTTTTTCATCTTGTCCCCACCGCTCCGGCCCCGGAGGCCCAGCCGACAGACGGACGGGCCGGTCCTGCCCGCCGCCGCCACCGGGAGGCGCTCCCGCACCGCGGAAGGACCCGGTGCGGCGGGGCCGCGGCGCTGGGGCTCCGGGAGGAGCGGGGCCGCGGTTGTCGCAGATTTTCTACCTCCCTGTTTGCCCCTCACTCCTCACCCGTCTCTATTCCGCGTCCCGAGTTTGCGGACCCGCTCCACGGGGACGATCACATCTCGTATTTTAGCCTGAAGAGGTCCCGGGCGAGCATCTACCGAGAGCGATACCGGGGATGCCGTTCCCCAGTGGTGTGGGAGCAGATCCGCTGCTGGCACGGGGTCTCTGTGAAGCCCTGACTAAGCCCCGCAGGACGACCTGCCCTCTCGGGCAGGGAAGGGACGGGGTGTGCCACTGTGTCACCCTCTCGCACTGCACGCTGCGGAGGCCAGGACACGTCGGATGCCGCGGGCAGACTCCCGGGAACGAGAGATGGGAGATCCTCGCGGAGCCTGCCATCAAACGGGCTGCCCGATTTTGGACGGTGCGCTTCCTTTGGGAGGCACAGAATTTCACACAGGGGCTACGGGTGCGGGGTTTTCCGCAGGGTCCGAGAGAGGGTCTATGGGGCCGTGTGCCCCGTCTCACTTCCCAGGCAGCCGCGCCCTCCCTACAGCAGGCTGCCCCCGGCTCCGGCGGCGCTTTGTGCTCGAAGCAAAACACCCATGTGGCGGAGGAGTGTCAGGGGAAAGTATGTGTTTAATACATATAGGCTGCACAGGGTGGAGGCCAGACACACCTGAACTGTGTCAAAATGACTAAATCTCCTTTGTCCCCAAGGGTCCTGGCCGTGACACTGGGAGCGCCCGCGCTTTTCTGCAAAGCTGCCCCAGGATCAGCCCCAGCCTCGGCCAGGGCGACGGGCCCTTTGCGGGGGTGACGGCAGCGGGTGCGTGGAACACCTTCCTCCCCTCGCGGGGACATCCTCTGCGCCGCCGTCCCTCGAAGCCGTGCCCAAAGACTCAGTTTTTCCACTGCTGTCCCGTGTCCCACCAGTTTGGGAAGCCTAGGGGAGGGAGGGGGCGGCGGGCCGGGCCCCTGCCTCCGGGCGGGCTGCCGCGGCGGCGGTCCGTCTCATGCCACAGGAATGCGCGGAGGTATGCGCCAGTTTCCAGAAGCGGATCCCCCTTCCTTGCTGGAGCAAAGCAGCGCATATATCACCCGGTGGCAGCAGTCCACCTTCCCTGCAGTTTCGTAACCGCTTACGAGGGTAAATTGAGAGTTGGGAACAGCCCTCTATTAAGTAGCAGATTGAGAAGAGGCTCTTCCCACTTGGAGAAGGCAAGTCTTCCCAGACAGACCCCTTGCGTCGGGAGCTACAGTAATCGAGGCGCCTACTCTGCGCTCAGTTATTGCCGCTGCTGCTGCTACTTCGCCGCCGCTGCTGCTTACTGCTCCCTCCACAAGGTGCCCCCGGAGCTTCATCCTTTATCCTCCTTCCTTTATCCAGGTCCGTCTGCTGCGGCTGCTGCCGCTACGGACACCGCCGGAGTCATCGCCAGAGGAGCTGTTCCGTGACCGACCCCGGCACCCTACGACCACCCCGGAAGGTCTGTGTGTGCCCGCGCAGGAGCGGGGGTCCCCTGCCCTCCCCGCAGCCCACCCCGGTGGCCCGCCCTGTCCGCCTGCAGCACTCGCCCAGCCCTCTATGATGCACCTTAGACTGGGGTTAGCAGCGCCGGGCTGGAGGCTGGCACGGGATTGGGAAGGAGCGTGTGTGTGCGCGTTGGGCATGTCAGAGCCGGCTGCAGGCGTGCGGCGCGGCGGGCGGAGGAGAGGTGCAAGGCAGAGCGGCCCGGGGCTGCTGGCTGTCAGCCCCGGGGAAAGGCACGGGGAAGCCCGATAGGGTGCCGGGTGCCTGAGCAGAAATGCCTGGGGAGGCGGCGATGTCCCGGAGATGGAGGCTCCCTGTGGCTGGGGGCTCCAGACTCGCTGTCAGCGTCCAGCGCGCCTACAGGCACGCTACCGCTGCGGCTTTGGCAGGAGCTCTCGATTCCCTCCCTTGTGCGCGCAGCTGCCAGTGATGCTTTCTCCTGCTTCAAGTTTTTTATGTCTTTGATAGGTAGTTGGTTTTTCCTGCGTTTTTTTTTTTTTCGTTTACCTTTTTTCTTATTGAAAGTGGTAAATGTCGTGTACTGTGTGGTTTGGAAGCGCTTTGGTTAAGCTTTTTTAGATTGAATTAGTGTAAGATTGGACCGGCACTGTGAAAGCCCCTGTTTTTGTTTTTTTAAGTGATTGCTAAGGGTCATTCAGAATACTGACACAAAGTCTGTTGTGTCCTTACCGAGGCAGTGAAAGAACCTTTCCTTTGCCAACTCCAGGCTTGCTTTCACACATTTAAATTCGTGAGAAGGAATCAGTGTTTCTAGGTGCATAAATGAATATTTTGGCTGAGACGATGTATTTCATGAAACAAAAACGATAGACCTGCAGCAGTAGCAAACTCCTAGATGCCTTTGTGAGATGATTAATTTCTGTTGCTCTTCAAAAGGATCAAAAGATGGCACTCAAAGCCTGCACGTGATTTTCAGGACAAAACGTCCTTTTGCATTGAGTTTAGGTGATCCTTAAACTCGCTGCATAATGCTGTAGATCTTCCCATGGGCAGCCGTTTCCCACACAGGGCAGTGGTAAAATTTTGGAGCTTATGTTAGTGTCAGGGAGTCATTATATCATTATAGTCAATATTACTCTTTATCCTCTGGAACTGTCATTGGACTGAAACCATTGCTTAGGTTTTCTTCGAGCTCTTGATATTTTCATGTGCAGTAAGGGCAAGTATATACAGCTGCTCAAAAGAAGCCTGTTAAGTTCAGTGTCAATAACTGGGAAATTCCTGGATTTCCATAGCGTCCACCTACTAAATGTGCCTTGCTGGGTAGCTCTCTAGATGGTAGAAGAATACTGTTTTCCCTTTCAGTTGTTTCTGTGGACTAAGGATTTCTGTATTTTTCTTTTGTTTTGCTCTTGGCAGCTTCCCGATAAAATCTGTTGCCTAATTGCTTTTGGAATTCTTTTTGCTCCAGCCTAGTTATGATATATGATGCATTCATGACTTTATTCAGACAAATTGTCCCTCCTCTACGTCCTGAGACAGAAAATTTGAACTTTAGAAACACTTATGTGCATATGTGATGAGAAATGTTCATATCAGCCTTTACTCAGACAAGGAAATAGTTTGGAAGTTTTGCTGGAGTAATTGGGAGTATTTTACATGACCTAGAACATATAGTTATGAAAACTGCTTGCAATTAAGAACTGCTAACTTGGCCTAATCCCACCAATTTTGCTAGACAACATACAGTGATTGTGAGACTCTTTTGCCTGTCTCCTTTTAAAACTGTATTTTAAATCTGTTTTCTCTCAGGCCATGTAAATGAATTATCAGATGTTGAAACATCATGGCTAGACAGACGTGTTGGATTTCAGTTGTGTTACACACACTTCTGTATAACCTATTTCAGACCTTCAAGAAATGAAGAATAGCACATTTGTAGGCTGAACTCCTCAAAAAAGGTTTTATTGCAGTTTCCAAACTGCCTTGAGACCACTAAAACAAAGCTAACTAAGTGGTTCTGCAGTTATGAAAAAGGAGTCGAATAAAATCCCCAGCTGAAAGAGACATTTAGTTGATCCAAGGCAGGAATGACCTCTGAATTAGCTATCATCGCATTCAGCGATGAAGTCATGGAGCTCCCTTTTGGCTCCTGTCTGTGCGGAGGCACAGGTCTTTACTGCGCTTCCCTGATCAAATTAACCCTAACTAGGTTAAAGCTTCATGTGCTTACTGTGATTGGAAAGAGTTCAGCAACAAAAGGCACATTATTGCGAGACGAGACTCTCCAGTTAGTCATACAGATCTTTCGTCGTGTTGGACAGCTTTCAAACCTAGAGGTTTCAACCTGGTCCCGTGGGTGGGGGCTGGGGATAAGGGAACAAAGTGAAATCCACGGTTCGTCTTTTTTATGTTTCATGAATACAACCCACGCAATCCTTTAATCCACACATATCATTTCCTTCTCCTTTCTCCCTCTTCCCCCCTCTCCCATCACTGCAGATTCATTCATGTTGTTGTGATCTGAAAGGGCAGAAATGAAGATAGCGCTGTGCTCGGCAGTCGCTGCTCTGTGTGCAGCCGCCCTCCTCTCCTCCATCGAGGCTGAAGGTAACCTTCCCCTCCCCGCTTCCTTGCCCCGGTGTCCTGCTGACCAGTAAACCTCCCAAGCAGCCTTGAGCTACCGTCTCTCTCCCTCTCCGTTTCTTGAGTGTAACTACTTCACCTTTTCTCTCTCTCTCCTTCAGAGAAACTCCTCTCCTTCCTTGCCCCAGCTCCTTCTGTGCTCTCTTTATCCCGGCTAGCCAGCCGGACCGTAGCTCCCTCTCTCCGTGTCTCTGGTGTGCTGTCCACACCGCCTCCCAGACAGGACACAGCCCAGCCGACGTGGCCGCCTGGGCGCAGCGCCCCGAGGAGCCCACTGCCCACTGCCCGCTGCCGCCGCCGGCGGGCAGCCCGGCACGGCTGGGGCTGTGGCGCTGCCCCCCTGACGGACCAAGAATGGCCGGTGTTTGGGCTCGTTCAGTAATGTTGCGAGAGAAAGCAGAAAACTCGCCACCCAGCAACCCACAGCTTTGAAATAAAATGCTCCAACAGAGTCTGGCTCTCTGCGCCTGTGTGTTTTGTCCAGCCAGACCCCTCGCCTCTGCCCTGCTGGCGCATCGGCCTCCCCTGCTCGGCGGGGCGACCCCCGGCTGAGCCTTGGGGTGGCCGGATCCTCCTTCTGGGGTACTTCGACTTCCGTGGTGGCTCTGATCTGGGGAACACACTTGGGGAGATGATGCCATTGCCATGACATGTGTCCTGGGCACCACTGAAGGGCAGGCTGGGGCACGCCTTGCAGTCGCGGTGGGGGCTTCAAGACTTTGGCATTCATGTGGCATCGTCACTTCCAAAGAGGCTTTCCTCCTTCTCCTCCTCCTTCTCTGGCTCCAGCCCAGTCTCTCTGGAGGCTGAGGCCCCTGTTGGCCCTGGCAGTGTCCTGCCTCCAGCTGCAAGGATGAAGACCTTAGGAGACCCATCTTGGTCTCCACACTTGCCACAGCATGGCTTGAAATAGCCTGATTCTGGCACAATTGCTCCCCAGTGGATTTACAGCAGTTGTGGGGACAACCTCCCCTGCAATGTCAGTGTGAGCTGCTTGGCTAGTCAAGGCATCTCTGCCAGTGGTGGCTGCCAGAAGCAGCAGAGATGCTGAACATCCTGCTGCTGAAATGACTTGATCTGATCTCTGGGAATTGACTCCATCATAGGGTGAACCAAACCACTGAGTGTGAACGCCTCTGGATTTCCTGGGAAAAAACAGAAGCTGGCATCTGATAATTTGTTTTTTTCCCCCTTCCTTCTCTTTCTGTATCGAACTGAAACAAATTCCCTGATCGTGGGCCATCACAAGCTCTCATGTCTGGATGTGGTCACCTTGGCTGATGGCTACTAAAAGCATGAAATGTCAGAGATGCTAGGGTGTTTGCCACCCTAGCAGTGGTGCTTGCTTGGGGCATGTAGATGTAAAGTATACTGGCTTTCTGGAAAAAGATGACATTTCTGTCAGTAATGCAACATCTGATCACCCTAGGAGAGAATCAGTCCACTGCCTTCCTCTTGTGCTGCGTTGTTGTTGGCCAAGGAACCAAAAAAGGTCATTTGAAGTCATTTCAGAATTGCATTTGAAATGCAGGATGGCTTTGCCAGAGAAAGCAGAGAAAGTGTACAGTTTTGATGGAGAAAGGGAGTGGATGTGTTTGTGCATTCTTCCTCATCTTAGGAGGGAGCTCACTTGGAGCTGGAGTAATGCTGCTTTTGTACTGCACTATTATGTACAATGGAGTATGTTATTTCAAAATCTAAGTGAATGTATTTTATTTAGCTATAGTGCAGACTAAACCAGTCATAGCTTCAATAGTGTTAAAGAAAGCTACAAAAATATATTTGGAGCAGCATACCGTTATTTTATAATGATAAAACTAGACACACTGCCAGACAAGCTGGCCAAGCTTGTTTAGATCTTGTGTTGGAGGATGCACTATTGCTAAGCAAATGAGTGGACAAAGCCTGATTTTGGGAGTTGTAGAGAATTCCTGGCCAGGACTTACATTACTCTGCACATAGAAGTGTTTATTAAATAAAACATCTAGTTTACAATGATCAGGTTTCTATGGGAAAGTTCTCCTAGCTTCAGAGTTTTTAAGTAAGAGCATTGAAGGAAAATGTGTACTGAAAAATTGTGGTGCTGAAAATGGATTGAGAAATTGCAGTGATGAAAATGGAAGTTCAAAGCTAGGAGTACTTTATTGCTTGCTGTGGTAGGAACTGCTTTTGTAGAGCTTTTTGGAGTGTGTTTTTTTTTGTTTGCAATTTACAAGAAGTCATCTTTCTGCACTATTTTAATGTTGTGTTTCAATTTTGCATACTTTTGTAAATTGCGTGTTGAATCTTACTCACTTTAGTTCCAATATCACTACAACTTACGTCCTGTCTGCTGAACTGACTTTTTCCTTGTGTACATTTGTCCTTTAGTCTATTTTTCCAGCTTCCAGGTCACTTTGTGGCAAAGCTATCCTCCTCCACCAGTCAGTCAATCAGTTTCGTGCCTCCTTTTTTGTTTGTTTGTTTTTGGTTTTGTTTTGTTTTGGCTCTCTCTTTGGCATTCACAGGAGATGCATTTTGGCAGGTGCAGGTAGGCACTTGATGGGATGAAAAAGTGAGAGAAGAATAAGGGAGATGACCATTTGATGTGGTAAAGATTGTTGATATGGGGTAGGAAGATGTGGTGAAAGCAGAACAAAGGAAAAAATTAGTTCTATTTTCCTGCCTTTCTTCAGCTTTCATTTTTCAGTCCCCCCGTGGGAGTCGATCTGGTGTTTATCTGATGCTGCTGTTCATAGATTCCTGAAGCTTTCAGCATGAAACTGATTCTTCATCAGCACCACAGCTGCTCTGAAGTCCTTCATGAGAGCTGTGCTCTGTTGCTGTTGGCAAGGCTTTTCTGCAGACACACAGCAGCACAGGGTTTTTTAGCTGGGCAGTCACTCAAGGAGTAGAAGGGGTAAAATCCACATACATTCATGGTATTTCACTGAGGAAGTTATTTAGCCCGGTCAGGGCAGCGAAGCTGTTTTCAAGCTCAGCATTTTTGCTCTTTTCATTTACTGTGAAATTCTTGTTTTAACTTTGCAATCCTTCTGATATCTCTCTCTCAGCTTAAACTTCTTGTGCACGATGCTACATTTTATGCTTTCAGTTCTTTTGTGCCTTTTTGGTCTAGCACTGTAATAATCCAGTACATTCCTTGTCTGTCCTCATGTCAAAATTTCTGTTGCAATATTTTTTTCCATCTGTGATCACAAAGAACCGGTGGCTCTTACTTTAGTCATCCATTAAGCCAAGTGTATTAGCATGTGAATAAGTTATTAGTTATAACTTCAAGGTGAATCTGTGATATCACGGCCTGTGTAGCGTGTCATGTTTCCTAATACAGACGGATTTTTAAAGGCATGGGAAAGGAATGAGGAAATTCCTGGTGCTGTGGGACTTCACTGAACTTCTGAAGGTGCTGACTTTTCAGTTTTGCAGGAACTGGTTCAGACCTAGAAACGTCTGTTGTTTAGGCTGGAGGTAGAGAAGTAGAGCAGCAGTGATCCAAGTGTGGCACCTTTGTGTAGGGCATGAAAAGGTTTATCCGGTGAAAAGTCTGTTACCAGGGCATGCGGTAGAGGAAGTGACAAATAATTAAATGGGGCATAGCAGAGGATTAGAAAGTTTCTCTTGTAACAAAGCTTGTGTTGAGTACATTAATTTCCATTAGCTGAATGATTTATAGATAATCTGAGTTAGCTGAAACTTTTGAAGTTAACCACCTATTCAGCTTTAGAACTGGTTGGTGGCACCATAATTTTATTACCTTTTGACATCTGATTTCTATCTCTGGAGAAACTAGTAGTTGATTTCTAAGTTCCTAAGAGAGTAAATAATGTAGGTTGATATGTGCAATTGAAATTTTTATATACGTGAAGGGATATCTCCCTGTTTTTTTTGTGCTATTAATTAGAATCAAAGTGTACATGCATTTGTAGGTGTATCCACACATGTATATACATATATATGCACAAATTTGCATAAAATTTGGTAAATGTTCATGCATGCAATGTGTGTATATATATGCAGTTATGTTTAGTTACATATATCTTTATAGGTATATAGATTTAAATGATTTTTCTTTGCAATACATTTGTGAGCTATATATTGTATTTTGAAGAAATTTCACATACATGTATAAAATAATAAAAAAGCAAAGATATGGATGACAGTATTTCTGTGTTGTGATTGGCAATGGATATCTAACAAATCTGAGAAGCAGCTCTTTAATACGTTTCTAGGCTGTAGCTCATTCTTTTTCCCAGTCGCATTGGCAATACGGACTTCAGAGGAGCTCGACTGAGGTCATGATCTTGTTGGTTGTGCCAAATCTGTATCGTTTCTGAAGAAAATATTAAATGAGGAGTTTTGGCATCTTCCTGCCTCAGGAGGGCTTATTGCTGTGACAGTAAGGCTGAGCTTACTCTTCAGCTTCTGTAGTCTGTATGTTATTTTAATATGGCTTTTCCAGTGATGGAATTATAAATTCTGTTGCACATAGGGATTGTGGTTGACAGCTATTTCCAAGTTATATCACTTTTAAGTCTGGTTCTGGATACTAATTACTTGATCTTCTGGTTATATTTTATTTCTGGGGTGTCTTTATTTCATTGGAATCCTCTAGCAGTCACATTGTGTTATCTGAAAAAAGCTGTAGCCTTTTGTATATTAGATTTGTATTACCTGTGAAGTAATACAGGGTAGTATAATACCTGCGCAGCATGAAAGATGCTTTGCTCTATATTTTTTAGTTTAGAAAATATACTCTTATTATACATGTAAATAACAAAAGAAGTGGCAACTAATGAAGTATATTACGTCTGGTTGATTTTTCTTTTTCTGTTTGGTTTTTTGTTTTGCTTTGTTTTGTTTTTTTTTTCAGTGCAAAACATAGGATATCCAGCTAAGGAAATGACCATGTCACAAGTCTAAGAGTGGTCAGAATTAATGCTGTGTAAACACTATTGTTGCATAGCAGGATATTTTTTTGCTCCTCTGGAAAGTTGTTGGGGAGCCATGCATTTCTGTGTATCAACAGCGGGATCACTGTAATAAGGCAATACTGTAATCTCATCACATATTATGATGATGATCCTGTACCTTTACAAGATAATGAGAGGTGTGGCATGGATTTTGATGGACACAGGATCAACTGTTGCCTGGGTGCAACTTCACTTTTGCAGGTAGTCCAACATCAAGACTGCTTGTTTGAGTAAAGCTGTGCTCACATGTAATATTTTGCAGAGTGAAGTTTTAAGGTTTGCCCCTGCAATGGGACAAACTCCTACCACATCCAGGGGCATATTTTTCCTAGAACTCTGGTCTGATTCTGTATTGCAGATGTATTATTTTTCCACTGGTGAATTCCTCTCTGGGAGAAGAATTTTAATGAGGTGGAGTCACAGTTGCCCTATTTTATTATCACAATAAGATTTTTATCATCTAAATATTTTGCTGTACTTTGGATCAGCTTACTGCTCTCAGTCATATGACCATGGTTTGGTCTTCACCCCACATATGGTTTCACTTGGGTGAAACCTGACCCATGTGAAGGTCCATGGATGTTTTGGAGATTCTGTTTGAGTATCAAAAGCTCACAGGCCATCTGGAAGACATTTTGATGACATTGGATCCAAACTGCTCCTTTTTTTTCACTTAGGGAAGGTTCCTTTTTGGATTTTAATGGGAGAAGTATTCAGTGTTTGAATTTGATAATCCAGCCATAGGTTGAGAATGAATGGATTTGAAATGCAGCAGGGAAGACTGGGGTTAGATGTCAGGAATAGCTTTATGATGGTAAAGGCAGTGAGGCCTTTGGGATAATTTCTGTGGGAAGCTGGCAGTCTTGGCAATAGTGAAGGTCTTTAAGAATGATCTGAGCAAACATGTCGAGAATAACACGAAGTGGCTGGTCATGTCTTGACCATGGGATGGACGAGGTGACTTTTGAGGTCCCCTGCAATGGCATTGTTCTAAAAGGCTGTGATCACCTGGATGAACAGATACGTCACATATATCGATGTACTATTCTTGTTATCTGCCAAGATCCACATCTGAATTTTCATAAAACGGATTGAAACCCTTTAAAATGTTAAAGACTTTTCCTCACAGTCAGCTTTTTCAGTTTATCTGGAATCCGGTCATTGGGATATCAACAAGTTGGGCTGCTGCTGTCCTTCAGCAGTTAAAGCCTAAAGTCTCTGCTGCAACATGCCAATTTACTTGCAAGGTTGGTGGTGCTATTTTTTCCATGTACTGATTTTTTTTAAAAAGCATGCTCAGGTCAGTTGTCTCTGCCTTTGCATTAAATTTGTCCTGAGCCATTGCTACTGAAACAATATTTTATAATGATATTCTTATCATCTAAATGTATTTTAATATTAACACATGTTGCATGATTTTGATACTAAGTAACTACCCTGCTGTCTCTAGCATTGTGATACTCATAAACTAAATGATGAATAAACTGTGCATGCAGGTTAATGGTCTAATCTCACTGCCTGTGTATGGACAACAGGAAAAATAACATTTACTTCAGTACTAGTGTTATCTATTGTATCAGTATTACAAAGCCATATTATCCTGTGGTTGGAAATGACAGAAAATTAAAAAGAAAAAGCCAGATTTTTTGAGCTCAGATTTACTTTTTTTGCAATTGGACGGTGTCTTTTCATAATTAAACATTCTACCATTTACCTCTTCGTCTGCTTTTAGAATTATATACAAATCTGAAATGAAATCTGACATATGATGGAGATCTTCCTTGAAACAGAGAAGATCTGTGGATTAAAATGCCTGCAAAACTCTCTCACAAGTAGTTAAGGAAAGTATGGCTGGATCTAATCTTACTTTGTAGACCTATTTAAACAATAATATGTAATACACCTACCATGCACTGACAGTGAGTCAGTAAAATACCGCATGAATAAGCATGACAATTTTACGAAGAGAATATCATTATAAAATATTTATGAAACGTCTTTGTGCCATGAACCTTGTACATGGAGGCTTTTGTCCATCGTGGGAAGCTAAAAAAATAATCAACATTTCATTTACATATGCATGATGCTGCAAAATAGTGTATGTAAACTATTTCTTTCTGTACTGTTCAGTTACTTCTGTCATCAGCTCCTACAAGTTTTATTTGCAGTCATTTGTTCAGATCACTGGTGCCTTCTTTGCTGTTTTCTATAAATTCTGTAAAATAAATGTCCATAAATATACTTTGATGTTGTCTTTTCATAATTAACCATTGTGTTGTTTGGAACCATACTGGCATTTTATGTTAAAATGCCACTATTAGTATGGGTACACCTGCTGCAAAGGGAACATGAAAACAACAGTTTACACCTTTGAAATTGTACAGAAATACGGTGTAAACAAATAGAATTTTATTTCTGTGAACTTTGCATAAGCTCAAATATTTTAGCAAATTGCAATCATTACTAATGCTCCCGAATCCTTTGCTGTTATATGCAAAGTGTGTCACTTCAGTGGCTTCTAGGAACAAAAGGGTGGAGCTTTCCATATTTTGAAGTAAAATGATGCATCAGTGTATCATTATTACTGATATACCTAAGAGAGACCCTAACTGAAATTGTTTTACTGAGCATTAAATGCCCAATTTTTCCTGTATTCTTTAAATTATTTCCTTTCTCTGCCAAGTTTCTAGATTAAGTGAAATTTATAGGAAATATTACTGTGCAGAGACCATATTAAAAAGCTGATCAATTCTTTGATGTCTAATTAAGAAGAGTACTGTGTTCTTCACATCCTACATGATCTCATGATATTGTAAGCAGGTTGTGAATTGGCATGCTTGTACGGATTGCACCCAGCATGGAAAAAATTTCCTTTAATTGTTATGTGAAATGTTTGCATATGTGGTGGTTTTCTGTGAACTCATTGTACATGTATCCAAATGTGTTTTCTATTGTGCTTGATTTTGCTGGCCATTCTTGAATGTCTTGGCAACTCAAGAAACATGTTCTGTGCTGTCCTCTGTAATGCATAAACTCTTTGATGTTTTGTCATATTTGTCAGCTTTTATTTTACTCTTTTTCCAACAACATATCTTTATATTTGTTGGAAACAAATTTATGCAAAGACAATTTTAGTAAGCTTTGCTCAACATTCTTTTATTTTTTCATTTGCCAAAACCTGTTCAAATTTTTAAACATCCACCTGGTGTAAATCTTTTGCAGTTAATCCACCATCAGACTTGAATTTTACAATTATAGATGAACATAATGTTCAAATGTCATGGAAAAGGCCACCAGATGCAATAGTGGGTTACAGAATAACTGTGGTTCCAACAAATGGTGAGTCTTGTAAAATTTTGTTATGTGATTACTTTTTCTTCAACATTGGGTTTATTTTTGCTTTTATCTAACTCAGCTATGAAAGTAGCTATTAAATCTTTCTCAAGTTTGTGATCAAGACTGGATAGCAGCAAAGGGCATATAGGAACCTATATGACCAGTAAGGAGCAGTAATTAGTCCAAATTAGAGTTCTTACCATGGCATTTACCTTTTTGGGACTACAAGGAATAAGTTTTGAATGCCTTTCGTTTGCAAGGAGCCAAAACAAGGTAGAATCTGCTCCTCTTCTACACTTTTACATTAAGGTTTGAGAATTGTATTGTGCTGTGTAAGACAGCTGTTATTGTATTTTACTTTGAGAAATAATCAGTGTAAAAGTCATATTGAATCACAACTGGACCGGCATTTGTTAGATGATAGTACATTTTGTATGTGCATTTTAAGATTCAAATTTCCTGGAATTTATTAATCACTTCAGTAATTTAATTCACTATCAAAAGCAAGCTAGTTTGATATTCCATGTTTTAAAATTCGTATTTCATGAAAACAGAAAGTGTATAATTCTCCAATTATCATTGGATTTTAGATAGATGTTTCATTTTGTTTTGTGATCAACTTACAAGTATTATTGCATTGAAAGGCTCCATTAAGTGTTCTATATATTTATTGCAGATGGACCTACTAAAGAATTTACTCTTTCGCCTAGCACTACCCAAACTGTCTTATCAGATCTTGTATCTGGTGTAGAGTATATTGTATCAATAGCTTCATATGATAACAGAGAGGAGAGTCTACCTGTTTTTGGCCAGCTGACAAGTAAGTAGCTGTTTTACGGTTAGAAAACCGAGTAAGATAACTGCATGGTCATTCACAAAATTTGGCCTTGCTCCAGTTCCTCAACAAAATTGCCACATACATAAATGCTTATTAGATGGAGCTGTCTGAACAGCCTTTTCCCATTTTTCCTGGTAGAAGCAGAGAAAATTTACAAGAGATCAAAGGAGACTGACATGGGTATATAGTATCTGACAATCCCTATAGAATATCTGTCAGGAGGCACCTGGGATTTTTTTGAGCTGAACTTACCTCCTAGAAATTTCATCTGTTGAAGTCAAGGGGAAGACAATCATTGACCTCAGCAGCAAATGAATCTGACAGGCATTTTGTGTGTGTATGTGTGTGTGTGAAAAAGTTAATTATATTAATCAAATAATAGTAGAATGTGACACATTATATATTAATGCATACATTGAATTTAAATTTCTATAGTTTATATTAATAATTAAATAATATAGATTTAATTGACTAAAAATGCACAGCATGCTTTCTTCTAAGACATATTTTGTCTCATGTCTCAAGCTTCACAATCAACCAAAACTACTTTTGATTAATTCCCCTAGGTGTTAGAGATGGGTAATACTGGTCTTTTATCCAGGGATGTTGCAGTTAGTTTTCAGATGTACAAATACACAGGATCCTTAGTTATTTTCCTTTTCTGTGTGTTGTGTTGCCCTGAATGCTATGTTGTCCAATCTGTAAGTACAGGTGGATGTATTCACAACCTGAGTTTATGTTTTCATTTAGTGAGGTTTGTCAGATTTATGTCTCTAATTCCCTACATGCTTTTCTTTGATGTTTACAAATTTAACCTGATGTTCTCCATTAATTCTGTCTATGTTGTGCTTTGTGTAGTTCAGACAGGTGGTCCGGGGATACCAGAGGAAAAGAAGGTTGAGGCTCAATTACAAAGTAAGGTGTTTTGTCTTTCAACTTAACTGATGTTTATCTTATCTGAGGTCTAGCTCTAGCACTCCATGAAGTTAAACTGTGTTCCTGTGTTACCTAGTAATGAGGGTAACTTGTAAAGTTGTCCAGAGTTAAGCAAACTTGGGAAGGGTCTGGAATAGAAGGAATTTATTAGCTGCTTTTTAAGATTAAGGTGCAAAGTTGGTACTGAAACTAGGGATTTCATGCAGCTAACCTGAGCAAGTCCGTAAGTGTCTTGATCTTATTGACAAAAGGCATTGTGCTGTGGATAAAAGATGTTGCAGAAGAATCTGTGCAGCCACAATGGAGTGATAAATATGCAAAGCAGAAATGATAACTGGATGAAATTTTTCTGTGACATAAAGTCACTGCAAACATTTTTGTGTCTGTGTTTTCATTTGTTGTGACATAACAAATCTTGTGAATTAGTGTGAGGTGTCTCAAAGCAGTTCCTTTTTAATAATGGCAGCTAGAAGACGATACGAGTGTTCTCTTATGTGAATAATGCTTCCCCAAGTAGGATATTCCAGATAAGAAAATCAGTCTATTAAATATCTATTTGTTTTGGTTTTTACCTGCTAAGTTTCCATTAGACATTTCTCACTGATTTGTAAGAATGCAGTTGCTCATTTACTAAGAGTTGTTTTCTTTCTTTTTTTTTTTTTTTTTTTCCCCATATTGTTTTCCAGGGTGCTCCATAAGTGCAATGACAGACCTAGTTTTCCTGGTAGATGGTTCATGGAGTGTCGGGAGAAATAACTTTGGATATATTCTGGACTTCATGGTTGCCCTTGTATCAGCTTTTGACATTGGGGAGGAAAAGACAAGAGTTGGAGTTGTTCAGTACAGCTCAGATACAAGAACAGAATTCAATTTAAATCAGTATTTCAGACGAAGTGATCTTATTGATGCAATTAAAAGGATACCTTATAAAGGTGGCAACACAATGACAGGTACAAATTTCCCACATACATGTTTATTCAGCATTTCATAATTAATTTTTTTTTTAAATCATATTGCATGCAAGTCTAGTAAAACACAACTTGTGGTGTTGTTTTTAGGCGAGGCTATTGATTTTCTGGTTCAAAATACCTTCACTGAGTCTGCTGGAGCAAGAAAAGGTTTTCCCAAAGTAGCAATTGTCATTACTGATGGAAAAGCTCAAGATGATGTAGAAATTCCTGCAAGAGAGCTTCGCAACATAGGAGTTGAAGTTTTTTCCTTGGGTATGTTGAATTTTTCTAATGATTGAGAGATTAACATTCATAAGGAAGCAATTTATATGTTTTATAGGTTCTGTGTTTCAGGAATTTGACTATGCCACTCTTTTAATGCATATACCTTGAAATGGGTCGTTTTAGACCTCCAGATTGAATAATACTATTTGTATTAATTTGATAGAAATACTGTAGCTCCTACATGGAGATTAGGGTGACTGACTAGCATAATTTCAATTTTGGCCTCACTGAGAATATCACATTATTTTCTTAGGTTGAAAATGGAGTGCATTGCCTCATTTAATTAATCATTATTTTGTACCTTGATTATTGATAATGAGAGAAGGCAGAACTAAATTAAACTCAGTTTTACCCCAGGATGTTCTGAAACTTCATGAATACATTTACAGGTGTCTGTATTTTATGGCTGCTTAATGCTAATATTCCTGTCTATTGCAACTTCTAGGTATCAAAGCAGCAGATGCAAAGGAACTCAAGCTAATTGCATCTCAGCCTTCACTGAAGCATGTGTTCAATGTGGCTAATTTTGATGGAATTGTGGATATACAGAATGAAATTATCTTGCAAGTATGCTCTGGTGTTGACGAACAACTAGGTGAACTGGTTAGTGGAGAAGAAGGTGAGATACTTTATATATTTATATACCTCAGTTTATTCTAATACATATTTAAGAGGCTATCCCTACTTCCTTGGCTTTATTTCTGGAGTGTGATCCATTGCTTCATTTAACAAGGGTGGAAAACTGGTGTATTTAAGTATAGGAGAACAGAACATGTGATGTTATAGATTTGGAATAGCTCCATTATTCCATAGTTTCAAAGGCAACACATTGATGTGCAGTTATCAGAGTCTCATACAGGCGGTTTGAACACAGTCATCACTTCTGTGGAAAAATGTACTAAAGGGAAAAATACTTCTTGGTGGAGGGGAAAAGTGTGTAATAGGCTAAAAATTAAGGAATAAAAACTGGAGAATGCTGAGAGAACACAAGCTGTATCACTGCAGCTTTCTGGCCCTTTAAGGTTTTAAGTAACTATTCTTTGGCCAAAATGGCAGCAGAGATCACTCCACTATCATAGTGCTCTGCTCAATTCTGCATTTGTTCACACTTTCTACTGTGTTCCTGACAGTGTAGCTTTCACTTCTGGTTGAAATGTCTTTAAAGCAAGGCTAAATTGCTCTTGTAACTTCTACTATACTTGGAGGACCACAAATGCGTTATTCGTATTTCTGTACTGATGTCTCTTTTGGGCTGTCCTGTAATTCAATTCTGTTTATTAATGACAAAAACCCCAAAAAAGTGATTTTTAGTAAAGATTAAGCAAAGATAACTAATTTTATTCCAGAAATAAAAACCATGAAGAAAATATGTTTAGAATTGTAATTAATATTTTGTGTTTGCTCTTGATTTCTTTCAGTGGTAGATCCTCCTTCAAATCTGGTGGCTACTCAGATCTCCTCAAAATCTGTTAGGATCACTTGGGACCCATCCACAAGCCAAGTAACTGGCTATCGGCTGCAGTTCATTCCAATGATAGCTGGTGGAAAACAACACGTACTGAGTGTGGGTCCTCAGACTACTGCTCTGAATGTTAAAGATCTCTCTCCAGACACAGAGTATCAAATCAATGTTTATGCAATGAAAGGCCTGACCCCCAGTGAGCCAATAACAATAATGGAAAAAACACAACAAGTAAAAGTTCAAGTGGGTGAGTTAGGAGCCACTACATTATTTTCATATGGTAGCTTTCCATTGATTAAACCTCTGATGCTTGTTTTATTTTCATACCTTTATTATTTATGTGAAACAGCTCTGCTTAGCATAGTTTATATTTGTTTATAAGCAGCTGGGTGTGATACATGAACTACAGATGCAATTGTAATGCTGTGGCTATTGAAAATCTGCTTACGATAGTTACTCTTTTTCTTTGCAGAATGCTCACGTGGTGTGGATGTAAAAGCTGATGTTGTGTTTTTAGTGGATGGTTCCTACAGCATTGGTATCGCCAATTTTGTAAAAGTAAGGGCATTTTTGGAAGTGTTAGTTAAAAGCTTTGAGATATCACCTCGAAAAGTACAGATAAGTCTTGTCCAGTACAGCAGAGATCCCCATATGGAGTTTTCTTTGAACAGATACAACAGAGTGGAAGATATAATTCAGGCTATTAACACCTTCCCCTACAGAGGTGGATCTACCAACACAGGCAAAGCAATGACATATGTGAGGGAGAAAGTATTTGTTACCAGCAAGGGATCAAGACCAAATGTGCCGAGAGTCATGATTCTTATTACTGATGGAAAATCGTCAGATGCTTTTAAAGAACCTGCAATAAAGCTGCGGGATGCAGATGTAGAAATATTTGCAGTTGGTGTGAAGGACGCAGTGCGTACAGAGTTGGAAGCAATTGCATCACCTCCTGCTGAAACTCATGTTTACACAGTGGAAGATTTTGATGCTTTTCAAAGAATATCATTTGAACTTACACAGTCTGTCTGCCTGCGAATTGAGCAGGAGCTGGCCGCTATAAGGAGAAAATGTAAGTAACTACTATTACTTAGAAGAATGTAGAAAATGCAATGAAAGAAGATCTGAAGCAATGTTTTGTGCTTTTAGTTACCTAAAGAATGTACAAGAATTGGATTAAATTTTCCATACATAAATGATATTTTTAATAACTGGGGATTTGCATCTCATTTTCAAACATATTACAAGCAACAAGGGAAATTAATGGAGAAATGGAGATGAAAAAATTATTGGAGAAATTTCCTCCTTCACCCTCCCCTACTATATATCTGAAAAGTATTAAAGTGTATGTCTATTAGAATGACCTTAGTGGACGTGCTCTGTTTTTTACACTCAATGTCTTGAGTAAAATCATTACCAGGGCTATTCATTTTTAGCTGTCCAAGATGAGGAGCTAATGTAGGGTTTTCTTTTAGATTTCCAAAGGCACCAAAGTGGTGCCAAGAATTCCAGGGGCAATTTGCTTAATTTTTATAGCCCTCTGGAGTGGGCTTAGATGAGACAACTTGAGACAGCAAGATGGCAGGTGATATTGGTCTCAATCTAACTGTAAAAACTGAAATGAAGTAACACATGAAAATCTTCACATGGATCCAAATCTGGCCACCTTGGATGTTAAAAATTTAAAAGATTTCTAAAGGACCAACTTTTGGTCAGCTAAAGTTACTTAAGATAGTTTGCACCCTCACTGTCCCTACCTGTGTTTAGTAGAATACTAACACTGAATAGTCCCCAATATTGAAAACGCCACTCTCTTTAAAAATAAGCCTTTTGTTTCAGGATAGCTTTGAGGAACAAACCAGCAAAGCAGCCTTTGTTTTAGAGGGCTCAAGCAGTCTTAAGATCCCCACTGTTAGGCTGACTAGGCCAACCAAAACAAGCCCAGGATGTCAGGTTTGTGTTTGTGGCTCATGTCAAATTCCTTGTTTGCCCTTCAACTTCATTCCTGAAAAAAATACTTGTATTTATTTTCTCCTGTTTCTAATCTAAATCTGAAAAAAATCCCAACAATTCTTAGTTTTCATTGAGGACATAATGTTATTGCTGTTCACGGGACATACAAAAGAGGGAACCTAACTTGAACATCAGATTCTCAATTAAGTTTTCATAAGTTTTTTTAGATGAACTGTTTTCATTTGATTTAGAAATCACTGAGTGGGTGCTTCTACTCATTATTGAATGATTTTAGACAGCCCAGATAAGACCTTCCTGAAATTTGATACCTATAAACAAATAATGTGCACATACAACAAAATATCTGTACAATTAAAATAAATTATTGAGGGAAGTTTTTAATTTATTTTTGTGTTTAAAATATTCTGGCAAATGTGCCTCATATACACATTTTTATTTCCACACAGCTTATGTGCCTGCAAAGAACATGGTCTTTTCTGACATAACATCTGACAGTTTCAAAGTAAGCTGGTCTCCAGCTGGATCTGAGGTTTTGTCCTATCTCATTAAATATAAAGTAGCAGTCGGTGGAGAGGAATTCATTGTTTCAGTGCCTGCTTCAAGTACTAGTTCAGTTCTCACCAACTTACTGCCTGAAACTACTTATGCAGTCAGTGTGATTTCTGAATATGAAGATGGTGATGGCCCTCCCTTGGATGGAGAGGAAACCACCTTAGAAGGTAGGATTCCCATTATTCTCAGACACAAAGAAGCCATATGTTCAAATAAGAATTTGCTTAGTTGGAGAACGGATATATGAGAAGCAGCAGCTAAGGCTGAGAAGCTGTATTGCTATGCAGATCAAGAATAAACATTGTATCTCAATGCATTCAGTAAAGATATAGAAGTCCAATAATACGCAAACATGAAGTTGTTAAGATTGAATTTTATTTTCCCTGAAAGTTGGATGGATGCTGTGTTTCCCCTCAGTGGCCTCTTTTCAAATGAAGTAGTGAATTAACAGTAATAAATTCAATGGCATGAATTAATGTTAGTATAGAGTCAATCTGGTCTAGATGAAGATTGTAGGGCACTTTCAACTGAACTATTCTATCCTATTCTGTTTAATAATTATGACTCTGATGCAGGAATGCATGTTGACTTCAACACATTTAAAGTCAAATGTGTGCCTATGTAATTTGCTATGTCTACATCTAACTTAGTGGAAATTCTGTTTTATATACAATAGGCTTAAAGGGGATTAGGCTTTCGGTCAGCTGTTTTTTAATCAGAACTCCATGCATCTGATCCCATAGCTGATTCAAAACTTCCATTGATGTCAGTGTGAGTTTATGTAGTCAATGGCTGTAAATTTAAGCATAGTAGCTGTAATTTTTCTTTATAGAGTTGCTATGATGCATTTCTACTGATTGAAAGGAGCAGCATGACAGTAAATTTGATTTTCTATTCCAGTAGTTGAATACTCAATCTATGCTAAATCGTGCTTTTTTAAGATATGAATGTACGTTTTTCATTATTCCATGCTGTCATTTGTGACCTTTGGTGACATAAATTGTTCCAAGAGAGCAAAAAAAATAGCATGGAGATCTGTTAATTGCCCTTTCTTGTTAGGACTGATAGAAATAAGCACTTATAAAATAGCTCAGTCTAGGTGTCAAATTTGGAAGATACAGGTTTCACTGTCAGTGTGCACTTTCATTCCCATGACATTACCAGTCAGAATATTTTGGCCACACATAGTTTTCTCTTAGGAAAACAAACTCTTGGCTGAAAAAATATGTAACTTTTGAATGTAAGGGACAGGGGAAAGAAAAGCTTTAATAAAAACTATCTTGCCTTTTTTAAACATGAGGTGCAACTGATATTGCAATGAACATATTTTTTGTTGCAAAAATTTGACTTAGAAAAATAGAATTGTTTTAGTGGATTTTTTCCCTGTTGCATTTTCCTTGGGGATTTTTTTAAAATAGGAGAGCTGCCTATGTGTAGTCAGGTGCTTCTGATAGCTACCTATAAATGGAAGCACTGCAGAAGCAAATGGCCACAGCAAGGAAACCTGTACCATTTGTCATGTTAAGAATTTTCCCCACTATGCTCAAATGTCACTTACACAGGTCAATTCTACTGGTACTACTAAACCAGGCAGGCTGTTTTAAGTTTCAGGAGCTGTTGTATAAACTGGAATTAATGTACTTTTGAGGACAACTTTTTTACACTGCTGAATGTAACTCTGGTCCTAAATTTTCAGAAATGACTAATGGCTATGTATCTATGTACTATAAGCTGTTGTTTTGGTAAACTATATGAGCTAACAGAACGATTGGAATGGTTTTGCTTCAGCTACTAATTCACGAAAGACAAATATTTACAAATTATATGCATATATTTTTTCATAGTTAAAGGTGCTCCTCGCAACTTAAGGATAACAGATGAAACTACTGATAGCTTTGTAGTAGGTTGGACTCCAGCTCCAGGAAATGTCCTACGGTACAGGCTTCTTTATAGACCGCTTACTGGAGGAGAAAGGAGACAAGTGACTGTCTCAGCAAATGATAGATCAACTACTCTGCAGAATTTGATCCAAGATACAAGATATGAAGTATCTGTTATTCCTGAGTATCAGTCTGGGCCTGGGACTTCATTGACCGGATATGCCAAAACTGATGAAGGTACGTGATCAGTGCTCTGAATGTAGTAAGCTTGAGAAGACCTCCCTTTATGCTGACATATTTATGCTGAAAAGAGAATAAACCATATAATCCATATGTGTTATCCCAGATGAACAAAGAAGTTAACATTTCCCAAGCCTAGTGGAGAGGCACTTCAAGACAATATAATTTATCAAAATTGCAATATTTCATTTTAAAATATAGTCTCTTGAACCTGTAACACTTGATATGGCAAGGCAACTTGGATGAAGAATCTAACTTTATGTTAAATTAATTGTCCTCATGATTCTTCATATTATCATTTATAGAAATTATATACCTTTTGAGCAAATTCAGACCCTGTTTGTACTTTGCTCTGAATGGTTAGCAAGGAATTAATGAAACATTAAATTTATTGAAGTTATCACTGTAGACTTAACCTGTGTGAAAATGGATGATCCTTCAACATGCATCATGCCTTATTTAACAAAATGCAGAGTACAAAGACAGTTTGAATGTGTTGATCATTGTTGAAATTTCATTGAGGTCTTAAATATTATAAACCAGAAAAATTATAATCAAAAGAGCTCCATAGGAAACCATAATGTGTTAATTTCACATTTCATTCATAATCTTTAACTTGATTCTGCAGGTAGTGATTTTAGCATGGATCTTGGCCTGTTGAAGTCGAGCATATATTGAAATGCTAGTACCTATAAATGTTCCAGGATGGAACCTGTTTTAACAGAAAAAAAAAAAGTTGAAGTAAAAAGTCTTTATTGGCCATTTTTGCCTAGGGACGGTGGGGACAGAGTTGTAATATCTTGATTATGATAAAGGTATACTGTAGCAGTCAGTGCAGGTTATTCAGGAATTTTTTTTTTTATCATAAAATCTTATATTGTGGTAACCTAAACAATAAACCAAGAAATGAAGCTTACTTCATCTTGTTTTCAACATCTTTTGACATGTGTAGTCCGAGGAAATCCGAGAAATTTGAGAGTTTCGGATGCTACAACATCAACAATGAGGCTGTCTTGGAGTGCTGCTCCTGGCAAAGTGCAGCAGTACTTTATAACGTACACTCCAGTCTCAGGAGGTGAAACTAAGGAAGTGACTGTGAAAGGTGACACTACCTCTAAAGTGCTGAAAGGCTTGGACCAAGCCACTAGATATGCATTGACTGTGTCTGCCTTGTATGCCTCTGGAGCAGGAGATGCCCTTTCTGGAGAGGGAGAAACACTTGAAGGTAATTATTTATTGTTTCTGTAGTCATTCATTTATTTGATTGATGCTTATGGTGTCTTAAATTGTCTTCCTGAGTTTTCTGTAGAAACAAATGTATGAATGAAAAATAAGCATAACAGCACTCTCCTCCTTTACATGGATTTTCCAAACCTACTGTCCTCAGAGAAAAGAAGTGGGTTAAATCACTGGTTGAGGAGGGGATTCTGAGTGTCTTGAAAAAAGTGTTGCCAGAAGCACCAACCAAACTGACTATTTCCACTTCAGCCTCAGTGAAATATTTTGTCATGTAACTGTCAGCATCTGAACAGTTTTAGTGGCAGATTGTTCGTAATGTAACAGGATTAATTAATGGGGTTAAAGTATTTCATCCATTTGAAAATTTGCCGCTTTGCTACTGTACCGAGACTGAAGGATGTTGAGGGACCATTTTTGAATTAGAAAAACAACATCTAGTCTAGGCATAGAGATAACGAATCATACCCTGGTTACCTAAAAATCTGGAGCTGAGCATAAATAGACTGCTGGCTAAGCATGAAATCAGATCCAAAGACTTTCTTATAAGGAGAGTAGGCTGCTCTTTCTCTGCCTTTGAGTGGAGAATTTCCCAGACAAAATCTCTGTGAGCATTCTCAATGTCATCTGTAGACTGTCAGAGGACAGGGAAAGCTGCCTCCTAGGCCTTGAAAGGAAATGTGGCTCTGCTCTGCCCTGGCCAGGTACGTACTGCTGGAGGCTGGCACTGCAGCTGTGCAGGCATGGCACTTGAAAACATTGTCCATTGATGCTAATGGAGTTGCAGTAAGAATATACTTGACTCTCAGTTTCTGCATGAATCTCATTTTTTGTTTATGGCATAGGTTAGGAAACAAACCAGAAAACCTATTTTAAATAGTAAAATGTAAAATAAGATAATTAAACCCCCACTTCCAACAATTTGCTGATGTGCCGAATTCTTCCCACTGAAATTTAGGCACTTATTTGAACAGTTCAGTTTGCAGCATGAGTGCTCTAGGATTGTTCTGTGATTGATGAAGAAAGGCAGATACTTCCAGAAGGCAGATAGTCCATCTGAGATCTGATTTTTCCTTCAACAGCATTTCTTTGTCCAGTGAGCTCTAGGCACCAATGCCCTGCCCACCATACTACCTAAGACAAAGGTTCAATCCACGTACTTATGCTGAGACAGGATGCAGTTGTCAGGTAATCAGACATCTTAAAATTCATGCTGAAAGTTCCCTAGCTCACTTGCTTTCACAACCCATACAAGATCCAAATGTTCCTTTTGAGGGGAAAAGAACCTTTCTCCTGCCCAGAATACTGCTGAGATCCTGATAAATGATAGATAGATACCAAGATTCTGCTGCCTGTGTCTTCCAGAAAGGCCAGAGATGACCAGAACCTAATGAAATTCCCTGTTGGTGGTGGTGCTGCCCCTTCCTAGAATTAACACTTTTTTTGGAGGGCAGAGGGAGAATGGAATTGTAGGCTTTACGCAGTCTGTGAGAGTTTGAATTCACTTCACCATCTTCACAATCTCCACATCCCAAAAGATTCACAAAGCTGTAGCCTATGCTGGGCAAGAGTCTCCTTTAGTCTTTCCGTAGAACCTGAGTCACTGTATACTCAGGAATGCAGATTTCACCAAAACAAAAGCAGACTGGATCTCAAGTAGTGAGAGGAGCTCTGTGCTGTCAGTGAATAAAGCAATGCCTCTCTTCCTTTGCAAATCTTGAGAGCCTCTGTCTTACTGTTAAACAGACTGAATTGTCCACTTTCTGAAGGAGATGTCTCAAATTTTAGTAAAGGGTTGACCAAGTTAACAGTTTTCATTCAGTGGAAACATTTTCACTGAATATATTTGTAGTAAACTTATGAGAGATCCTTTATTAACGTGGAGATGTGGAGAGAGCAAGTGTGTTTCAAGTTTATGCAGTAAGCTTATCTTTTTACCCTATCATAAAAGTTGAACAAGAGAAAAGTCTTTTAGGGCATTGCCTGGAGCTTGAATTAGAACACATCCTAGAGAAAGCAGTGAATGAAATGCAGTAGAATCCAAAAGACAAAGCCATTAGAAAAACAGAATTCGGTTTCAGATACAGACTGTCTTGTCTTTTCAGTGCTCCCTGATTTGTCCTGCAATGCAAGGACTCCGATTTTTATTTAGACTTTCTGCACTGTTGAATTGTTAATAAGAAGAAAAAAATTCTCAAAATTTGTTAAAGAATCAAAGAATTTAAAAGAATAGTTGCCTCTATCTCAGGAATGGGCTTATATGCAACCACATGAAGGTTAAAATGAATATTGCACTTAAAAGGTCACAGAAACATTCCTGTAAGAGATTTTACTTTAAGCAACTGAATTAAAACCTTACATAAAACATTCCGTGACAGATTTTTTTTTTAATGGGATAAATATGAATAAATGAGCATCCTACCACTGAACTGAATTACTAATTAGTCAGTTCTCCAGCTTGGAGGAAACCAAATTAAAAATTACTTGTACCATTTTTTTTTTAGCTTTGTGACTCAAATGTAAATTCTTTGAAGATTCAGATGGATTTGAAAGTCCTATCAGGGTGCAGTCCAGAAAATATTACTCTTTGTAATTAAAACTATTTAATTTTCTTGGTTTGATAAAATGTTAGTAAGGGCATTGTAGAAATGTCATTGCTGAGTAATCAAAGGGAAAGAACAGAATACAAATTTCTTTTTACATGACTGCGAAGGCCTAAATCATGATATTTCCTCATATAACATCTACTGTGTATTTCAGTAATCAGCATATCTGCAGTTTCATGGAGCAATAAAAGTACTTGATTTAGGCCAGAACTCTGAACACGACATGTAGATATTTTAAGACTCTTTGACTAGTGGTATGAAAGGTACTCAGAATATTTCACTGTATGGTACTATCTTACCTCATTGAAGGACAAAATGACAAAACTTTTGAGGAAAACCAGAAAATTAAGAAGAAAAATGGTTGCAATTTTGGAACTGAAAGTTAACATTCGAACTTCAAAGCTTACTGTATAGAAATTTGCATGAGAATTCATGTTGGCTGTGAAGATAAAATAAATGTGACTGGACCTAGATGAAAAGTTACACAAGTCAGTGAAGTGAATACTTGACTAACAAGTAGCTGAAATAACTTGTCTGACTGAGGCTGAAAACAGGACAAATCTTAACTTCTGGAGAAATAAACTTATCAGCAGTAATGACAAAAAAGCTGTGAAAGGAAACATAAAAAAGTGTTTAGTATTTCAGTTATTTTTCCATAAGCCATGGTGTCTGAGAAACAAAATAGTGTGGTGTGTGTTTTTTATTGCCAACAACACTGAAATACTGAGCACTTAAGTATTTTCCTGTATCAGGAATCCCTATGGGGCTTACTTGATGTCTTCACCATATGAATTCTCACCAAACCTATTCAGTGATGCTGTAGTTGCTGGCCACTTCAGCTCCTCATCATATCAAGAGATAGGCTTGAGATTGCCTTTCAAGCTGGGACAGTTGCTAGTTTATGGTATTGATATGCAGCCTAAGAGGGATCAGTTTGGGTGTAGTGAACATTTCAGCACAAGTAGGGAAATGAGAAAAGAGGAGCTTGATGCAGCAGCTCCAACTATCTTATGGTCAATGGCCTGAAGTGAAAAACCAAACTCTCAGATGGCTATGGAATTTCACTGAATCACTAAATGGTCTCCTGCAATTAAGTGTGTAGGCAAACATTCTTACTGCCTTCAGTAACCATTTATTTTGCTCTGCATGTAGTAGGAGAACTCACAGTGCAGTTACACTATCTTTGACAAGGGTATCTCTCAGCAGAGAGCAAAAAACTGAGAAGTATTTAGGCTGCTCTAACCCTAACACGTCTGCCCAGGCATTCATTGAAAACCCTTCAGTTATGTTTTTTATCTCCAAACATTTTGAAGCAGTTACAAATTGCTTTTGTGAAGTTCCTTCTCTTTGCTCTGCATGGCAGTTTTTCAGTGATTTGAAGTGGCTTGTTTGTTTCAGGATTCACAGGAATATCAATCCACACAAACTCAGAAATCATTCTGTGTACTCCATATGATCTACCAGCTGGATAATCTCAGTTTCTCCTAGTATTTTTTTTTTTTTTGCTAAGTATATTTTTGCCCTTATTGTTTCTTTGCATAAAACAGAGAGGGCAAATACTTCCTCAAGTAACTGTAGATAATCTGTCCTATAAACTTTTTGTACAGCTCTCTGGTCCGGTCCAAAGATAAACACATGCCAGAGGATCAGCATTTTATGAACTGTTCACAGACAACACAACACAGAGGGTTTAGCAAATGAGTAATCAGAAAATGACTCATTTCTGAGAGTGCTGTTCCAATACGAGGTAATTATTATTCAGGGAGGATGAGTTTGTTTCTTTTTCGTGTGTGTTTGTGGAGCAGGAAAAAGGAAACAGTGATTCGCTCCTTTGTTAAAATAGTGGGCTTTCCTTCTGCAATAATCCAGATTTTAGGAAATTTATAGTGCTCTCATCTTTTGTACAACCTCTTTCGGTCACTGGTTGATTTTGTCTACAGTTATAAAGTAATATCCAGAGGTGAAAGTTCTGGAACTTAATATTTCATACTGCTTTAAACATAACTACATGTGCAAAATATGTACTGTAGGAAACTCTCCACCTTTATTCTCTCACTTTCGAAAGTGCATGGTGATCCATCATGGGCCTCTTTGGTTGGAGCCCTTCTATAAGGGTGCCATGGAAAAATTTTCCTCAGACGTACTTTTTGGCTATAATTCCCCTCAGCTCACACAAAGGTGTGGAAAATGCTAAAGAAAATTAAATCAGTCCATACAGCCATTTGCCATGGGGTGGAACTAGACTTGTGAGAACCCGGACAACTAAACCAATTAGCACTGATGATTACATTTGATGTATAATACGGATTGAAGAAAAGGCAAGAAACTCCTATGAAATGTTTTAGGGAAAAATCTCCCCCTCATCCCCAAACACTCCAAACAAACCATTAGACTTTCACTGTGTTTTGGGATCATATGATCTTACCCAAGTCATCATACACCAGAAATAAAATACCATGAGAAACATGGTGAGGGCAGTGAGTGCAAATGCAGCAGACAGTGAGCAGTTTGCAAGAGCTACTGTTTTCCTAATCTGTTTTTTAATAAGAGAAGTGGTTTTAAGTATGGCAAGAATTTGGTTTTCTGCCCAAATGCACGCTGTCAGATGAAAAGAACATACCGTACATTCGGTGTTAAATAGATTGACTTTCATAATTTGCAGTTGTCTTAAAGAGTAACAAATTAATTTCTAGATTAGCCAGTCTATACAGAAATGCTTAATCCTGATAAATGTCATATATGTTTGAAAGCTGCAGATCTGTTTTATAAATGTCCTTTTGCTGGCAGTTACATATTTTTCAGAACAGCTTTAAGAATATTTGAGTAAATGACTGTAAAGCAGGGAAGTCATTACACTTTTAAATAGGAATTTCAGAGATATTTAGAAAAAAAATTGGTGTATTTTTTATTTTTTTCAGAAAAAAAGTATTCATTGATTAGATTTCCATTTTGCTTGCACTGAAAAATTTCAAAGAACTTCCACTTGTATCAGTGAAGATCCTAGGCTAGACACACTGTTGATAAAAATGGACAAAGTTCTTTTGACATACATGAGATTGCTAGTATTCATTAGCAGAGATGTCAGCCCATTTTATTTCTTACCTTTGTGAATTTTAGAATTAAAAAAAAAAGAATCACAGTGTACTATATCCAGGAGTTAAATTCGAGGAACAGTTATGTCATAATCCTTTCTCCTTTAGAAAGAGAATCTTTATGTCTCATTGATGAAGAGCCCAATTCTGCCATCCTGTTTGATGTGTAGCTACTTGTGCTGTAAGCATTGGGCTGTACTAAAGCAATATATGAAAAAAAGTTGTCATGCCTGAATCACTTTTCAGTTTTAAGTTATTTTCTCTTGTATTCATTTCTTATAACTTAGGTTTAGGGATTTTCGAGGGGAGCTCTTTTTTTCAGTCAGAAAACGGATAGTGTTTTTTTGGTATACAGGATTTCTGTTTCCTGTTTCTATAGTAACATAAGAATGCTTTAGAAATGACCTCCTACAGGCAGAATTGTACAAATTCAAGTGACATTTTCTTACAATGAGGTTTTTAGCATATCACAGGGACTTTACGTAATGTTCAGACTGCATAGTGCTGCTTCCATCCTGATAGAAACAAGGACCCAGTGTCCTCAGAGGTTTAATGCTGCTTCATGCATTTTTAAAATTATACATTCCAAGATTTTTGAGTGTGACATTTGAAGTTGACTTTTGATAATCTGTGGAAAATTATCTTAGTTTTATCTAGGAAGTGAAATACATAACAGAAAAAAATAAGCACTGGGGAAGGTTGAGTGAATAATAAGATATTTCTACAAAGTTGAGGGAAGTGTTAACTGATTAGCTTTTGGAAAAGACAGATAAAATAATAAAGGGACTGAATATGAATATCTGTTGGTGTTATGTTAGATCGAGGACTCAGGAGCCTTCTGGCCAAACCCCCTCTGTTCTGGGTTAGAACTCTCCTCATTGGCATCTTCTTACCTGTCTGCAGAAGACCAAGAAACCTGCTCTAATGCGGTCACGTGAGCATCCCTCTGTGTAGCAAGTCCTTGACTATCCCCTGCACCATGCCCACATCCCCTCTCTACATGCCTGAGGTCCGGTATTCCAACTACTTTATGTTTTGGAGGGAAGGATATCAGCCAGCCCAGGTGACTGCCTCCTCCAATGCTTCGGAGAGTTTGACCTTTAGAATAACACCTTAAAGTGATTCTACTATCATCTCATCAGAAGAGTGCATTTGGATACCTGGCTGTGGCAACCTAGCCTGCTGACTCAATGGGAGAGTGCTGGCTTATGTAATTTTAAACAAGGCAGGACTCAGGCCATAACATTTTGGTATATGCTCTGCAAGTGAAGGCTCATTTTTTTAGTATATTCTGACCTTTTAGGATGCTGGCTTATATAAATCCTATGTTTAACTAAATGAAACATGGCTCTCCATAAAATTTACCACTGCAGATTGATTTTGAAACCTGGTTTTAAAAAACATGTACAAAAACTTGTTTAAACTTTGGGCCCAAACTGCATGTAAAAATCCCACTGAGATCAGCTGGAGTTGTGTAAGTGTTTCTGAGGGGAAAGGCCATTTGAATAAGGCCATCTGATTTTTATGATTGTCAACATTTTAATTTTAGCTGATTCAGTCTTGTGTTCAGTAACAACAGTGATTGCTGGAGAGCTATGGGAAGTAAGCCAAGTGGACAGAGGGAAACTGCCTTAATATCATATTGTGTCTTTGGCACACTATAGTGGAAAAACTTAATATGGAAACTGGACATTGCAGAAGTCCAGGACTGGGTGTAAAAGCACCTGACTGAAAGTTACCAAGTGAATTTTTGGAAGTGTATCTGCACTGAGTGATGGTAAAGGTGTACTGGGGACTGTAGGCAGTGAAAAGAGCTCTGAGCTAAAAACTGCCAAAGTGAATCTGATGGCTTGAAGCTGATTACTGGGTTGCTCTCCCAAGCAGGGTTTTGACCTGCATATGCAAACACTTTGTTTTATTGTGTATGTACTCAGCATGGCTTACAGCTGTGCTTACACCATCTGGTTTGGTATTCCAGAGCATCATAGGACCTCATGCCTGTTAGGGAATAATTTTCAAAAAGCAACTCCTTCCTTGCTTGCTGGTATCTCAGGGGCTATATGAAGTGATTAGCATACAATAGCTTCCACTTGAAGTCAAGAAACAGCAGGAGTCTTTTGACAGCCATCTGCCAGCCAGCCAGCCACTACTTTTCTTTCTTCCATGCTCTTTATCTGTCTTTTTTAAACAAGCAGGCAAGAAGCAGGTGTACAACAAGCATTTTTGAACACATGTACCGAGTTATTGCAGATTTTTGTGTATGCATGAAATGTAAGGAAGTTACCTAGGTATTTTGTTTTAATCCAAGGGAAAAATATTTCATAGGTCTAATTGTATGTGCCGATGTTACTGTGGAGCATAAATAAGTTTCTTGACTCTGATTGTAGCAGCTTAGATAATATTTCGTAGAATCCTAATTAAAAAAACCCAACAACAAAGCAAAGCACTAGTAGATCCAGTGAAGCACTAAAAATCTATGAGTCAACTTCCACTTCACATATCAAGTGTAAATCAAATTAGTATGTTATGTTAAAGAAGTGTTCTCAGTTGTGGTGTAACATATAAAAAGTCTAATTTCCCTCAGTAGGTAAGTTGTCTTGTCAGCAGTTTCCAACTATTTGAAGTAAAATTTTTCCATTTAGTTCTAGTGGTTTGGTAGGGATCCCAGATCGTTTTCCCTCTCTTACCTTGCTTTATAAAAAAAGACATTTAGTTCCAGAGACTATTTCTTTCTGAACCAACAAATTACAGTAACTACAGTTCATTATAGTCCATTCCAAACAAATTATTTCCCTCTGTTATTTAATTACCTCAATAATGACTTAATCAATAAGGGTTTTAAATAAGCAGTTATTTTTGCAGTATTTCCAACATATATCATTAGCTGTAGTGTTCAAGAGTAGACTTGCAAAAAATTGTGCTGTGGTAGCAGATATTTTAATACTGAAATCATGTAGTGGCAGAGCCATGTTTTAAAGTAGCCAAAGTAAAGTGACTTGTATATTTATATTACATTAAAATATGGAAAGAAAGTTTTTTATTGTGAGACATCTGTGCATTCTATCAAGCTAGGTTTTCCATATTTTTTTCATTTGGATTGCTTTAATATGTTTTTATTGTATGAAAAAGCCAAGATTTGGGAGTAGGAGCTTAAGAGCAGACAGAAAAATTGGTGTAATTTACTTTTGAAGGCAAATCTTTTTTTCAGGCTTCCAGGAAAATTATTATTTGGAGTTTTGAATCTGCTCTGGCTGAATTTGGTGAGATTTCATGAAGCATGAGCTGTATCGGTCCTTTTCACTATCAGTTTTTTCTATATGCAACCAATGTTGTGAAATGATAAATGAACTTTACCAAAACCTCTCTATCTTAACCTTTTTTGGAAGAGAAGATGGCATAAATTGTGGTGATTTATATTGTGAAACTAAAAATTGGTTTGAAGAGTAAAACTGTAAGTAGTGATGCAGAGTTAGGATGGAAAAAGAATTGTCTCCACAGAAAGATGATGGGATGTCCCTAAGGCTATGAATTAAAATCATAAAACAACACAGAGAATTTGCTTACGTGCTCCATTAGCTTTATCTGAGAGTCATCTTCATGATTGTTGTGGTACTCTCTGATTCTGTAATCTATGTAGTTGATGAATCTTTACTGTGTTCAGGATATTTATAGCTTAATCATAGGTTTCCATTCATCATTAAGTCAAGTGGGATTTGTTGGCTCAGTTTTAATGAAGTTGTGCTGGCAATGAGACGTTTCCAAAATGAAGTTTTCTACAAGTAGTCTTGTTTGTTCCAGTGGGATTGTGTTTGGAAATGTTACAGATTCGTGGTGGAAGTAAAAGTCAATTGAATATGAAAAGTGAAGACATAGTATATGACTTTGAGCAACGTGTTGCTCAGTCTGCAACTGCTTCAGGCTTCCAAATGTAGTGATGTCTGTTCTTGAAATGAGCCTAAGTAATGGAAACTGGATAGGTACTGTGTTCAAAGAATTTTGATTCTGATCCTGTGGCTGTTTTGGTAGAGTATAGTGATGTAGTATTATCAGTGAAGGTAAAACTTAACTGTGATGACGTGAGGCCACCTCAAGTGTTTAAGTCCTCTTGCTAAGCAGTCTCTCAGGAATGCCCTGTACAGTGAGAAATGCCACAGAGAATACACACCAAAGAATCAAGCGCTTCTGTGTGTATGTGGGTCTGGTTTCATAGATACCTTTTGCAGATTTTGCTATAGTGAAGCGATTGCTCTAAACCCTCCTGTCAGTGCTCCTTTCCTGCCATGAAAAGCAAGCCACTGAAATAGAAAACTGAAGATACGTTATAAATGTACCTTAAATGTTAAACAGAGGCACTCCTTTCACTGCACTGCTTTAAACCAATGAGATCCATTTTTAAGCCATGGAATTACTGTTGTCTGTTAGGTGAGACTCAAGCATCCAGCTGACAACTGGATTTCACAAACTACAGAGCTGCTTTCCTTTTTCAAGCTGGCTGATATAAACTATAGGGGGAAAAAAGAGTTACAATTCCTTTGAGTAGAAAGATGGAGAGTGTTTTCTACTATAAGTGTGGTATGAAGCAAACATACTGAAAATTAGTTGTAAACATAAAATAGCTGATAGATCTGGTAAGTGGTAGTCTGGAAGCTAAAAGTACTATTAAATAAGAAGATAGAGTTGTCAAAGAAAGGACTGTTTGACTCAGGTAAAAGTCTCCTTTGTTTACCCCAGAAAAAAGTTACACACATAAGGATGAAGATGAATGAAATAAAATTATTTATTTGAGAGTTAGAACTTCCCTAAGTGAGCTGCACCACAGTTAAGCGCTGGCTTTATTCCAAGTCTTTGAATACTGCCATTTTTATTTTGCATATTCTAAGGCATGATTGCTAAGTATCTTGCATGGTAAGGGATAGGACCATTCATTGTCTAAAGCTAGCCTGAAACATCTTGCTGAAGCATTCACCAATTTTCTCTTGGAACTACAAATGCAAGTTATTGAATCAAATATTGATGGGAAAAGATTGGTTTTGTTCTTACTGTCATTTGACTTTTACATTTATACTTTCCTCTTTGTATTAAAGAGTCAGGTTGTTGTTTTCTTTCTTGCAGAACGTGGTTCACCACGTAATTTGGTTACCACAGACATAACTGACACAACAGTTGGGTTATCATGGACACCAGCTCCAGGAACAGTTAATCATTATAGGATCGTATGGAAATCACATTATGATGATACGATGGGAGAGAAGATAGTCCCTGGAAATACAGTAGATGCTGTGATAGAAGGCCTGGAGCCAGAGACTAAATATAGGATTTCAGTATATGCAGCCTACAGCAGTGGAGAAGGAGAACCTGTAGAAGGAGAGGCTTTTACTGATGGTGAGTATAGTACAGCATTACCACCATTTGTAACATTCTGCTCTTGATGAACCAGGGAGATGGTGGAGTCATCGACCCTGGAGGTGTTCAAGAGTAGGCTGAATGAGGCACTTGGTGCCATAATTTAGTTGATGTGCTGTTAGATTATGGGTTGGACTTGATGATCTTTAAGGTCTCTTCCAACCTTGTTGATACTGTGATAATTTTTTGAAGGAAAATCAACCTTATTTTTCTTCTTTTTTACCCCCAAAAAAGTTTTTCCTAATCAAAATGCCACCTCAGCTCAGTCAATTCTGGCATTTTGTTGGACCATTAAAAAAATATAAAAATCTCTTCTATATCACGTAGGTTTGGATTCAGCAAAAATTACTTCCAATTCAAGATATGATTTTGTATGCAAGTTACTCTGATGTCAACCGTTCATAGGCTTGGCGTGACTGCTGGAAATCAGGTGGAGGAAATATTAGGGATAGAGTAAGGAGGAAAGATGGGGTAAATTCCCACAGTATCAATGAATTTCCTTTCCAAGCTATTGCCTGTTCCAGTCTTCACAGTCCTCAAACTGGCTCACTGGGTGATTTTGATGTTTGTTATTTACCTTTCTGAGGCTCTTCTTTTTTTTCTTATTTGCCGAACATTATATAATGCAGTATTTTTCAAAGCAGGCTCAAGTCTCTCCTGCAGTATAGGCAAAGTGAAAAAACACTGAGAAACCAGGGATGGCTTGTTGCCTTATAGCCAGAACTGGCAAGTAAGGGAGTCAGGATGAAGGAAGTCAAGCCCCGGATCAGCCTTGGTGTTTCTCTTGTTTGCCTAAAGGGACCATATGAAGAGAGCCTGAGGGAGAGCTCTGGGAAGCCTCATGAGTGTTTATATGTTCTTGTACTCATTCCTAAACATCTGTTTTGACTACTGTTGGAGACAAGCTGCTGAACTATGTTAACCTTTGTCCTTGATTCAGTGTAGTTTTTCTTAAGGTTTTGTAAGAGTAGTGATTGCTGCTGTTCATAAGAGCTGACTCCCCAGAGTCAAAGCAGACTGCTGCTCCATAGCTTCCTTCTTGTTCAAGCACAGCAGCGTTAATGGGCCTGTCTTTTCCAGGTTAAGTAGGCAGCTTAGCATTATCATTTGTTCCTTCTCTTTGTGTACTGACTGAGGGAACTTGCTATCAGGCCTATTAATGGCCCCAGACCTGAGACTAATATTACATCTTTCTGGTACAAAAAACTATTAGGAATTGTCAGTTCCTAGGAGCTACAAAACCTGCCTTACCATGTGATGAAATATTGACCGATTGTGGTATAAAATAAAATAAACATTTATCCTTATTTTTACACTGAAAAGTGTCACCAGATGCCAGGACTGTGACAGTAGACAATGAGACAGAAAATACAATGAGGGTTACGTGGCAGCCTTCACCTGGGAAAGTCTTGTCTTATCGTGTGTATTACCGACCACGCAGTGGAGGAAGACAGATGTTTGGAAGAGTAAATGCTCCTGGTACAAGCATAGTGTTGAAGCGACTTAAGCCCCGAACTACATATGACCTAAATGTTGTTCCAATTTATGATTTTGGACCAGGAAAATCAAGAAAAGCAGAAGGAACAACAGGTATGTATCACTATGTTGTACAGGATTTAATAATGAAGGTTTTGTCCTTAAAACTGATAATCATGATGCATTGAAAACTGTTGTGAGGTCTGCTGATATCATGAATTGACAGGCAAATTGAAGAAAATAGAGACTGAGAAGATAGTTTAGTATTTTGGAAAATTCACTATGGCATAGCCTGAGCGCAGCTTTTTGCCGTTGAGATTGAGGATGTAAATATGATGTAAAATCTGTTTGAAAATACTAGACTTGTTTTGAAACACTGTCATCAGAAGTCAAAAAAAGGTGTTTTGTGAGGAAGACAGTGTATCAACAGACAACTTTTTCAAGTATTGTCAGGTATTTCATAGTTTGCATTCTGATTGCGAGTATTGCTTAAATAGCTACCCAGCATCTTGTTATTTAGGTTTGTTTTCTTTGGTCACCATATTTTCTGGGAAAAACCTGAGGCAGAAGAGAGAGAGTAGATGATTTTGAAGATTCATCCATAGAAGCCTGTCTTTGTGGTCTTTTGGACAAGCTGTCTTCTGTCTCAGTAAATGAAACTCTAAAACATTTATTAAGTCCCAGTGAAGGCATTATTGTGGTAAAAGCAGAACTAATTTTCTACTCTACCTTTAGTATGTATCTGATGCTGGTCTTATATTTTGTAAGAAAATGTTTTCTTGATATCCAGATCAACCAGATTTAGAGTCAGTTTTCTGCTTCCATAAATAGAAAGCCATTACCAAAAGAGAATTTTTTCAAGGTGTTTCTGCCTGTGTGGGACTAGTGCCATTCACTGAGGTACTCTGTTAATAATTCATGCCTTTTTCTGCTCTCTGAATATATGTTATATTGAATAATGACAAGAAGTAAGAAAAATTTCTTAACAGTGGAGATATTGGTACCCCTGTTACCGAAGGAGGTTTTCTTTTTAAACTAAAATGTGATTGATATGAAGGAGTCACTTGATCAGTTCTTGACCAATACCTAGTTTTTTAATGTTGACAATTATACTGAGGTAAATTTTAGATAATCCAGCTGCTTTTGATTTTTGAACTCTCCATCTTGATACAGATGTGTCTCTGCTTTCAGTCTAAATAGCTGGGGTAGTAAACACTCTTTGGGAACAAGTAAGGCTTGAGTGATGTTGTTAGTTGAAGCCGTCATCATAATTCAGGGAGTATCATGGGAGATGAGACAGAGAAGTCGTATTTTTCCATGGGAGCGTATCTACTGTTCCTGAGCAGAATTCACAATCTGAGGATATTTATGATCTTTTAGCCATAGTTAGACAATTCCACAGGCACAGAGATAAGGCAAACTCTTTTTTTCCCCCCACGATCTTTCACGCCAAATCTATAGTGGTAACTTTCTGTTTACTTTAATTCCCATTTTTTGCAACTTTGAGATTACGCTGCTGCAGTACTTTTCATGCTATACTTTAAAATTGCAAAAAAAGGAAAAGTGATCCAGAAGCTAGCAGTAGGCTTGTTAACCACTCTATCTGTGAGTACTGACCTGCAGTGGGTAGCTCTCAGTCTTCAGAGGAGCTTGCTCTTGACCTAAAAACCTCAAGCTAATTGGTTGTCACTCCTCTGAAGAATTATTTTTTGACATAATGCCACAGCTGTGGTTGGTGAAGCTGCTTGAGCTGCCAGGCTATTTATCCCTCAGTCCATTAACTACAGAGGGAGCCTTAATAATAAACTTAGCTCACATACCTATTGATTAGATAGTTAAAATTAAGTGACAGGAATCTCACCATTCATCTCTTAATACTTGTCTATATATAAAATGAAAGGTATGAAGAATTTAGAACTATCATTAATACTGCTTTTTTTTTTACTTGTGGATTTTTTTTCCATGTGCAGACCTGATGTAACCACTTTTGTGTTCCATCCTTGCAGCATCTCCCTTTAAACCACCTCGAAATCTGAGAACTTCTGATTCAACTATGTCTAGTTTCCGAGTAACCTGGGAGCCAGCCCCAGGGCGAGTGAAAGGCTACAAAGTAACTTTCCACCCTACTGAAGATGATGGGAGCCTTGGAGAATTAATAGTGGGGCCATATGACAGCACGGTGGTATTGGAGGAGCTTAGGTATGGATAATAACTTTGGTTTTGATTTTCTTTATTTTTTTAAAATAACTTTAGCTGAGGGTTTTGTTTAATCAGGATCTAGTATTGAAATACCTGGTAAAATCTACTGTAAATAAAAAAGTAAGATATGGGCAGGAGCTGTGTTCTGCATTTCACGTATGAGAACGATAATGAGACAGTGAAGGATATTTGGGATTTCTAAAGTTTCCTCTCAAAAATTCCTTGCCTCATGTTTCTCAAAAAAATCTTAGTTTGGTTCTTGATTAATTTTTTTGGAGGCTTGGATTTTTAAAGTAGGCTTCAGACCGTGTCACAATCGGTTATGCAAATACACTAAATATATTAAAAATAGGATCATTAAAAGTGAAAGAATCTTAGTCAGAATGGTTTGGATTGAAAGGGACCTTAAAGATTATCTAGCTCCAACCTTATTGCAATAGGCAGGGAACACTTTCCACTAGATCAGGTGGCTCCAAGCCCCATCCAATCTGGCCTTGAACATGTCCAGGGATGGGACACCTACAGTTTCTCTGAACAGTCTGTTCCAGTGTCTTAACACCCTCACAGTGAAGAACTTCTTCCTAATATCTAATTTAAATCTACTCTCTTTCTGTTTAAAACCATTACCCATTGTCCTTTAAGTATCTGCACTGCTAAAGTGTCCCCTTCTAGCTTATTTGTAGGCATCCTTTAGGTTCTAGAAGGCTACCATAAAGTCTTCCTGGACACGTCTCTTCTCTAGGCTGAACAAAACCAACCAGCAGCCTGTCTTCACAGAATAGACACTCCATCCCTCTGACATCTTTGTGGCCCTCCTCTGGGCTCATTACAGGAAGACTGAATCCTTTTTATGTTGGTGGCTCCAGATCTGGACACAGTACTTCAGGGTGGGGTCTCACATAAACAGAATAATCATCACCTCCATTGACCTGCTAGTCTTGCTTCTTTTGATGCAGCCCAGGATACATTTGGCTTCTTGGGCTTCAAGAGTACATTTCTGGGTCATCCTCAGTTTTTATCCACCAGTATTTCCAAATCCCTTTCCTCAGGGCTGCTCTCAATTCACTCATCACCCAGGCTCTATTTGATTTCCCTGGTGCAGGACCTTGCATTTGGCCTTGTTTGAACTTCATGAGGTTCACACAGGTCCCTCTCTCAGGCCTTTCTGGATGGCATCCATTCCCTCCAGCTTGTTGGCCACACCACACAGCACACTTGCTGGGGGTGCACTTGATTCCACCATCACTGTGGTCAGCACAGATGTTAAACAGCACTGTTCCCAATACTGACTCCCAAGGAATGCCACTCATCATTGATCTCTGCTTGAATGTGGAGCCCTTGATCACAGCACTACGAGTGCAACTACCCAGCCAATTCCTTTTCCACAGAGTGGTCATGTCTGTGTTTCAGAGGCAAAGTTGTCATGCAGAACAGTGTCGAATGCTTTGCATAAATCCAGGTAGAGGGTGTCAGTTGCTCTTCACTTATCTACCAAAGGCGTAATCCTGTTGTGGAAGGCCACCAAATTTTTTAGGCATGATTTGCCCTTATGAAGCTTTGTCACCTCTTTTTGTTCCATGTGCCTTAGCATAGTTTCCAGGAGGATCTGCTCCTTGATCTTGCCAAGCACTGAGGTGAGACTGACCTCTTTAGTCTGTAGTTTCCTACATCTTCCTTATTTCTCTTTTAAAAAATGAGGATTTTGTTTCCCCTTTTCCAGTCACTGAACTGTCATGACTTCTCAAATATGATGGCTGGTGGCTTAGCAACTTCATCTATCAGTTCCCTCAGGAGCCATGGATGCACCGCATCAGATCCCCATGGACTTGTACATCTTCAGGTTCCTTAGATGGTTTCAAACCTGATCTTCTGTCAGTGGGTGGCTCTTCCTTCTCCCTGCCCCTGCCTTTGCGCTCTGCAACCTGGGTAGTGTGGCTGGAGCAATTTTCAGTGAAGACTGAGGTAAAAAAGTAATTCAGTACTTCAGCCTGCTCCATATCATGGGCAAACATGTCTCCTATTTTCTTCTGGAGAGGGCCCATGTTTTCCCCAGTCTTCCTTTTATCATTGATGTACCATAGAAACTTTTCTTGTTGCCCTTGATGTTCCTGGCCAGATTTAATTCTATCAGGGCTTCAGCTTTCCTAATCTGATCTCTGGCTGCCTGGACAATTTCTCTGTATTCTTTCCAGATGTAACTTGAATGAGGAAAACTATACATTTAAGTATAGAGTGTAGAATCAGCTTTTAAATTGTTGAAACTTCACTGTCTTGTCACAGCGTTAGTATTTGGTCTTCATGTTTTAGCACCTTCTTTTCCATGAGGGCTTTTTTTCTCTGTGACAATTAAGTAATTGAAGTGTTTAGCATTTGACAAGCCAAATTAATTTAGTTACACTAAACTTCTTTAATTATTGCAGGGCAGGAACTACCTATAAAGTAAATGTCTTTGGGATGTTTGAAGGAGGAGAGAGCAACCCCCTGGTTGGACAAGAGATGACCACTCTTTCAGATACTACTTTGGAGCCATTTTTATCTAGAGGTAAACATGACTGAATTTAAGAAAAGGCAATCTTGAATTTTGGATTAAAAAACACCAAAATTTTACTATGCTTCCTTACTGTTTTTCTAATGCATACACACATTTGTTTACAGGATTGAGCATACTCCCTAGCCTGGTGACAGAAACCCTGGTCTGAAATGACCATTAAGCATACTCCAGTTCACAATTTCAGTTCTCTGCACCCTTTAGAGATCTTACAAAGATGATAATGCAGGCAACTCATGTTTTGATGATTATTCAAAGCCATCTGCATTGCATTTTCAAGCCATCCACATCTGTGTTAAATCACAGAAGGTCAAATTCTTGAACTGAGATCATGGCTCATCTTCAGGGGTGTTCACAGGAGTAGAACAAAGAATTTTCAGCAGATTGTTAGTCCTTTGCTTGTCCTTATATGGTGACATTTCCTTTTAAGACTATGCTGATATAATGAAGAGAGATGTGATAGTTGGGAATATCCCAGTGTTACTGTGTATTATTTAAGTTTGTATTCAACACATCTATTGTTTAGTCTTTCATTTTTTACTATAGAAGGAGGACACTTAGTTCAGAAAGAGTGTCTCCAGTAACTATTTGGGAGTTTTTTTCCTGTGTAGCTAAACCTTTCTTTCAAAATTTCTGTGAAGGTAAAGATAGCAGCTCCCTTTGGTATGGTTAATGGGCCTCTGCATGCTAATAGTTGTGCTCACCATGCTTTCAATTAATACTGGATGAAGAAAGTTTCAGGGCTCAGTCCTCCTTTATGGGAAGCATAAAAAAGCAGGTCTTTACTTCTTTGTAGCCAAATAATTTCAATATTTGCATAACCATCACAGAGAATTTGGTGAGAAGATGGAACCCAACTGCAAAGTTCTTTCAGAGTTAAATAAATTAAAAAAGATTTCTGACAGCTGACTATATATTTTTTTTTTTTGCTTAACCTCTTTGATGCCTTGTTTTCACATTGGGCTATGTAAAAAGTATTCATCTTGGGGAACTTTATTGACAGCGTTTTTAGAAACTTCTTACTTAACTGCTGTCCCACTCTGTCTCATACTAGAGGGTAAGACAGAGAAAAACTACAAAACAGGCTGCCAATGAAATTAAAGCTATAATGTCTGGCAGAAAAAAATTTGCTCTGACACTGGTTTATGATTTTTCATTATAACAGCTCTCATTTCTGTCTTCAGTGTTATATATTCTTTGAGCTAATTAGTTTTACTAATGCATGGATTCGAGTCATGGTTAATATGAAAAATAAATTTATATCTTGGACTATAAATGTAATAGTAAAGTATGTATTAATAGGGGAAAAAAAATCACCCCAGATCTTGTGCCTTTGCTAGAGTTTTCCAAGTGGGGAACTACAGTAGTTAGAAGAAATCTAAAAGTCAAGTTTTATATTATACATGAAGCTAATTTTGACTTCCTTATTAAAGTTATGCATGCAATTTTTTGAACTAACATAGTGTTACTTAAACCCTACTCCCAACTGATTTTATTGTCCTGACTAAAGACTAGATCTATATTTTCTATGCAGAAGAGGATCATGCTTTTAACCCCCAGGTACATGGAATAGTTATATTCATGAGTCTACAGTGTTGGATCAATTCTGTGGAACATATGTGAAATGACAATATCTTTCAACTGTGATGAGTGTGGCTGATTTTTCTCAATGGGATTTCTTCCATATAAAGACCAGAAGCTCTGATGGCAAGAAGCCAGAAAATTTGCAGCTGGTAACACAATCTACAGGAAAAGAGAAAGAATTTTTCTTTTTTCAAATGGCTGTGAATAAAATGATTGTGTCTTTCTGTTTTGTATAAATATTTTGTGATTTTCATTGTGATGAAAACAATATTTTGCATATTTTATTCTGTTATTTGTACACTGATGATATCTGAAATAACTTCCTTTTTAGAGCATTGGAGCTTTATATAAATGTTTGTTCTTTTTCCCTTTCTATCTCTTGACCTATGTTTATGTTTGTGTGTCTTCTTTGAATTGTGCTTTTTCCTGTACATGCAGACTTCTATACTACCTGTATTACTATATCTTTTTCCCTTGAAAATTGAGAGATGCTGTTTATTTGAAAGGGGTTGTAATACATGCTATTAATTCCACTGTTGCATAGTTGAAAATTAATCAGTGGTTTCTCTCTACATGACAGGCTAAAATACCATAAATTTGTATAGTGTGATAGTGCTTACTGCCATGCCAGTGATTAGTTTAGTAACCTTGTACAAAACTTCTGAAATCAAGTTATAAAGCATCTTTAAAGACCACAACAGATAATGATATGACGTTAGAGAGCACTGGCCTTGACATTTGCAAAGGCTTACTTATAAAAGGAGACATACATGAAGAAATTTAGGCAGCTTTTGCCATGGAACCACTGACTTAGTGTGAATAACGTTCACAAATAGGTCATACTTGATGGAGTGCCAGTGAATAAAATTAGAGCTATTTTGGAAGTTAAGTCATGACATATGTCATCTAAAAGGATGGAGAAAGAAAGCTATCATGCTAAGGCTATATTTTGCTGGTTGACACGGCAGGTTTAGAATGTAGAACCAGAGCAGAAGCTGATATCGTGCTGCTGGTGGACGGCTCATGGAGTATTGGTCGGCCGAATTTTAAAACTATCAGGAACTTCATTGCCCGCATTGTTGAAGTTTTTGATATTGGTCCTGACAAAGTACAGATTGGTAAGTTCTCACATGCTGCCGGGAAAATGAAGCCTACCTATTACGCTGATACATAATAACTGAGGAAATTATGGCTTTTTTCCCAGGTCTTGCACAGTACAGTGGTGATCCCAGGACAGAATGGAATCTCAATGCTTACCGAACCAAACAGTCGTTATTAGAGGCTGTAGCCAACTTACCATACAAAGGAGGCAATACTCTAACAGGTATGTCACACTTTCAAGATTTTCTGTAAGCTCTAATAAAAATTATTCTAGTAGCTGACCCCAGTACTGTTCAGTGAACTCAAACGTGTCCATAGTGGAAGGGACTTTCAGTTCAATGCAGTATATTTGGAAGAGAACAGACATGGCCATAGGCTTATAAACTCAGAGGAATTATGGAGAAATGTGATAGAAGAGAGCTTGGGTGATGAAGAGTTTGTGTTGCTGTTGAGCATAAGAGAAGATGAAAGGTCAGTTCCATGGCAGGGTTGGGATGAAGACAACCAAGACTCAGAAGAAAGGCCAGAGGAGATCAGACAGCGGGGTGATGCATAAAAGGTAAGAGATTAGACACCTCAAGAAAGCTGGAGTAGTATCAGTTGCTGATAAGTCTAGATGATGTGCTGCAATTCTATTTCAAATGCTTCTAGAGGGAAGTAAATTCTGGAATTATGTTGACAGAATGAAACCATTAGATGAAATAATCTTTTTTTTACCATGACTACTATATGGAAATAGGTTATAGTGATGGTCACTTTCTTTGTATCATGCTAGGAATGGCCTTGGATTTCATCTTAAAAAACAACTTTAGACAAAATGCAGGGTTAAGACCCAGAGCTCGCAAAATTGGTGTTCTCATCACTGATGGCAAGTCACAAGATGATGTAGTCACCCCTTCAAGAAGACTCAGAGATGAGGGAGTGGAACTGTATGCAATTGGTAAGTATTATATCAAGAGTGGCCTGCAGCAACTCCCTCTTGCCCATCTGCTAAATGCACAGAGAAGTGGCCACATACATGAGTACCTGAAAGGGTACTGAAAGAATGTGTTTAGAAACTTAAGTTCATGGTATTGTGCCTCATGGCCATAGTTTCTAACAAGCTTTGCTTTCATGTCTTCTCTGTAAGGTATTAAAAATGCAGATGAAAATGAATTGAAGCAGATTGCAACAGATCCAGATGACATCCATGCTTACAACGTTGCAGATTTTTCCTTCCTGGCTAACATTGTTGATAATGTAACCACGAATCTCTGTAACAGTGTGAAAGGTCCAGGTACATGACATTTTCAGTCTATTTCATCGTTTTTCCATGTACGTGCTTGCACTGCTAATTCATTTTTATTACTTATTGGGAACACTGTGTAGCCCTGGGCTGTTTTTTCAGCTGCTGGTGTGAGGAAGTTGTGCAGACCACCTGAACTACCCTGTAGGGGTTCTTCCTTTCCTTTCAACAGTGACTGTGTTATGTGTAAAACAGCATGACATGGCTGGACGTGCCTTTTTTCTCCCCCTAGAATCACGAAGTGTGTTTCTTGGTGTGTCAGCTTTTTGCCCATTGTGACAGGCTCTTTGATGGTGCTCTTCCTATAAGGAAAATTTCAGTAGCCCCACTCTTTTCAAGTATGTCTGACAGCCCAAAAGCAAAGCTGAGCATGGAAAAACAGTAATGTTAGCTGATGGTTCTCCAGTGGAACACTGGTGTTCAAGATGAAATAAAGGTTACAGGGAGTTAGTTTTCTTGGGAGTGCGATGGTGAGCTATCTCTTCATCAAGTTGTTTATGAATTCCTGAGAAAACTAGTGAAAGTGGTTTTTTTATCCATGATGATGCAAGATAAATAAATATTTCTTTAATTTGCTTCCACTTGTAGGTGATTTGCCATCTCCCTCTAACCTAGTTATTTCAGAAGTGACACCTCGTTCTTTCAGACTGAGGTGGAGTCCACCTCCTGAGAGTGTTGATAGATACAGAGTTGAATATTACCCTACCTCTGGAGGTAGCTCTAAACAGGTTAGTATTCTGTGTTCATCTTTGACATTGTCCATAATAACCTTGGACTTCCACATTATGGTAATATCATTCTGTAATTTGGGCTGTGTATGATACAGCAGTAAATGAAAAAAAGGCTCTCAAGGTCAGGAATACCATGCTTTTACCAAAGCATGATACACAAAATTACAGAAAACAGGAGCATAAATATGACTTAGGTTGTTTTTAATATTATGAATCATGTACTTAAAAACAGTTGACTGCTATTTCTAATAATTTTTTTCTGTTCCTGCTCCACTGTCATATATGGATTTAAATATATCTGTACCAGGAATTTTCTGACATAAATATAACATATTTTCTTGTAAATAGAAAAGAAAGACCATGGATGATACAGATTGTGCTTAGATTAACACTCTATGATGGTTACATGCCTAAGCATGTACTCCAAACTGTGTCATGCACAGGATCAAATTATCTTATGGTTATTACTTCCCTACACAGAGGGTCAGTGACTGGAAACCCATGGTTCTATGCAATCTCAATTGCTGATCACTCTCTTCAACCAGACAGAACAGTTTTTAGGAGAATGAAGTATTTAGGAAAATGAAGTTAGGCACCTCTGTATACCTAACTGAGCTTTTCATCTCTGGATGCAGCTTTTAAATTTTAACTCAGGAGACTCGTGAGGACTCTTGACTCATGAAGAGTTTGATGTTAATAAATCATGATCTCAGGATTTGGCCTTTTATTAAAGTTGGAGCCGTCATTCCAGTTTGACTGCTTCCTCTTGTTTCTGTTCTGCAAGGTGTTGCTAATGCTATGTGCTGTAACCATCTAGATTATCCTGGATGTTTGAAAGTTTTACCAAAGTGGTAACATATATTCCTGGAACTTTCTTTATGCTGTTTAGTGATATAGAATTTTAAACCATGTGTGAAAGCAGAATGCACAGTAAGTCATGCTAAATATATCCAGCTCTGTTTGAAACAAGTGTCTGTCTGAGATTTCCCTACAGCTTGCTTTGCAAAAATAATGCTATACTGTTAGACAAAATACATGAAGGATTAAGACCGTACTTCATTTAGCTCCTTACTACTGTTTTCTGAAGAGTTTCACAAGCAATTATTGCTTTTTTTGGAGATAAGATTACAAATTTATTTGTTGTACAGTGGCTAACACTGCTTATCTTTTATGTAGTTTTATGTTAGTAGAATGGAAACAACAACAGTTCTGAAAGATTTGCAACCTGAAACAGAATATATTGTGAATGTGTTTTCTGTGGTAGAAGATGAAAGCAGTGAACCTCTGATCGGCAGGGAAACAACTTGTAAGTTTGAAACAGAACTTGAGTAACATGTTATCAGCCAGTTTGGCACCTGGGGAACCATCCAGTATTATTTCTTAGCATAAACAAAACTTCTAATTTGAATTATGAAACTGTGATGTTACAGTGGTTGTTCAGACCTAGTCTGGAAAACCAGCAAATTGAAACAGCAATGTGGTAGAAAATGTTTGTTCCAGCTTCTTTCCAGGCTCATAAAGCATGGCAGTAAAAAATTAGAAGAATAGACATGTATTGCAAGACAGAGTTTATAGATTCTTTACATCTGATTATTTACTCCTTTATTTTTAAACTTGTTTATAATTTCTGCTACTATCAGACAGATATGATTAGAAATGATTTCTAATTAGCAAAAAGCCAGTTTGACACAATTATGCCACTTCTATGAGATACAATTTAGCTGTGTTTCTACTATGAATGGTCTACATGATTGATTTCAAATATATTTATGCTGGATGCAACATCAGGTGACTTTTCTGCCTCTTTAATAATGTTGAATATTTGCTATTCATTTCACTTCATTGTTTTGTATTAGGCTTGCCTTACACCTTTGAGATATGTGCATAAGCTTTATGAAGTCTATTGTAGCTTTCTTTGTTTATTTAATAATTAGAGAAATACAGAAAATAAAAAAAAAGGACAAAAAATGCTTTTTGTACAGATCCTGAACCAGTTGTGCTGTTTGATATTAAAGCATTCATGTGAGTTATTATTGCTTTTTTAGAATATTTAAATATCCTAGTGCTGACTTGTCAGAGTTTTAGCCGTGTATGTAGAAAATCTGTAGCCACATTCAAAATGGCATGACCATTACCTGTTTCAAACTAAGAACCACTTGAAATACCAGTGCTTGCAGAACACATTTCTACCACCCATAATGTACCCTAATAGCATGTGTGATATTCTCAGTGGTACTACCTGTAATATAAAATATGATGAAGGTGAAATAAATAGATAAAACTATGATTTTTTTTTATTTGACAGTGCCAATCTCTTCGGTTAGAAACTTGAATGTTTATGACATTGGATCAACCTACATGCGAGTGAGATGGGAACCTCTTAATGGAGCTACTGGTTATTTGTTAACGTATGAACCTGTGAATGCCACAGTTCCAGCCACAGAGAAAGAGGTAAGAGAATTTGTCTTCACTTCCTGTACTCTACCAGAAATAAATTCAGAAAAACCGTTAGACTATTATAATAGTCAAAAGACTGTCATGTACTTTTGAAGTGCAGTGAACTTACTAGGGTATTATATACAATTACATCAGTCAGGAAGCTGTAAATATACTGTGAATCTCACAAACAAAATTCCCTTGAAGTTAAATCATTGCTTGCTTTTCTGCCATTGCTTTCTTCGGTTTTTAAACATGGTGTGCTGATTTTCATGTGCAGATGCGTGTTGGACCATCAGTGAATGAGGTGCAGCTGGTAGATCTCATCCCCAACACTGAGTACACTTTAACAGCTTATGTATTGTTTGGTGATATCACCAGTGACCCACTCACCACCCAGGAAGTGACATGTATGGACATCTTGATTTTTGCTTTGTTATTGCTTCAGCAGCATTAAATTTTATTTCATGCAACAGTTTTTATATATTCCGTTTTGTTTAGAAGAATATCTAAACCATGCTTTATGTATTTTCTAACGCTCATACATTTCTCAAAGATCTCAAAGGCAATTTCAATGAAAAGGCTCCAACTACTAAATGAGGAACAAAATTATTTTTCCTTGAATAATGGAGGAGCTTGGCTTGATAATCTCATGATCATAGTGTTTTTAAAAGGGTCTCAATTTTGCCTTCATTAACTTAGAAATCTTGTTCCCAAATTCAGACATTCTCTTAAGTAGAAACTAACAAATTAACTTGCCATATCAAGAAAAATTTGATGTAAATACAGCCCCCTTTTTTATACCTTTCATTAAATATTTCCTATTCACAGAGGCATATTTCTGTGCCAGATACAGGCAATATGGTTATTTGACTGTCCTTAAAAATGTTAAACTCTTAAGCATACATGCAAAGTGGCTATCGTCACCAAAAGTTATGATCTTTGTCACTGATACTTCTAAAATTATTGTGCTCATAATTTACAAAGGTGAAGCTACCATAGTTTATAGTAATTTTGCTCATTGCTGGGACAATAAGGTTCTAAACTGTCTCATCTAAAGGCCAAGACAATGAACTTCCCAGCAAGTGGATGCCTGCATTTCAGTAAAAGACACGAAAAAAATTTACTTCTGTCTGTATGACATCTAATATCTCTGCCATAAAGAGCATTTTCACTTACTATTGTAATTATTTTTCCAGTACCTTTGCCTGGACCCAGAAGCGTGAGAATTCAGGATGTTACTCACAGCAGCATGTACGTCCTTTGGGATCCTGCCCCAGGGAAAGTTCGAAAATACATCCTGAGATACAAAACAGCTGATGATGCTGATGTAAAGGAGGTAAATTCTTGAAAGTACTAAGACAGAGTTTTGTTTTCAGCAGGTGGGTTACTAACAAAATAGTAAAAGTAGTATTATAACCCACCACCAAGAGTAAAAAAACAACAGCTCATGGTGATAGCGATCAGAAAAGAGTATTGATTTCTTGGAAACAGAATAAGCACAAGATAGATTTCTTTAGGTACTCCCTTCTTCCTCCTCCTTCTCCAGAGAGGAAAAATCCTCAAACTGACTGGAGAGTATTCCTGTTCTTTAGTAAAGAACCATTTTGACTGTCTGCTTAAGTGTCATCTTGCCAAGATCTAAGAACAGCTTACAAGTAAGAAGACAGAATTGTGGAATAAAGGCATGTTAGCCACTTTGCCGACTCTCAGAATAGGGATGAGCATTGTTAGGGATGTCTTTTAGATACTTACAGGCTTTCCTTAGTTGCACTGCTTGACATGAATCAGCTCCTAGAGAATTAAATACATTTTTATAAGGAAATGAGAATTTTTTAAAAGTTCAGTCTCCATCCTTGTTTCCAAAAGAATGAAGCTGTGAATCTGTGAATTGTCCACAAGTATTACATGTATCTGATATAATATGCTTTGCAAGGGAATTAGTAGATAGCACTCAATATTCAGGTGTAAATTTAGGAGTAAATGGGAAAACATGGTGCAGAATAGTTTTTGGGTTTTCGGTACAGGAATTTCTGCCATTAAATCAAATGCAGAGTCAGAAATAGAGCAATTTACAATTCTTAAGTATCTATTTTTATTCTTAGGTGGAAATTGACAGACTTAAAACCAGCACTACTCTCTCTGACCTTTCCTCCCAAACACTGTACACTGTAAGTGTTATTGCTGTTTATGATGAAGGGGAATCCCTACCAACAAAGGCAGAAACTGTCACTCGTAAGTATTCCTAATAATCATTCTTGTGGTTGTTTTTGCCTTATGTTCTATTTAAGCTGTGTGTGTTGCAATATGTTGCTGAGTTTAGGTGGAGCTGTCATTTAAGCAGAGAAATATTTTACTTGCATTTGTAGCATTATTTGCAATACAATAAACTTCAGGAATCCTAGAATTCAGTGTCTTGCTGCAATGACCACTGAGACTGCAGACTGCAGAGAGGTGACAGAGCAACTGAAGTAAAACCATATATGTTCAGAGGCTGAAGGAGAAGTGTGGTGTAGAATTGGTAAAAAAATACAAGGACAGAGAAAAGGTTTAGCAGGTCTGCGGAGGAATCTAGCAAAAGTGAATGCGAAGCTGGGTCATGTGCTAGAGGATTAGAGAGACATGATCTTGCTTCTGAGCCAAGAGAGGTTTTCTGTCATGGAATGCTAAACCTGTCTATACTTCTAGAGAATCATAAAGGCAGTATTTGAGTAACCCTCACAAATAGAGGCAAGGAAATGGAGTTTCACGAATTATAAGAGCTGATTTCCATACAAGAGAGGTGACAGACTGAAGGGAGAAAGTGATATCAAGGAAACTCTCATCCTGATCTAGGCTTGTGATTTAAGCAGGTAGTTAACCAGAAGAGCTACAATAGAAATGAGCAATGTTATCTTATCACTGCCCATGAATCTAATGTGAAAGAGAAAAAATAGGCATATGCTCTTTCTCTGTTTTTCTTCTGAATTTTTCATATTGGATCTTGATGCATTTAAAAATCTTTGTGAGATCTTTTGCTTGTTCTTGTGCTGGTCTGTCTTCTATAGCTGTGCTTTTGTGTGAATGTGTGTGTAAGAGAGGAAGAGCAAAGGTTTGCCAAAGAAATTATTTCTACTTTAATTCTGTTTTTACCTCTTTACGTATTTCTTCCCAGTGGCTATATTACATTTTGCTTCCTTAACCTACAGTTAACCTCTGAATTCTTTCTAAATAAGTGGTTTAATTTAGTCATGACTTATTTGGCTTATATAAAGAATTTTAAGATTTTGGAAAAACTCATGCAGGAGCTTGACCTGTGTCTGTGGGAGTTCAGAGTCACCCCTAAGTCCAAAATGTAAGAGCTAGGACTTCAGTTGTTTTGAGCAGGCATGTGAGTTGTGATCTCTACTGAGATCAGTAGAGCTGTGTCTGTTTTATCAGGTGATGACCTAGTGATGTGACCTTATGAAAGATGACTTGCTTAGAGTAGGTGGGCTGGGTAATGCTATGGCATTTGATTGTAGTCATCAGAAGCATGGTAACTGGGAGATGAATCTTCTACATAAATTCTTTGTCTGAGTAATGCCATTGTTTAACTGTATTTATTTTGTGGTTACATTTTGTGCAATACATTTCCTTTTTTCATACTAGAACCTGTTCCAGCACCAGTCAATCTCAGAATCACAGATGTAACCACAAATAGTTTCAGAGGTACTTGGGATCATGGAGCTCCAGATGTCTCTCTATATAGAATAACCTGGGGACCCTATGGAAGATCAGAAAAACAGGAGGTAAGAACAGACAGCCACCATAAGCTTCCATGGGCTCAGAAGATATGTTTTCAAAATCAGAAATGTAATGATAAATGGCCTATAACTTGCAAGCCTTCCTGTTCTGCTTGATAGAAATTCAGTCAGAAGGTATAGAACACATGCTTACTGCCACTTACAGTGATGTTACTGAGTAAAAAGTTACTCATTTATATCCCACTGTTTGTCTGTTCTGTTTGTTTGGGGTTTTTTTATTTATTTTGTCCTTTTTTTTTTTAATTTCTCCACAAGACTATCTTAAATGGGGATGACAATAGTTTGGTCTTTGAAAATTTGAATCCAGATACATTATATGACATCTCAGTTACTGCCATCTATCCTGATGAATCAGAAAGTGATGAGCTGATTGGCAGTGAACGAACGTGTAAGTAAATAAAGTGATCCTGCATGTTGTTATTCATAGTTATTAAAACAGAAGGCCCACATGTACAAGTATTCTGAAAATTCTTTCTACTTTTTTTCTAGTACCCTTAGTACCTATCACCACACAAGGTAAGAATCCAAATTTCTAAGTATTGTATTATTAAGGAAAACCCATAGCTATCTTCTTCTAAACTGTGATGACTGTTAACATGAAAAAGCTGAAATCATTTAATAAATATTCTTGTGTATTTGGAAGAATACTAAACACTAGATTACCACATGTTTATTATTTTACAAACATTACAGTTTGTGTTCTCTTGTAGTTAATAAATTCTGCTCTCAATCAGGCATTCATGCAGCCCTAAAAGTATGAATGAAGTATTTGTCCCTGATTTTTTGTTGGCTACATATTTATTCTTTTCTTTATTGCACTTCACAGCCCCAAAGAGTGGCCCACGAAACCTTCAGGTGTACAATGCAACTTCACACAGTTTGACTGTGAAATGGGATCCTGCCAGTGGTCGAGTGCAGAGATACAGGATCATTTACCAGCCTATCAGTGGGGATGGCCCTGAACAGTTGGTAACTAATTTTTGTAATGCTGTAGTTATTCAACCTTAAATGCAACCTTCTGCAAAGTAATCTATTAGAATAATTTCTTTTCAAAGCACAACGTTGTATATATTAATCACTTTTTAGATGAAAATTTATATTTATAGTGAAACAGTATATACTCTGAAATTTTCTTTTCCCCCTTTCAAATCCAAGTTAGAATACTCTTTATGGAGCAGCAGTAATGTTGGATGCATCCTATTTTCTTGAAAATCAAGGAATCATAGAATCATTTAGGTTGGAAAAGACCTTTAAGATCATCAAGTCCAACCATTTATCTATAGATATGACTAAAATAAAGTAAAAATGTGTTGAGGAATAAGTCAGTCAGCATATAAAACTACAGCTCACAGATATAGTTATCACAACAGTCAGTACTATGAACTACCATGACTATTTTCATAATCCAGTGTTTTCCATTGTTTTCATGGTGTGATTTGTGTGCTATCAGAGGACTTTGCTATGGAAGATGCTGTTCGGTTGAACAGTTGAGACTGTCTCTCGCCAGGTCAGAAAAACCACCCAGAAATAGCAGTTGCAAAATCAAATCCATGCAAAACATGTGCTAAGGAAGTGTTTAATGTATTTTAGACTCTTTTAATATGATTGAGCAGCTGTGATGATAAGGAGAGCCAGCACTGTATGATCAGCCAGCTTTCCCTGTGTCGTCAGCAAGAGCTGTGTTGACTACTGGCAGCCTACGCAACACAGCCTGGGAATGGTAATTCAGTCAGCCTGTTTATCAGAAGTGTGTGCTACTTAAAAATGCCCTATTCTGCAGTGGGTGGCTGTTGTGGTTACTGCCAGATGACTCAGAGGAACAGTCTCAGATGAGAACCATATTCATTTAGCTTGCCTCTGTAAGTGGAGATCACACATGTTTAGAAGTGTATCTAGGAATATTTACTTTAGAATAAGTTACTTACACACCCATTTTAACTCTCTTCTGAACAACATGCATTTATGTTGAGGGAATTGAGCTATTGAGCAAATTGAGCAATTGAATACAAGTTTACTGAGCGATCTCTAGAATAAAGTTCAGCAGTAAGGTTAATTAATGTCTGTAATTAATTGCTGGTACTGTAGTAAAAAGAGAATTATGAGCATTCTGTTGAAATTTCTTCAAAGAATATAGTTAATAGACTTAATTACTCACAGCTGGATGGAGTTCCACAGTGGCAGTTGGAGAAAACACCTCTTTTTAAGGAGAGCCCACAGAACACTCATACTCTGTTTGTGGCATTTAATGTCTGTCTGCAAATAACTCTGTAACATGATAGTAATTCCTTGTCTGCTTTTTTTAATGAGATATTTATTAAACCTTAGTTGCTGGCTCGGCAGTAGAACTGTCTTCACCAAAATATTTAAAATAGAATTTATGTATGGTTTTTATTGCCCTATCTGATATTTAATGGCTTCATCACCAAGAAGATGCACAGGTGATTTGAAGACTGCTCTGCAAAAATTTCACACCAAACTGCAGAGACCATAATGATCATTTAGGATCAGGTTTTGAAAAGCAAACTGATACTAAGAAGATGTAGAGGCAGCCGCGGTGGAATGATAAAAACATTTATTCTTTAAAAAGATTGTTGTACATTTGAGTACAAAAAGAATTTGCTCATAATTTAAAATAGTCTACTTGTATGAAATATGAAGATGTATAAAGGCTTGCTCATTATTAGTTCTTCATCATCAGGTGCTTTTAAGTGTTATGACAAACATGCTAGCTGAATAGGCTTTGAAAATGTTCAGATAATCTTAAAAGTACAATAAGTACTGAATAAGCTCCTGAATAAGTATAATTACACACTGTTACAGAATCACAGAATCACCTGGGTTGAAAAAGACCTCTGAGATCATTGAGTCTAACCTTTGACCTAACACTACACTACCATGGTCAACTAGACCATGGCACTAAGTGCTACATCCAGTCTTTTCTTAAATACCTCCAGGGATGGTGACTCCACCACCTCCCTGAGCAGCCCATTGAAATACCTAATCACTCTCTCTGTAAAGAACTTTTTCCTGATGTCTAACCTAAACCTTCCCCAGCATAGCTTAAGAGTGTGCCCTCTTGTCCTGCTGCTGCTTGCCTGAGAGAAGAGACCAATACCTACCTCACTAGAACCTCCTTTCAGGTACTTGTAGAGAGCACTAAGATCTCACCTGAGCCTCATCTTCTCCAGGCTAAACAACTCCAGCTCTCATATCCTCTACTTACAGGACTTGTGTTCCGGTCCATTCACCAGCTTTGTTGCCCTTCTTTGGACATGCTCCAGTACCTCAACATCCTTCCTAAACTGAGGGGCCCAGAACTGGGCACAGTATTCAAGGTGTGGCCTCAGCACAGCTGAGTACAGGGGAAGAATCACTTCCCTAGTCTTGCTGGCCACAGTATTCCTGATACAGACCAGGATGCCATTGGCCTTCTTGGCCACCTGGGCACACTGCTGGCTCATGTTCAGTTTCCTTTCATTCAGAACTGCAGGTCCCTTTCTGCCTGACTGCTCTCCATCCACTCTGTCCCCAGCCTGTATCGCCACAGGGAGTTGTTGAGGCCAAAGTGCAGGACCCAGCACATGTTCTTGTTAAACCTCATGCTGTTGGATTCAGCCCATCTATCCATCCTGTCCAGGTCCCTCTGCAGAGTCCTCCTCCTCTCTTCTCCCTCAACTTGGTGTCATCTCCAAATCTGCTAATGGGAGACTCAATCCCCTCATCCAGATCATCAATAAAGATATTAAACAGGACTGAGCCCAACACTCCTGAGGGACCCTGTTAGTCACTGGCTACCAACTGGATGTGACACCATTCACCACCACTCTCTGGGCCTGGCCTTCCAACCAGTTCTTAACCCAGTGGAGAGTGGATCTGTCCATGCCATGTGCTGCCAGTTTTCCAGGAGTAAATTAAAAGCCAAAAAGCTCACGATTCTCAAATGTTTTAACATCTAAGCATTATTCTCACTGTACTTTAAATCTTTTACTCCATGGAGATTACGATCACAGGATTATATGTAAAATAAAAATTGGAATGAAAGGTGATAGAATCTTAACAAAGATGTTTTGGAAGCTTAAGTGTCATGCTGTAAAACTTGAAATCAAGGAGGGACAGTGTTGATATTGTATCAAATGTACATTAGAGATCTGCAGAGTGTTGGAATTTATTCCACGCTTGCATTCTACCTGAGAGTGGAGCATAAAGAGCCTAAATGAAAGTCTGTGAAAATGAATACAAGACTGATTTCGATGGTATATAGTCAGTTACAATATAGTTTGTGCTCATATAGAACTGGCAGCTGATATATAATTGTGGTTATATGCAAGTTTGGAGATTTTAAAGAATAGTGGCTTTGTGTCAAAACTTGCTAAGAATATGTATTAAATGTTATTCTGTTTGATGTCTACTCTCAGTGTCATGAGAGCATTTCAATATGTGATGCATCATAGTGTTTTCCACTCTACATCAAATGCTTACATTTTGCACTATAGCATTAAGCACAGTATGAAAGAGATTTTAATGTTTTTATCTTGTTTTGCTGAAGACTACGGTTGGAGGGCGGCAGAACAGTGTGGTGATACAGAAGCTTCAGCCTGACACACCATATGCTATTACTGTGTTGTCAATGTACGCAGATGGTGAAGGGGGACGAATGACAGGACGAGGCAGAACCAGTAAGTAACTTCTTCAGACCTTCATATTAGGTGCAAAACAAAACTGATGTATTGCTTTTTCAATTAGCAGAGAAAAATTTCTTGTGGTGAAATTAATCCTGTCTGTGTTTGTCCTTTAGTGGGTTTCAAATATCTAAACTAAGACCTGTCAGTCTTCTGGCTGTAGAGAAACCCTGGACCACTGCATAAGACTGAATTCCTAGCTCTTCAAGTTGAGAGAAACCTTGTTTTTACTTGTTTTTATCCTCATTTTGATTTTTAATTGTTTTATGCCACAATTTAACAAACACCGTAAAGCATCTGAAGGCATGTAACTGTCATGTGTGCTGCTAAGCACCTTCAGTTCAGAGGCTGATCCTGATAGTGTGCACTCTGAGACTCTACCATTTTATGCTGATGCATTGTTTTGATGTTTTGTAGAAATCAGTGAGTGATTTGCTATCCAAGACATTCTATGCATAAAACCCATTTCACTATATTGAATTAATAGTTTAATTATAAATTTATTAATCTATTTGTATATAATTTAATAATGAGCTTGCAATGCAAAGTCAGGCACAGCAATGTATTTGGTAAGGAATGAAGAAAAAATCCTAATTAATTCCTTGCACAATTTTAAAATAATATCCACAAATAAATATTTTTTACTGCATTTAATATTGCTTATGCTCTTGGACGGGGCTTATGTATCCTGATTAATGAAGACAAATGACATTTAACATGAACCATTAAACCTGCTGTTTTTTGAATTTCCTAATGATACATTGCATAGTCATGATATGACAGCACCGGTGAGAGAATATGGTTCCACATTTCTGACATCTCAGTGATCTGTTTCAGAACCTCTTACTACTGTGAAGAACTTGCTGGTTTATGACCCAACCACCAGTACTCTGAATGTCCGATGGGATCATGCTGAAGGAAGTCCTCGCCAGTATAAAGTATTTTATGGACCTACAGCTGGAGATGCAGAAGAAATGGTAAGTTCTTTGTGTGAATCTCACTGTCTCAGATAAAATACAACTCACTGTGTTGGTCAGAGAAATGCCACTGAATGAAGTGGGTCTTGTTTGCCTATGCACTGTGGGCTTTTTTGTTCTGGAGAAAATGCACACCTCCATGAAATTCAGTTATTTCCATGTGTATTACAGGTGTTTAATTTTATATAGTAGACCATCAGTGATTAGTTCTTAGCACGAGGATTTAATACCACACACAATTTTTTACATGTTTATTATTAGGGCAGTGTGTGTGAATGTAAAGGTGACTTCAGGGTGTAGAAAAAGCTTTAAAGTTAGCAGGCCTCATTTCTTGATGGGCAAGTCCAGTAGGTACCATGAACCCTGTAACTTTAAGTTTCACTTTTTGTAAAGTTTTTGTCACGTCCAGTCTGGAAATGAGATGTGGTAGATGAGTAAGTGAGAAACAAAAAAATGTAAACTTTTTTTTGCATATTTACTTATGTAAGTAAATGTCATGTTCCTATCTTTCTTTCTAAATTTGTAGACCACAGTACCAGGAAACACAAACTATGTCATCCTGAGGACTCTTGAATCCAACACACCTTACACTGTAACTGTGGTTCCAGTTTTCCCAGAGGGGGATGGTGGACGTGTCTCTGACACTGGAAGAACTTGTAAGTAAAATAGTTCTTTTTAAGAAAATGTTAGGATTTCCTGTGTGTGGCTCATATCATTAGAAATTGATTCTGCATCAAAAGTGTAAGTGTATTTTCCCCAAAGGTAGAACACAAATGCAAAAAAGTGTTTACGTGGTTGGTTATGGTTGCAGCTCTGTAATTTATTTTATTTTATTTTCTTATTCATGTGAAGGCTTTTAGTCTACTTATCTCAGGCAAGCTCAGCTCCTAAATTGTGAAGTGAACTTACTGTTTACTTCACAGAATGGAAAAATTTTAATTGTAGTGCCAGTAGCAATACTAGTGAACAACAATGAATATTGGTGTTAAAACATGCTGATGTCCATATCATGTACTTGAAATTTTCCAGAAAGTTTGAGCTGGTGTCTTCATGAGCCAAAATGTGTAGTTTGTGACTTCTTTTCCTACATGTCTGATCAACAACAGGCTAACAAAGGTTTTATGCTTGTACTTTAAATTTGCAGTATAAACATTTACTTAGCTGCCTGGCATGGAGATTTGAGAAGACTAATCTGTGAGATTCTTAGATTTCTAGATTTTGGGCTAACAAAAGTAATGTGTTTTTCTTGGGCTGATGTACTTTTCACCTTTCTTTGAGCTCTTTTGTAAATTCAAGTAGAAATTGAACTTACAGAAGCAAATTTGTAAAACTCAATTTAAATTATCCTTGATCTAGTGGAGAGAGGAACACCCAGAAACGTTCACATTTACAATCCCACACCAAACAGCATGAACGTCCGTTGGGAACCTGCTCCAGGTCCAGTACAGCAATATAGAATTAATTATGCACCACTGTCTGGCCCAAGGCCATCAGAATCTGTAAGTAATTTAGTTTTATAATAGCTGTCAAAAGTGTGGGGAGAATTTTGCTTCTTTCATTGAATATAAAAAAACCCAAACCTACCAAAACTCAGGCCAACCGTCTGCCCAGGAACATCTCTGCTGAAAATACAGTGTCTATAGGAGTTTAGTCCGTTGTAAATAAAGACCTAGTTTGGTGAGATGAAAGAAATAAGAAATAAGACTCTCCTATTTAAAAATGCATATTGAGAATTGAGTGTCCTTTATCATATTGCAGATAACAATGAGTTAAATTAAACCTTTTTTAAGAGAGAAGGAAGTAACAAATACTTAGGAAATGTTTAATTATGAAACCAGATGCCAAGTTTATGTGACTTTACCAGTAAACCATCTGCTTACTCCAAATCATTAGTGTTTAAGTAGGTCTTGGTGAGCAGTGAAGTCTGGATATGGGTAAAAATTTGCCTTCCAGATGTGAAGTAAGACTTCTTGGATTTGTGTAGAAATAAGTGCAGTTTTAAAGCTTCTACTGTGAATTACTCACAGAAAATGTACACTCATATTGTACACATACAGATGAATACGTTTTTATGTAAGGAGATTTGAGAATTTTTAATGTCCTTTATATATTAATGAACTGTGACAGATTTTATTTTTTTAGTTTCTATTCCTGCATGTTTCTTCTTTTTTTTCTGAACTATTTTTATGTAAAATATAAAAAGTAACAATTCTACTTGCAGAATGAGAGGTCCTTATGTATTTGTCTTTTTTTTTTTTTTTAAATTTTTGCACCTGCTATTGAATTATTGTTAATATTATTTGATTATTTTAAACTTCTATTATGTTTTATTCAAATTGTTTTCTAAAAAGACATGGTATAAAGTGAAGCTTTATTTATATAGGTGTTTTTTGTTTCTTTTTTTAGATTGTGGTACCAGGCAGCACTCGTGATGTGGTTCTGGAGCGCTTGACTCCTGACACTGCTTACTCAATAAATGTTATAGCTCTATATGCTGATGGAGAGGGGAATCCAAGCCAAGCACAGGGACGAACATGTAAGAGGCAGTCAGTACTTGTATTGTGAATATGTATATATGTTGGACTTGGTGTGTGAAGGATTTACAAAAGTGGGTACCATCACAAACAATGTAGGGCGTTCAGTGCAATTCTGAGATTCATGCTTCTGAGTTGTGGTCGAAGGAATTATAGGCCTCCATGGGAGGGAACTTTTGCTGTGTTGTCTGTCAGTCGTATTACATGCATAATCTGTGATGTAATTTTCAGTTGTGAAATAAGCTTAATTTGAATGTTTAGTTTAAAGGCTGTCCTTAAAAATCCTATTACAGATAAATAACAACTTGTCTTTCAGAAGAAAAAATAATGCATTAAGATGGCTAAAATTAGTTGACAACAGAAAAAAAAAAGTGCTTTGTGTTCTGTGTCTGACACAGTAATTGTATGTGTCAGCCTGCTCAGATGTTCATGTTTTTGCTGGAGATACCTAAGCACCAAAACCTCCTTGTTACAACTTAGCCTGTGGGATCTTGATTGGCTTACCCTTAGCTTCTTTAAAATTCATTCTGGAAATAACATATAGAGAAACTGTCAATGGCAATAATAGGACGTCCTTTTGATGTTTGTATGCGTTGTCCATTAATTCCCCATATTCATCTAAAACTTGCAGATGTGACAAGCTATAGTTGTACTTGTCTGCAGGAGGCTGAGAAACAGAATGTATGTAGATGCCCACTTTGCATATTTCCTTGATGTTCTCTCCCCTCCATGCTGCTCCTGTTCCTCCAGTTTGGTTGTATTTCTATTTAAGATCTTCAGGCACTGATGTATTATCATTGATTTAATCTAGCTGTGTATATTTATTCAGGGTCTCAGAAGGGGCCCTTAGCTTTGGTTTCAGTGCAGCATTTGAATCCATGAAGATGACGCTGAGCTAGAGTATCATGGGCACAACCGCCTATATTTTCATTCTTTAGTGCCTCGCAGTGGTCCAAGGAATGTGAGAGTGTTTGATGAGACTACAAACAGCCTTTCTGTACAATGGGATCATGCTGATGGGCCAGTCCAGCAATACAGAATCATTTATTCGCCCACTGTGGGAGACCCCATCGATGAATATGTAAGTCCTGTCATTCCTTAGTAAGCACTGAGATGTTCTCAGTTGAGTCTTTAGGCTATAGAAAAAAAGAAACCTGTTCTACTTGGAGTAAATTTTGCAGGCTCTATGGGTTCTTTGGTCATTGTTGTCAATGCTGAGAAGGCACGATTTGTATCTTTTTTCATGAAATGGCAGAACATATATGGCTTAATGGACAAATTTGTGTGTAAAATAATATTAAATATATGTCACCCATTAATCAAAATATACTGAGCAGAACCTGCTTCTTGGCATTTAGTTCAAACGTGATACAGTAAATAGCCATCTATTATTTCATACTCTATGCATTATGAAGTCAGTGTGTTCAGAAACAGAATAAACATAAGTCTGCATTTTATAAATTGAAGAGAGCTGGCAGAGTCTAATAAGAAAACAATGGTAACTTTGATTCAGCATCTAACTTGCTGTTGTAAGTTTTGGTATGAACTGTGTTTGTGTTTCATTTCCTGCAGCTTAATGATAGCACAGGTTAGTCCGAAGCTTATAAAATTCTCAGAGTATTTATAGCAAAGCTAAACTCAGATCCTATAGAAGTCAGTAGCAGAATTCCTGCTGACTGCCACCAGCCAAAATGTAATGTATATAGAATGTTATTTAAATGCTATTACTGCTTGTATGTTATTGTATAATGCATACTGGAAATTCGCTGCTTGCAAATTCCCTACTGGACCTGTTAAGCAGGACACAGATTTTTATCAACACATATCTTTTTTTGCAAAAAAACCTTGGATAATTCATAAAAACAGCAAGTCACAAACAACTGAAAATTTTGATCAAGTGTTAATTGAAAATGCTGACTGGAACGTGCTTTTGAGACAGATCCCTCAAGTTACTTCCCATAGTTTCAGTGCTTTAGGGCTGCTTTATGGAGCAATATCACTTTTGGGATTATACTTATATTTTCATTAGGAGGAGGTGATAGTGCATGGCTGCACCAGGAAGTTGAGGAGATTGAGGGATGAATAAATAGGGACATTTTTTATATACCAAAATATTTAGACCTCCCTTCTCAGACTGATTTGCTTCTGCCAAGAAAATTATATCTGAAGATGAAGGTAATGAAAAGATGGAAATGAAACTGCTGACTAGTGGAAATGATTTTGACTTTCACCCCCACTTCATGAACTTTCCCCTCTCATTTTCTGTCTCCAAACAAATCATCATGAATGTTTCCTTTCTGTGAGGGAACAGTAGTGAAATCTGGGTGAAGAACTGCAACATCTCAGTCTGATGTGAGCCTTGGGACTAAAGAGTCAGTTTGATTTATCTTTTTGTCCTGACCACAGTGTTTTATAGTTGAAATAACAAATACTAGTAATTGTACGCTATAACCCTTAGGATATACTGAAAGACTTTTCTACAGGGGACACAAAAAAAAGTGTGCCAAGTGTCAAATCAAATTTTAGTTTCTAGTTACTGTCATAACTTATTAGTTACAAGGCTGTGAGTGTGTTTACCTCTGTTTCTTTTGTGTTTTAGACAACAGTTCCCGGGATAAGAAATAATGTGATACTACAACCGCTGCAATCAGATACGCCATATAAAATTACTGTCGTTGCTGTGTATGAAGATGGAGATGGTGGACAACTGACTGGAAATGGCAGAACTGGTAATTAGTTTTCATATTGTATATTCTTTTTAAAATTTAACACATATTTCTTAAGCACTTCAACATTGTTAAGGTTTCATTATGTTAATTAGGACTTTGATGTAATTGTTACTTTGTAGAGTGATAATGTGCATTTCTAGAGGTTGAAAAACAGTCACTGGTCTAATTAGAGTGGTTTTCTTTCTTTTCAGTTGGCCTGCTTCCTCCTCAAAATATGTATATAACTGATGAATGGTATACACGATTCAGAGTTTCTTGGGATCCTTCCCCATCCCCTGTTCTTGGCTATAAAATTGTATACAAACCTGTGGGTAAGAAAACCTGTTCGTTCTGAGTATACCAATTTCTGAACAGCGAGTAGCTAATGGCAGATCAAAGTAGAAATCATATGTATCATGAAATGTTTCCTTTGTTTACTGATTTTCCTGAAAGCTTAAGTCTTATCAGTCTTTTGTAAGAAACACAAACTATCAAACACAGTTTCATACATTCAGTTATAGAGATTGAATTGTATAGTTAAAATTTAATACAGTGACCTGACTTGATATTCACCTCTTTAATACCTCTTGCCCTTCTAAGAGTATGAACTTGTGGATGTGAGATGAGTATTGGACAGGTATTTAGGTGTTAATGGCCTTCAGAACCTCTGTTTTATGAGATAGTCAAGCAATTTACATACTTCCCTAGAAGTTAAACACAAGCATTGCACAATAGTTAGCAAAGCTATGTGTATGTTCTGTTTCCAACATTCTAATTTGCTAAAATTTAAGAAATGTGTATGCTTTGTTTTAGAAAAAAATGAGATTAACATTTGCTGACATGAAAGAAACAGGGATTAGTTTTTTAGCTCATGTAATCATGATTCCTTTTCTCTTTCTCTGTACTTCATGCTTCCTTTCAAATCAAGGTTCAAATGAGCCCATGGAGGTTTTTGTGGGAGAAGTGACTTCCTACATCTTGCATAATCTGTCTCCCAGTACTACTTACGATGTGAATGTTTATGCCCAGTATGATTCTGGAATGAGTATACCTTTGACAGATCAAGGCACTACATGTAAGTCAGAATAATTTTGTTGTAGTCATACAACATATGCTATATATGATACATATGCTGATCTGAGATAACATTGATTAAGAGAAGATTTTCAAGGCTGGTTGTTAGAAAGCCTAAGAATCCTCTCATGGAGAATACTCATCATCTGTTCATGATGTACATCTTAAAAACATTAAGCTTGGGAAAAGTAGTGAAGATATATTTTTAAGTAATGATCTGATGATATAAAATTTTCTAGTGTTCTTGCTGAAATTTTATGAAGCTATAGTTGGAGTCAATCTTCAACAATCTCCAGGGTACTACAGAATCTAACCATGCAAAATAGGTCCAGTCTTCTTGCTACTCTACTTTTACCTCACAGGAATGTCCAGTGATCTAAACTTCAGCATTTCAAAAGGAGATGATTTTAATGATGTCCTCAGAAACTTATAAATTTTTTTTCAGTTAAGATGAATTGAGCATCCCGAGCTTTATTGACTTAGTACATTCCTTTCATGATGCCTTATATGTGAGTCAGATTTTGATTTTTGGAAGTTTCTTTTTTCATAAGAAATCGACTTACTTCATGTGAAAGCTCTTAAAATAGGCTGTTACCCAATACAGGAAGTGTATCAGACTTTGGCCCTTTCTAAATAGCTAAGTGGAGATCTCTAGGGTGTAACATAAAGAGATTTAACTAGAACTGCCTTTTCTTTCTATGAGTATTTTTAAAAATCAAGTTCTTGACCATCACTGATAGTACAATTTTCATTTTGGTGTGCGCTATCCATTACCTACTATTTTTCAGAGAACAATTTATCCCTTTCTCTTTTCACAGTATATTTGAATGTCACTGATCTAACAAGTTACAAAGTGGGTTGGGATACTTTCTGTATCCGATGGTCCCCTCATCGGTCAGCAACTTCCTACAGGCTGAAGCTAAACCCAGCCGATGGTAAGTGTATTCTGTTTTTTGCATTTTCTGGAAACATAATTGTCTTATGTCAGTGACAGCACCACTTATTTATCTGGCTGGCAAGCACCCACTATAAGCCATGGCACATCTGGTCGACCTTTAACGATCTGAACATAACCTGTTTTTCTCTAGTGGTGAAAAACCTGCAAAGAGAGAGTGCTGCTTATTGTCAAGTGAACTTTAATTATTGGAAATCTACTAGTGACCCGGTTTCACATGTAGACTGCAATGTCACTCTCCAGTATGCTCCAGAGCTCATAATCACCACACAATCTTGGTCTAGAATAGCTTTTATGGGACAGGAATAAGACTGCTGTTCTATTGGCTCCAACCTCCTCTCAAGAGGTCTCTAATTTCTACTATTATTTGTACACATATGAAAAAGGAAGTAGTGAGTTCTAACTTTTTACCCATTTGGCTTTTTTTGACAGGTTCTAGGGGACAGGAAATCACAGTACGTGGATCAGAAACAAGCCACTGCTTTACTGGCCTCTCACCAGACACGGAATACAATGCTACTGTCTTTGTTCAGACCCCTAACCTTGAGGGACCTCCAGTCTCTATGAGGGAGCACACAGGTATGTAATATATGCTGTCAACCTGAAGTTTTGGGTGTAGAGCTTGTCTTTTTCCGCTGTAGAACTCGTCTTTTTCCTAAATGTCTTTCAATAGCTCTTATAAGTGATCTTCTTTCCTCTTTCAGTGTTATGTCAAATGGAGTTTATGGGGGAAAGAGAAATTCCTATGCTTTTCTTCAAACCAAGTATTTCCTAGCACTTGGGTGAAAAATAGATGCACTCTCAGAATGCAGTGCTACTGAGCTTATGTAAAAGTGTCCCTGTTATAATGAAACGTACCTTTGTTTTAACAATAGCTGTAATATAATTATTCTTGTAATATAAAGAAGTTTCCCTTGTCAATTACAATTTTTTTTACATTAGCGAGAAGAGATTATAATCTTTCTGTAGGATAATAATATATGATCTAGAGTTTTCCTTGAATGAAATAATTTATATGGAGTACAAAAGTTATTATTTCATTTCAGTCCTCAAACCTACAGAGGCACCAACTCCACCACCTACACCTCCTCCACCTCCTACAATCCCTCCAGCTCGGGATGGTATGTTTATTTCTAGAATTATCAGTATTTTTTATGTAGTTGCAGCATTACTTCATAATTTAGTTCTGTTTTTCATAACTTCTAGCACAGCATTTTAGGGAAATGATGTTTGAAACCTTTCCTAATGCCATCCCTTTGTTCTAGAGCTTTACTAGATTTCAACATTTCCTTGTTCAGAACAGACAAACATTTTGGGAAAAAATTATTAATATTCTATAGTTCTGCAGCAAGTTTGTGAGATCTCTGCTCTCAGCAGGCAATTTATGTTTTATGGTAGCTGCTCAAGAAAAAAGTAATTTAAAACATTTATATTTTATTCTTGAGCTCTTCCTCATTCCTTGAACTTTTCTTTGAAATACTTTAAAAAATGGTTTTGTGTTGAGCATTAGTCATCTGCTAGGTTGACTGCATGGTACCAGACTTTTGCTGAATATTCGTTATTCTTGAATTTTCAAATTTTGAAGTGTTGATCTTTATTTGATGGCTACATGGCTGATGTGTTTTAAGAGTTTCTTCTTGGTCCTTCAGTTTGCAGAGGTGCCAAAGCAGACATAGTATTCTTGACTGATGCTTCCTGGAGTATTGGTGATGATAACTTCAACAAAGTAGTGAAATTTGTTTTTAACACAGTTGGAGCCTTTGATTTGATTAATCCTGCTGGAATACAGGTAGGTTTGTTATTTCCACTGGGTACCCTTTTGAGGGAAATTGAAGATGAAGCTAAAATGCTGAGTTTTTGATTCTTTCAGAATGCTGTAATCTTTTTTATATTAGATTGTTGTACAGTGCATGTATACGGGTGTTCATGTCTATTATTTGTTAAATATATTGGTCATTTTGTAAATAAAAAGAGATTACTGTTCTGAAATACAAAAGTTGTAGTGTGTGGGAATCCTTCAGGCAGAGAAACTGGGGTTAATTTGTGGTATACTTTATAATTTTGGTTCTTTGCACAGGGCATCAACAACTGGCAGACTGCTTAGCTATTACACACCAGGTTTTGTCTGTGGTATCTCAGAAAACTGTTTTGGAGACATTCTGACTGGTTGAGGGTTAGGTTTTAATTTCTCATTGTAAAAAAGGAGTCTTACACGTGTAGGTTCCAGCTAGCTTGCCATCCATGAATTCCCTAGAAACCCACTGCACTAAGCAGGCAAAATCTCTTTGAAAGAGGCACTTGCAGAAGTGTTTTCATCCCTTTCTAAAGACAGGTAACATGGGTCTACTCTACAGAGGGCATACTGAATGTATGAAAGGGTCCTCAATGAATTAGTGAATTTTTAAGGAGTAAACAGTAATAGCTGATGAGGATTAGACTTTTAGGAGTTCTAGCTGACCACAGTTATGTCAAAGTGATTTCCTGTTGGGCTTCTTACTATAAGCCCTTGCATCATTATTATTTTTCTTCTACTTTTAGGAAACTATATGAAATCACTATCTGGGTTTCCATAATCATTTCTCTTTCACTAGATGAGAACAACATGAGATGTGAGAGAGTTTCTTACATGACAGTTCTGCTTTTGATCTTCTGGAAATATTTTTATGTACTTGGTTCCCTATCTTTAACTGTCTTGATGTTTTAAGGAAAATATACCCCTCAAATTTGTTCTTGGACATTCTTTATCATGCATAGCTCTAATCTATACTTGGTGGTTTTCCTTTCCATTTATTTTTTGTTTCATGATATTTCTTTTCTTGCTAATATATATCTGGGTCCTCAGCCTTGAGACAGAAGACCTAATATAGGTGACAGAGACATATAAACACTAATTTTTAGTAAAATACTGAAGTCACATACTTCTTGATACAGTTGCAACAACCTCAGGTTTTGAACTGGATATTAATAATTTTAAAAGGGTAGTTTTCTTCAGCAAATGTGAATATATACCTACAGAGAGCTGCTAATTCAGCATCAAAATAGTATAATATCCTAAATTTACAAAATATTAAAAAGTGCAAAATAAAAAAAAGTATTTAAAGATTAGTTTTGAATAAATATTCAATGTTGGTATTTCAGCATTTAAGGCAGCAGAGTTCACAATTTTGTTGACATTCTATTGACAAATACTTTTTTATTCCCCAAAAAAAACAACTGAAAGAGGTTTAATAGATACTGTACATCTGTTTAGAAGCAGAGAATAGACACTATGTATACTGCACCACTGTAATAGCAATAATTTAATTATATGTACTTAAGGCCACATCACATTTCATATACAGAAGAAAAAGAAAGTAATGAAAGAAAAGAAAATGGAAGGAAGGAAGGAAGGAAGGAAGGAAGGGCAAGCAAAAAGAGTTGTGCACATTTCTGTGCTGTCTGTGTATATAAATACATGTGCATATAATCATGCATATTTGAGAAAGATTTTTAGATTATTTAGTGCATAGTAATATACCACAATAAATATTTCAATGGAGAGAGTTCTTCTGAACATGGAGGTATAAGACTGAACACTGTGATATATTCCATTTCAGGTTTCATTTGTTCAGTACAGTGATGAGGCAAAATCTGAATTTAAACTGAATACATTTGATGACAAAGCCCAGGCCCTGGGAGCTCTTCAGAATATACAGTACAGAGGAGGAAATACAAGGACAGGTAATTCTGGGCTGTAATTGTATTTCCTTGAGATAAAGTATTTTTAGAAATTTCCTTATTATCCTAATATTGCATGGCTGAAGGATTACATTTTTCTGTTGTGATTTAGCTGTGTGGCTGTTGCCCTTACAAAGTATAGAAAGAGATTTCTTCTCTTGTGGATAATATGGATGATTCCTTGTTTACTGTACACTTTGCAGGCAAAGCCCTAACGTTTATCAAAGAAAAGGTTTTGACTTGGGAGAGTGGCATGAGGCGAGGTGTTCCCAAGGTACTTGTTGTTGTCACAGATGGTCGGTCTCAGGATGAAGTGAGGAAAGCAGCGACGGTCATACAGCACTCCGGTAAGCAATTCACAGTACCTGGCTGTTTCATTTCCATATTGTTTCAATTATCTGGGAATCATTTGCTCATCTTTTATGGACTCAGAAATGTATCTGAATATTTGGGAAAAACCCAAAACTATTTAAAGAATTTGGACTCTCTGGACTAGACTTACTCTTTCTCAAGCCTTCTCTCTGGGGAAGGATGTGGCTTTTGACTTTCAAGCAATTCCTCATGCATATAATTTCAAAGGTATTGCTTTTGGTTACTGTTCTCTTCTTGACATATGGACCCCAGGGGTCATTGGGAAGCATACTCCATTCTAGTGCTTATGATGTAATGGGCCTGTTTTTTTGAGATTTGTGTTTTATCTGGTATAAACTAGTGGATCTCCAGTTAAAGTAATTGCTTTTGATGGAGCTGGGTCTGAATGGACTCCTTTATTTGGCTGTTATGCAAAAACGAGTCTAAACCCTTCCAAGCTTTGGCAGGGTGAAAGGACATCCAGAATGTACGCTCATAGGTAGATCCTGAGAAATCAGTGATAGAAGTGGTTTGTGAAATATTGACCTGAAAAATGGTAATGTATGTCTACTACATTTGAAGTAACAAATGTTAATTTTACAGGCTTCAGTGTCTTTGTGGTTGGTGTGGCTGATGTAGATTACAACGAGCTGGCCAAGATTGCCAGCAAACCCAGCGAGCGTCATGTGTTTATTGTTGATGACTTTGATGCCTTTGAAAAGATTCAAGATAACCTCGTCACCTTTGTGTGTGAGACAGCTACCTCAAGTGAGTAGAAGACACTGGTTTGCCTTTTTCCAAACTAATTTTGCTTATGTGCTGCTATAATTTAGTTGCCAGCTGACCATTGCTGGACACTAGGTGCCCACCAAAGCTGCTCTATCACTCAGCTGGACAGGGGGGAGAAAATACAATGACAAGCTCACGGTTGAGATAAGGGGAGAGAGTGATCACTCACCAGTTAGTCAAGGGCAAAACAGACTCGACTTGGGGAAGAAATCAGTTTATTGCCAATGAAATCAGAAAAGGATAATGAGAAATAAAATCAAATATTAAAACACCTTCCCTCCAGCCCTTCTTTCTTCCTGGAGTTAACTTTACTCCAAATTGTCTCTATTTCCTCCCTTCCAGCAGCCCAGGGGGAAAGAATGGGAGCTGTGACCAGTTGGTCGCATGTTTTCTCTGTTGCTCCTTCCTCCCCAGGGGGAGAACTCCTCACACTCCACTGCTCCAGCATGGGATCCTTACCATGTGAGACAGTCCTCCAAGATATTTTAACATGAGTTCTTCCCATGGCCTGTAGCTCTTCACAAACTGCTCCTTCGTGGGGTCACAAGTCCTGCCAGCAAACATACTCTGGGACAGACTCCTGTCTCCGTGGGGCCACAGATCCTTCCAGGAACCAGCTCCAGCATGGAGCACATGCCTCTTTCAGGCATCCACCTGCTCTGGCATCAGGCTGCAGGTGGATATCTGTTCCCTTGTAGATTTCCATGGGCTGCAGAAGGACAGCCTGCCTCACCACAGGGAAGTCCAGGAATGCAGGAGAATCTCTGCTCCATTGCCTGGCAGAGTTGTTTCTTTCAGATATTCTCATTCCTCTCTCCAACTGCAGGTTATTGAGGTTGTTGTGCCATTCCTACACACATAACCCCCAAACGTACTCCATGCCCCTTCTTAGATGTGTTATTCCCCAGTTGCTGCCACCATTGCTGATGGGCTCAGCCTTGGTCAGTGGCAGGTCAATCCTGGAGCCAGATGGAACTGCCTTTGCTGGTCACAGAAGAAGCTTCTTGCAGCTTCTCAGAGAAATCACCCCTGTAGCTCCCCTGTTAGCAAAATCTTGCTGTGCAAACCCAATAGAAGTTCCCATCCTGCTTAAGGTACATCAAAAGAAATGTTCATTATAAAAAAGTTAGATTTCATAATAACTGGACATAGCTTAAGGGAGTAAGTTTTTTACAATTTCGAAGTAGGTATTGTAATTTATGTCTTGTGTTTCAAAAGTACTTGCATAATGAAAAGAGAGTAACAGTAAGTGACAACTTCTGCTCTTTAAGAACTACAATGATGCCTAATGTGAACTACATGGCACGACAGCTCTCTTACCACTGGAATAGTGTTGCTAAAGCGGTACAGCTATAGTGTGTGATGCTGTTTTAAAATTATCTAAATACAGCTGAGTTGTTTATTCAAGTGAAATCCATCTATGGCAAAAATAAGAACTTCTCAAGCCTGTCATAGGCAACTGTGTGTTCTCTAACTGCCTCATCTGCTGGCTCCTGAGAAGCTACATAAATATGCTGTTTTTCCTTGTGAATCTGACAGCTATTATGCAGCTAGACTCATGCCTTAAATATTCATGGAAAGACTGTGTCATTATGCTTCTTTCTTCTTATGAATTATACTATTAAAATATTTGTGGGTTCATTCCATACAATTTTTTACAGTAGAAATACCCTACTAAAAGTGACAAGTAAAGATTTTGACAGTACATCTACCACAGCACAGGACACAGTATGACAAATGTAACAAAATCTGGTTCATAATTAAGAATTGCACAGTCCTCTTGGTAACAAAATTTTCTGAAATTTATATCCTGTTAGGTTTGGTAGTTTTGAATTATATGTTGTTTCATGTCTTTCAGCTTGTCCCCTTATTTACTTGGAAGGATACACTTCACCTGGTAAGCAACTCTCTAATATTTTGTCGTAGGTTCATTTGTGTCCCTTACAGCTCTACAGTGTTTCTGTTTTTTTATTTTCTCTCTGGACTTAAAGGTTTCAAGATGCTGGAATCATATAATCTAACAGAGAAGCATTTTGCTTCTGTACAAGGCGTATCACTGGAATCAGGCTCTTTCCCAAGCTATGTAGCATATAGACTCCACAAAAATGCCTTTGTCAGCCAGCCAATACGGTAAGTAAACCTGAAAGACTCATATTTAAGATAAGCAGATGAAGAAAGACTAACAGAGTTTATAGATGATAGCATTAGTGTCTTATGGAAGATGCATTAATTTGATGTTCTTTTTACTGAACTGCAAGAAATATATTCCAAAGAACACCTATCACTGTTCTTATTAAACGCTAATCTATTTCTTTGCAACCGCAGTTCACTGTTAATCCAGTTGCTTATTGTTGAGACTTTGCTCCTTAACCGTTTGAGTTGCATATAAGCCACTGTTATAGCCACTAGCCACTGCTTAGGCAGTTATATAACAGCCTCCTTAGTACAACAAGCTCCACATTGCAGGAGAGAAATGATTTCAATATGGAAGGTTTAGCATCACTTTTTTCAGAAGCATTGTACCTACTGCAGTAGGCAGCACATTGATGCCATTGACTTAGCATAGTTTCTTCTTTACTTGACTTGCCTTATTTGTCAAATGGAATGGAGTTTTCAAGGACCTGTAGTCTTAGAGCTTGTTTATGGATGCATAATATATAGTCATTCTTGACAACATTTTTTCACAAAGAACAAAAAGACTTGGTTAGCAGTTAGTTTTACTAAGAGGGGAACAGTACCTCTCTCTCTTCTTTTTTTTCTTTTTCTTTTTTTTTTTTTAGACATTTGCTTCTTTCCCATCTATTTAAGTAAGTTTCAAACAAGGTTATTCTGGGTCAGGGGAGTGCCTAAAGATAGCCCATTGTTCCTGTTAAATTTAAGGAAATTTAGTCTTCTTTTCATAGAAGCCTTTGAAATCTTCTGAAATCCTGCCAGATTGGGTAAAGATCAGATCACAAGCATAGGAGCTGAGGTTTATAAAGACATAATTTCTTTTTGCCAGCCTTCTCAGGCCACAGCTTTAAAAGTGGAGGACTTGAGGACTTTTGAGTTCACTGGCCTGTGTTAATAGCTATATAGGAATGATAGTTTTCTGACAATCTGGATTTTTACAGTTTTAAGAGGTACAGATAATCCCAGTTTTGCATTAAGACAAACCCTGCATCTAGCAGGATAAGTTGAAGAAAAGACAGACTTCCTATTCATTTCATTTTTTTAGAATATTGTGAGACATAGTCTAATGTGTGCTACAAGAGGTGGAGCAAACTTGATAGAATACTCAGGGCACTTATTTTTCATGAGAATTCAGAAAATGAACCTCACTTTAGACTAAGTCAGCAAACCAATAAAAGCATACTGATCCTAGTGGCACAGTTGTTTCCATATCTGAAATAACTTGTTACCAGAGTTATAACTTGTTTTGCTACATCACCATTAATACTCTCATTCTTACACTATGCTGTGTGATGCTGTTGACTTTGTGAGTTTTTAGTGTGGTGTCCATAATTGTGTGAGTACATAAGCTTTGCCTAATGCACAAAGCAGGTTCTCTCTTCATTTTAAAGGTTTTTCTCCTGTTCATGTGACCAAATCTCCTTCTGAGCTCCACTTTAATGCCTAAGGAGGGGCAGTAACCACCTCGTTTCTTACAGTTCCCTTACTGCATCTCCTCCCTTCCCCTTCAGAAAATACTGGAGGCCATTTCAAGCATGTTTTTATTTACTTTTGTCTCTCTGCTTTTTTAATGCCTAACAATCCAAACATCACATATTTAAACCTGAACTGCTAAAGAATGAGCTGGAGCCCAAATGCATCACCAGTTGCAGAGAATCGCTGAATATCTCCTTCACTGTATCTGTGCCTGAAAGGCAGCAATAGTTAAGTACTGTTACCTGATGACTGAAATAGGCCAGATATTAAAAATTAATAAAGTGCAGTATTTTTTTCTGTTCTTATCATCAAGGAATTTAAAACGTGTAGTTTATACAGAATCTTGCCACAAGAATACATACCCAAGAGTTCTTGGTCATATTCCGGCTTCATCTTAAGAAATCACATAGTGGGGTTTTTTTCATAATTGTCTTTTCTGTTTGAGAGAGTAGTTAAAATGTTCTGTTCCATTAAATGCTGTGCTTTCCCAGTTACTCTTGTGTCTTTTCTTTGGAAAAAAAGCAAACTATGAAGATCTTATGTGAAAAAATGTCTTCATATTTTCTTAACAGAGAGATTCACCCAGAGGGATTGCCACAGGCGTACACTATCATTCTGTTATTCCGTCTTCTGCCTGAGTCCCCTAATGAGCCATTTGCAATTTGGCAGATCACAGACAGAGATTACAAACCGCAAGTTGGAGTTGTGCTTGATCGTAAGGATGATTATAGTTATTGCATAGAGAAGTAATATGTTACGTTATTTTGCATGCATTCTTCCAATCCCAAAGCATTTCTGTGTGGTAAAAGAATGATATATTTTTAGTTTTAGGAGATGATTTTTTAACCTTTTTACATCTACTATTTAACTAAGAGTAATTAATCTAAGCTACATTTCAACTTTGGTGTCATCACTTATCACTGGACTAACTCTAAAATGAAAGGAAAGTACATCTATGTACTTGTGGGTCAATAAGACCACCTATGATCTGTGTTTACCCAATTGAAGGGTAAACTAGATTTTATCTATAAGTGTATTTTAGGATGGTGGTTTTGGTAGTATATGAGAAATTAAATGTGTTATTTATATTTATTGCAGCTTCCAGCAAAGTGCTGTCATTTTTTAACAAGGATACAAGGGGAGAGGTGCAAACTGTAACTTTTGATAATGATGAAGTAAAGAAAATCTTTTATGGAAGCTTCCATAAGGTAAAGGATTGAAATTACAAATGTTTCCCTCTAAAGTGTTGTTCTTTGAAATAGAAGACAACTAAGCAGAAGTCACTGCCATTTGTATCTAGTCTTTGGATAGTACTTTAGGTTGGCATAGGGACTTACAAATCATGTAAAACAAGATCTCTGAAGTTATAGCTCTTATTTGAACCAATGTAGGAGATTCGTCAAGAATTTGTCAAGATTGTGTAAGTAGAGGGAGAAGAAAAGGGAGTTGTGATAAAAGATTCAGTGGGGGTGTAATGATTTGAAATAATTCTGAGAAGATGAAGGTATATCTGAAGAAAGAGAGTAGGATCCAGTGTTGGGAGGTGAATAGCATATTGAATTAGATTCTTATGTTTTTGATAATGGCTAGTGAAATCATTACATGTTACTATATCTGCCTTCAATTGTGATAGTTTTGTGCTTGCTTTTCTATTTTTCTTAATGGAATTATGCATACTTAATCCTGGCAGGCTTCCTTAACTCTAGTCATCAGGAAGTGTTTGAGTGTCTGGCTACATGTATAGCTAAAAACAACTGAAAGATATTTTCTTGCTGTGTTAAGGGCAAGAAAGTGAGTTGCAATTGCAACATTTCTGATCAGCTGAAATGCACATTCTCATGTTTCCATTTATCTCCCTTCTGTTTAGTTTAGTTTTCCTCTGATGACTAAATATGGCTGGAGTATAGCATTTGTTTTCTTTATGATACTGTCTCCTTGCAGCATTCCTTTGAGGGTACTGATAGGGCTTTCCAGATATTGGAGGCCGCATTTTCAACTGAGCTCTCCTAGACTGAAAGTCAGGAAAGATAGCTAGTGCCAGCATTATAATGTTTTATGACATCATCTGTTTAAAACACAGTTGGTTGTGAAAGTCACACAGTGCTATAAAAGCTATTGAGTTTCTAATAATTTTTGTTTCGGTAATAGGGCAACTAAATTTTAAGGAAATGTCTGAATCTACTGATGTGAGACAAACTGTCAGTAAAAGCTAGGATTTATATATTGCTTTGGTGTAAAACTTGAAACATCATCAAGAAGTACTGTTTAGACACAGAGCAACATGTAGCATTCCTCGTTTTAGACATCAGTGTGTTAGTTAATACTTCCCTTCTTCGTGTCAGTGGTGTGGAGCTGTCTACATGCTGTACTGCCAGCACTTTGTTTTAGGTGTTTGCTGCTAATTTCATTGGTGTTTAGAATCACAGTTTTGCTTGTATTTTTTCCAGATGTGATGGGGCTCAGCAGAATTATCTGACAGAACTTACAGTGAAGTTCTGTTCATTTGTCAGAGCAAATAGGGACAACCTGCAGCGCCTGCTAGCTGCTAGATACATAAAGTTTGTTATGCTTACTGGTGAAAAGCAGTTACAAGGAAAATAAAAATCTCAAATTTTGTAATATTTTAATAATCAAATACACTAATACTATGAACAGAAAGTGATCCTAAGATGCCAAATGATGTACAGGAGTAACAGCCATTTGCAAATTATCTTAAAAGCTCTGGAACTAAGAATTCTTGCTTATGAGATTATTTGTTAAGCAAAAATGTGTCAGTTATTAAATGCAATGTGTCATTATCCTGCTTTTTTTATCCCCCCAAAAGGAATCAAAAGTTCAGATTTTGATAATATTTAAAGTAGCTGGAGGAGCCTTGATTTAAAGAGTTGTGTTTTGGAATTTTTTCACGTAACTAAGATGATTTCTCTGGGTTCTCTCCAGGATAATTACTGAGATTGCTATCTGGGTCACACTGTTGATGATAGCATGGGTTTCCCCAGCTCACCTGCTGGGAAAGCCTTATATATCAGCCATCTTGATTAGTTCCTAATAATGGATAGCAGTAGTTTCAGCTGGATAAAGGAAGGAAAGTAAGATTAACACATTCCTAAAGGTACTTCTGCAATTTCTCCTACCATCCAGTTTCAAAGAAATGACAAATCTTTAAAATGCAAGAAGCTGTTTTCCAAAATATCAAACATTTTTGTGGTTTTCATTTGATGACTTAGTGGCTCATTCAGTGAAGCATGGTTAACTACACCTAACTGTAGGGAAATTTATTTTGGCATACTTGAACACTCTGTATAACACAGCTATGGTGAAAGATGTTGAATCTGGCAAGTCCCATAGGAAAAAGTCTTATTGCCTGAAACAGTCATTAAATTCATAACTGATGTTTTGGACAGACAACTTCTACTTTCTTATTCTAACCATGCTAGACTTCCTCTTAACTTGTCATTTTACAGTAGTTAGCCACAGAAAATTTGGTAATGAGTGTATGTCTTTCTGATGATATACGTATGGAAATTAGTTTGCATAGCTTACTGATATGATTCACTTAGCAGTAAATCAGAACAACTTATAAGGTATCCAGAGAGAAAGATTAAAATGTGTTTTCTATCCTAAAAACTCATAAATGAAATGGTCAGAACAGATTCTTTATGTTGGTGTGTTAGAAATTCTTGAGAACAAAATGTAGAAGGCTTGAACACAGAAACATTTTATTTTCTGTAAACACTAGATGCTTGTTTTATTAAATTTACTCCTGGACCATGAGATTCCGGCTGGCATTCAAATCTGGCATTAAATCAGCGATTAGCTGACTGAGTCAATGACTTGGGAGAGCTCTGCTTATTTTTGATTACTGGGATCTCTTCTTTGGATGGATAGGTGATGCTCAGCAGTTATATCTGTTTGAACATTTTCAAATTGATGGTCTCATTCAGCATGCTGAAGTACATTCACCCCTCCTAAGTTTTGTGTGTAGGTCAAAACGCAGTAACATCCATTTGCTGTGCAATGTCTTTTACTTTATTTAAATTGTGACACTATCTTGACACTCCAGTAGAAAGACTTGCATGTTAGATACCCCTCAGAATTAGTAAATTACATCTGTGGTGAGTTTAAAGTGGACGATACCTTAATTAACCTGTAAAATGTAGTCATACAATCAAATGACTTGAGTATATGATACATACATTATTATGAATTTAAAGTTATGGGAAATCTGGCATGTAATACCAAATTATACTTTGGACACACTCAGTTTTCTTTCTCTTTTTTTAAATTATTTGCTCAATGAACATTATTGGGAATATTAATTAAAAAACTCAACTTGTATACATGGCACCGAGATATAAATCAGAAGCACATAATTTTAAAAGCGTTTTAGGTAAGCTATACTGAAGGCTTAGAGGCAACTTTGCATGGGAAATTATTAAATAGGGAAAAAGAAGAACAAATTCTCAGGAGATTTTTCAGGTATTTGTTGACTCAAGACATTTAAGGGAATCCCTCAACTTTATGCCAATTTTTAAAGCAGTCATCAAATAGCAACATGCTTCTTAAGGGTTATGTACTGGGACAACAGTAGCTTTAAAACATAAATGCATATGCCAGGGATTTTTTATTGCTGATTTTAGTGTATTGATCTTTTAACAATTATATAGATGTATATAAAATATAGTCAGTATGTAATGTACATAAAGCCCCTGAAAACTTTCTGTTGCCTTAAGGTGATCTTCCATGAACTGCATATTAGATGTTCTAAAATGACAGACCTTTGTTTGTTTTCTGAAGACTCTTGAATGTTTTCTCTTTTCACAGAATCATAGAAAATTCACTTACATAACATTTGCCAGACATACTGTAAATTTTTTGAAAGATAGTCTTTGCTTAGATTTCGCTTGTTCCTCTTTTTAGGGTTTACTCTGTTTCTCCTAAGCACTTAATTCTCTTCTTATGGTAAACGTATTCCTTTTATTAAAGTAATTCCTTTCTCTCTCCTAAATATCCACTATTTCCAGTAATTAATCTCTTCTCTTGTTTCCCCTTATTTTGGCATATATTTTTGTCACCAATTTTCTCTTATGGAAATTTCTCTCTTGCATCTTGCTTTATTTTGTCTTATTCTGAGCAGGCTTCAGTGGTCATTTCTTGTATCTCAATGCAGCTAGTGACTCTGGTTGAGTCATTTGAGGAAACTGAACCCTGGACCTTTGAATCTGAAACAATCTACTCTCTGAACTACAGACAGAGTCTATTAGCCTGTGGGCAGTCACTACTCTTAAACCTCTTGTGTGGTCCCAGCCATCAGAATAGGACAAGAAATGCTTCTATTCACTTCCTCTCAAAAATTCTTTTATATTTTACTTTTATGCCATCTTAAACTAATTTTCAACTATTATAGTAAGTAGTATTTCTTAGCTTGTGCTTGTCTACGTGTCTTAGTGACCCTCAACACAAAGAGGTTTTTAATGTCGTAGGCTTTCCTTGAGTTTGAATTTTTCCACCAATTGAAATTAAAGCAGGTTTACTAGGAAGAAAATTTAAAACAATACTACCTAATCAGTGAAATACTCTTATGCCTATGTGCCTTTTCTAAATACTATGTTAAACTTTTTTCAGATCCATATTGTTGTAACTTCATCAAATATTAAGATTTACATTGACTGCAGTGAAATAGTGGAAAAACCAATTAAGGAGGCTGGGAACATCACAACTGATGGCTATGAAATACTTGGGAAACTTCTAAAAGGTGACCGAAGATCAGCAACAGTAAGCAATAGATATGAATCTATTCATTAATGCAAGCCCTTGAAATTTTCTGAGGAAAGAGATTAGAGATTTAAGGATTGCTAAAAAAACAGTGTGGCACCCAAAGCTTCTGTTCTGTGTCTGTTCTGTGAGACCTAATATACCTAACAGAGTTTGATCTTCATAGCTTTTCATTTCAGCAAAATTGCAAGAACAAAAATATACTAGGAGAAAGTTGTAGTCAGTAAATTCAAACAAGAGCAGGATTGTTTTTCTCTCAATAGAGAGAGCAGTTAGTCAGTGAATGCATTTACTGTGGATTCTCCATCACTGACAATTTTTAAAAGAAGAATTTTCTTCCTGAGAAACATTCTCTAACGAACAGTTTTTAATTCTGGCATGTCCTGTGGTGAATGTTCTATTGGGTGATCAAGAAATCTCCACTGACTTAATGATCTATAATCCTGTAATGAAAAAGTAGCTGCTCCTATGAAGGGCACATCAGTTACCTTGATGGATTAACTATACTTAATGTGTAATCAATACGGTTGCCTGGACAGTTCATGTTAGATTTAAGTTGCAATATGACCAATTTGCACAAACCCTGACACCTGATGAAGATTCTTGGTCCTCACCATCAAATGTTTGGCTGTACAGGATCATAGATAGCTTTTGGGGTGAAAAGAGAGAGGAAACTCCTTTTACCCTACAGTTTACCTAAGATTCCCATTTCAGACTTTCTGCAAAACTTTTCCCTGCTAATGTCAGTGAAGAATTCTGTTCATGAATCTGAATTAAGAGTACAGGCACTCTGCCAATGTAGAAATTCATTGTTATTATTCATTAAGTATTGCAAAATATTTCTTGAGTCAAATAATTTGGTTATCTTTTGCCCCAGAACAACAGCAAGCATCAGTGTTCGAAGTACTCGTAGATTTATGTATGCTTGATTTTAACTTTTTTATTACTTCGAAATAATTTTTCTGTCAGTGTCAAAAGAAGTGAAAGTCTGAAAGATGTTAACCTCATTAGAAATAAATTGATTACTTGAGTAATTTTTAATTATAATGTCACTAGATTTCATAATTAACATCTCTAGGATCTTTCAAGAGTATTCCATTCTTTTACAGTTAGAAATCCAGAATTTTGACATTGTATGCAGTCCAGTTTGGACTAGCAGAGACAGATGCTGCGATCTTCCTTCTATGGTAAGTATAAATGAACTAGGGGCTATTCGGAAAAATGTTATTAACAGGAAATTAAAAAATATCAATATTAGCCTGGTATTATACCTCGTTCTGACAACACCTCTAAATCATTGTTAGAACAGCCAGTGAACAACACTGCATTTCAAGGTTTTGTGTAGGAAAGGCAAAGGTTGTAATGCTAGAATTGAGCCCCATAGGAATGGTGAAAAAGATGTCAGTTATATTTTGTATTTCTGTGATTTTGCAGATTCTAGGTGTTGTAAATAGAATAGCTATATATATATATATATTTATTTAATCTTTTCTTGGATTGGCATTCAAAAAACAACAAGCATATTCTTTGTCAATGCAAATTGAAACAGAAATTACATATGAATTTGATTTTGCTTGTGCCTCTGTTTGTGTCTCATATAGCTCACAGAGAAAATCTGCTGAAAATATAAAGGGTCTTGTAGAAATACTTGGAAACCACTATTGAGATGTTTTATTTTTACTTGAAAATAAGTTAATAGAGAATCTTCCTGCCAGTGTTTTAGAAGACCATGTTGCCACTGAGTACTTTTCTTTGAAACATCAGTAATTGTTGTGATTGAATTTTCAGAGAGATGAAGCAAAATGCCCAGCTCTTCCAAATGCTTGTACCTGTACTCAAGACAGCGTGGGACCTCCAGGACCTCCTGGACCAGCTGTAGGTTACCAGCTGTAACTATTTACAGTAGAGAGGTTTCTGATTTTTAAATTTATGGAAATAGTTTTGTGTTGATCTGCAGTATTGTGAAAAAAAAGGCCAGTCAGAGACATAGTTTCTATCAACACGTACATTACCTCATGGTAATCCATCCTCTTTTCATCCTTATTTAAAATATAGTTAGGCAGATCCTACCACCTCTACTTGTTTTTATAATCTTTTCCTGTATTTCCAGTGTGATCAATGTGAATTGCTCCTCGTTGTTTGATAGGTTGAAAGACTCTGGCCCAGACTCAGCTGTCTTGTACATCATGTACGAGATATTTTTAATGGACTCTGCAAACATTTTTCCTAAATAGAGCCAGGATTTTGTTCCAAGGAAGATTCTTTACTCTGTCAGTGAAATAAATTAGCTACTCTTTTTACTTTTTGTGTGGAATGATAGTAATCTATGGAATGGATATGCTCCTATCGATTGCTCTGAATATAAGGGAGCTGTATTCAGCTCAGTAGTCCTTCCATTTTGAAGCTATCAAAATGCTACGTAAGGAATGTAAAGCCCAATAAGTACCACTAGAGAGGTATCTAGAGATTTTGATGAGCATAAATTGAAATTTATATCTGCAGAGATGGGAATCACAATAATTTTTCATGAGCTGCATTGGCAAGGCTGAAGCTGATGTGGTTTACCTGAGAGCCTTATGCATCTTTTATTCTAAGCAAGATTTTTAGCAGTGTGATCTGTACAATTCAGAACTTCGGGGTTTCGCTTCAGAGTATTTTAAAGAGGATTCATAATGCACACCAGTTTTATGTACCTTTGCTTTCTGTGTATGAAATACATTTTCTTTCCAAATAGGGTGGCCCAGGTGCTAAAGGTCCCAGAGGTGAAAGGGGTTTGACTGGATCATCTGTAAGTATCTTTCCTGAAATACATCTATAATAATGTTGCTACATGCTTACCTGTATGAAAATTTATATTCTTAATTTTATGCTGAGCTAAGAATGGAAATTTAAAATTTCCTTGAAAATATGACTTTATGTCATTTATGTCCAGCCTACCTATTTGAGACTATTTATACATAGTCCATGTAGCCTCAAAGGCTTTGACTGCGCATCAGGATAGTGGGATTACATGCATCAGGGTGTTAATACATATTCTGTAGCATTGTTGTTCTCTCCTCTGTACAAAGAAGATGGCCACACTTCTAATTCACACTGCCAAAGGGTGTGTATTGGCCTGAGACTGCCAACATGAATATGAGAATAGTTCATGAAAGGGTATGCCATTTGAATAACTCTCTCTGATTACCCTAAGTGTCTAACCCAAAGAATTTTGTGTTTACACATCTCAGAAGGGATTGACATTCACAATTTCATTTTAATTTTCTGATTTAAGGGGCCTCCTGGTCCTCGTGGTGAAACAGGTCCTCCTGGCCCTCAAGGTCCCCCAGGTCCACAGGGTCCCAATGGGCTGTCAATCCCAGGTGAACCGGTGAGTGGCAATTCTGAGTGCAGGTGGCAATGTGTGTTGAGCCATCCATGGGGATTGGTGGTCTGGGGAAGAATGCAACAGCTTTGCCTGAACATTCATTTGTCCCTGCATGCAGTAATATTATGAAAACAGTCTATTTCTGAAACAAATCTCTTAATACAACAGCACTTTCTATCCTGAATGTTGCATGTGCATATTGGATGCCAGTGAAGGGACAAAGTGCTGTAATGTATGTTGTACTACTGTTTTCAGTCTTAATGGATTTCTGCAGTGTTGCTAGGCATTCCAGTTTTAGGACTCAAAACTATCAAACTGTGGTGCAGGAAAATTAGGCATGCAATGAAGATTTTCTCGCAGACTTATATGTCAAACTATTATTTTCTGTCCTAAGTCAGTAGCTGAAAGTTTATAGAGGAAATGGATGCCTAGATCTAGTCGTCTAGAACAGTCCTTCATTCCCGGAGGGTTTAGGTAGCAACAGCGTACGTATTTTATCAAGGTGCTACCTCTGATGTCATATACATGCATTCAAAGCCAGGGTAACTGTTGAAAACTGTTAAAGTTTCACTGTATTCTGGTATTTTATAGTGAATAGCATACATAACCCTTTGTCTACATTGTGAATGTATTGAGACTGCTTTTGCCATATTTTAATAAAAAATATATTCCTGCCAAAAGCAGGAATATAATTCTGACATTTCATATTTAGGATTAGCTTCAATTTTAATATATTTGGGAGCTTTTTGTATGAAGTCTTTGATCAAAATATGAAGTTTATGAAAACAGAAATAGAATTTGTCTGCATGCTGTTTCATTTTACATTTGAAAATAGCTTACATACTCCATCTATAATAGGTTATCTACCCCTGTAGATACTTGTCAGGATTTTGTTATATATCAGCAGGAAAAACTCCAATTTCTCATTAGATAGCAAGAAATTAGGCACCACTTTTGAGTCCTATAGTTTCATTTTTCACATTAACTGTGATTCACATTAGCAAACTATGGTTATAAATTGTTTGGTTATTAACAGTTGTTAATGCTGGATTATCAAGCAAGCCACTTTAAAAAATAAATATTGTATTGTCAAGTTTAGCTCACCTGGGTTTAGACTGTGCAATTATAGTACAGTGCTGTCATTTGTATAAAGCAGATGTTAGTTGTGAAAGGCAATACATTGTTTCTTTATATGCTTGTACACCTTGTATCCTGCAAGTGTATGATGCCTTTTAGACCATGGGTTAGAGAAAAACAGTGATCTTTTAAAAAGACTAAGCTTTTACCTTTCATGAGTTTAAACAGCTGCATTCACCAGCTGAGAAAGAGAGGTTTGAAGAAAACATTAACACCTCAGATCTTTCTTGCTTGTGAAGACATTGATATCAGTCTTGTCTTATTCAAAATTTCATGTCATTTTCATATCAAAATATATTACCCATTCAAATGCCTGTTTGCCTTCTTTTTACTATAATGTCAACCAGTCATCCTGCATTTGCAAATGTTTGTAAGATGATCAGTATTGCTTCAGTTAAGAGTATATGTATCTTGATTTATTCCATAATACACAGTTGGCTTATGGATTCCTTAACTTAGGTATCTATGGGAATTTTTTTTCTATCCGTTTACACAAATTATTATTTTGCTGATGTTTTCTGTAATTCATAATCTCTTGCAATCATTTATGAAAATTGTAGGGTCGTCAAGGAATGAAAGGTGATGCTGGCCAGCCTGGACTACCAGGGCGATCGGTAAGTTGATGCTTAGACAAGATAACATCATTTTACACATTCTTGATGCATGTTGGGTTCTAAACAGCTGTCTTTGACATCTCTAGAATCATGTGCTCTTCTCATACCTTCCTAATCCATAGTTTTGGAAACATAATTATCTTACACTTAGGAATTTGAAATATAGGAAATAGTAAACCATTCAAAACATCAAGAGCGAAAGAACATCTGTAATAAGTCAAGCCAAATGTCCATCTGGACAGCTGTCAATACACAATGACAGACCTTTGGTTTAAGAAGAGTACACTGATAATTCCCAAGGAAGGTCTCTACTTCTGCCTACTTGCAGTTAAATGCCTTCCTAAAATAAGAGTTGCAGAACCTTTGCTGAACCCCTCTTCAGCAATGTTGCCTAATTACTTTCTACTTTTGGAATTCAGATGGCCTTGGGACATTAATTGTATGCATTCTAAAAGAAGAAAGCAATATTAAATTTCAGTTACTTGCAGGTTTCTATATTTTAAACTAGGATTAGGTTTTGAGGACAAAAATAATGTTGTTTTTAGATGATCAGCAAAATTTAGGTAATCTAAGGTCATTGATCTGCACATGTGGTGACATAATGACTACTCTTTGGTTATTGTATTGTCCTTAATTTTACTGAGGCTATAATGACTAGATGGAGGATTCTTAAATGTTATTATGGATGTAGTTTTATATATCATATAAGGTCAGGCATGGGCCAAGAGCCTTATACTCCTTACCTGTTTTATTAATCCTTGTAACTCTGAGTAATATACTTTTAGGGAGTAGTAATGCCCTGTTAAAAGCAATGCTACATGTTAGTGTAAAATGAGATTAGACAGAAAAGAGGAAAGAACATATATACTGGGGATATATGGGATGGTTAGCATAGCAGTGTTATTTATTCTGTCATGGATAAAATTTCCATTCCTTTTCCCCCTAGGGAACCCCAGGTTTACCTGGACCACCTGGTCCAGTGGGACCTCCGGGAGAAAGGGTAAGATTTCCTCAGTTTATGTTCTGAGAAGACTAAGTAGTGTGTTGTTTATGTTTTCCTCCTCCTCTCCCTACCCACCACACCCCTTACTTCTTTATATATCTTTCTATTTTCAAATGCTTTTCCAAAAGGAGTCCTTTTATCAGTATGTCATCTGGAGAGACAAGAGTAGAAGAATTGGAAACATCTCAGGGATGAAATCCTCCCTAGACAGGCATAGAGTAGCCAATAGATTCTGTAAACATTGCACTGCTCCCTCTCCTGACTAGGTTCACAGATGCCTGCATCCATGGAACAATATGTTCTCTGAGCAGAGGTCTGCTGAGGAACTCAGCACACTTCCCCACAATGTTGCTGCTGCAGGGGATTGCTTTGGAATTCTGTTTATCTTATTGTGTGGGAAATGTCATATTGGTAAAGATTCTGTCAGCGGCAATCTTACTGTAAAGATCAGGCTTGCTCCTAAACCTTTCACTATCTGGAGCTAAGAACTTTTCTTTGTATGAAGGATTCTGAGGGGTCTTTATAATGGAGGTCATATACACAGGTATTTCACTTTGGAGTTGTTTCTTTCTTCTAGTTGGTTTCAACTAAGTAAGTCTCTTCTGTTACAGTGGAATATCACCTTTGAGATAACTGAAGCCATTTAGTCTTTATAGTGAAATTTAGCTCAAAATCAGCCAAAAGCTCTTACTAGCCTTTACAGTCAAAATTACTAGCTGATATATGCATTTATAGTTATCCTTTAGTGGGAGCTGATAGCTGAAAATGAAAACACACAACCATTTGATAGCCAGTTGCCAAAGAGCATTATGGTAAGTCATGGACCATCAATATTAATTTGTGAATGTTATGTTAGGTTACTGAAATGGGATTTCTCGACATCTCTTCTTGCAGGGGAAATATCTGAGAGGAAGGTAGCTCTTATTTTATGCAGAAACCCCTGATTTTCCAACTAATATTTGAGTGATAGAACAGCAAAAAGGAAGATCTTGCTCCTCTGGGAAAGAACGATGATTCCTTTTCTTAAAAATGCTGAGAAAGATTTGGTTTCATTTTCAATAAATCAACAGCAGCTGAACATCTTCTAAATCGTCTGTAGCTCATTGTTCCATAGCCTTCTCCAGCATTAGTTCTGATAACTATAACTTGTGAATTGGTTTTAAAATACATGCCAGTAATAATCAGGAGTATTGCAGTAACATAATCTTAAAGGCCATTTTCATCAGGCTTTAATCTTAAATTGATTTCTAATCATGCTTTTGTTTTTGAATAGGGTTTCACAGGAAAAGATGGTCCCACAGGTCCCAGAGGCCCACCAGGACCAGCGGTAAATATGATTTTGTCTTTGATATACTCTAAACCAAGAGATCTGAGCCAAAACAAAGCCACAGTGACATTTTCAATTTCTTTCAAATAAGAAATAGATCCTTTGTTTAATATCCTAAATAGATCTGGGAAATTCTCAGTAAAAGGTGAGCAGACAGCTGGGGAAAGCATGTATTCACAAACCTTCTTAACATTGGTTTTGAAGCTGATTTATCTAGTATTACTAGAATGACTTTTATGGTCTTCTTGATGTGGTCTTTTACAGGGATCATAGACCTGCTAGATGAAATTATAAAGCAAAACTATTTTGTACTTCTTTAGGTGTCTGTCATTAAAAGTGATACCAAAACCATTTAGACTCTCTGTATCTTTAAGTTCAGAAATGCCTGTTAATCTGTGGTATCATGTAAAAGGACACTTTTCCATGAAGAAAGAAACTATTTGTTCTGTAAGAAAGTTTTTAAGCCTGCTATGTACCTAACAGAAAAGCCCTCAATAGGAACCATTTTCAGTATTGCTTTGGACCAATACAATAACGTTTTTCTTATTAGTACTCAGGTCGTTATGGATTTCCACAATTCACTTTTCATGTCTTCTGCTGCAGGGTGCCCCAGGAGTTCCTGGAGTTGCTGGCCCAAGTGGAAAACCAGGGAAACCAGGAGATCGTGGGACACCAGTAAGATAATGACACACTTAGAGTATCAAATTTAAAATTACAGTCTGTTGATGAATATGAGACTTCTGCTTGCTTTAAATAGTTGTCTTGCACTTATGATGATGATTAGTACAGTGGGGCTGACCTAAGACCGCAAATCTTCATTTTAAAATTTTATTTCTGCAGTATGCCTTTTTGCTGAGTTTCATAGTTGCGGCTGGAAATTGTGGTCTCTGGTTTCCAATGAAAAAAATCATAGGATTTTATGTGCCAAGACATATATTCCTACAATGCATGAAGCATGAAGAACTAGATCAGCAAAATAACTGGAAAGTCTATGTTTGTATACGTGTGTAGTAAAAAAGTGATAAATTGCTGAGGATGGACAATCTTAGATAATATTACATAATCAGTTATGTTTTGCAAATATTTTGTGCCTTTTATAATGTTATTTCAAAATTATTTGGGGGTAGTTTCTGTGATTTCTATTCTGACTTTCAAAGTGCTTTCTGAATAGGAAGAAAGAGCAGGAGGTGCTGTCTCTCACCAGTTTCAGGAGAAATTTAATTGTATTCATTTATAGGATCTATAAAAAGTTATGCTTGAGTCAGCAGTGGAGACAGCAAGTAAAATGAGAAGTCATTCATTATTTGTTCTTAATATATGGCAGTCATCTAGAATTTTCTGTCCTGGTGCAGTGTAATTGTCTATATTAAAGCTGGATCATTTGGAAGGACATACAGTAGATTGGGAAGTTTGATAACCATGAAGTGGAAGATTCCAGGAGCACCTGGAATCTGTGTCATTTTTTCATACTCACATTGAATTCAGTGTGTTTGCCAGACTATAAATTCCATTTCTCCTTGTAGCAGAGGACGCTGAGTGTCTTAGGAAAGTACTGAAGTCTCCTGCCTTTAGATATACATTGCTAATGTCATATTCCTGCCAGATGCTTGATAGACATAGCCAGAACACAAAGTGCTGTGCTATGTTCACAAGGGAGCTTCAAAACTCCAGGTGTATCTGATTTCTCCTTCACCTGGGACACTGGATAGCTGATCCAGTTCAGCAGCAAAGATCTTCTGTAGGTAAATAATATACTTAGAAGGAACTCTGATTACTAGCCCAGTTTTAGGGCTTTTGCAAAGCAACAACTCCTGTACAGGCACCACGTCTAAGTTCTCCAACAATCTAATCTTAAGAGTTCCTTTCAGTTAAAAATACATTTTTTTTACCCTCGGTTATTGTACTGTCTTGTAATGGGTCACTGTGCATCATATTTACCATTTCTAATGTTTCTAGAACAGATCCCAGCAGGAATTCTGGCTTGCACCTTGCACAGATGTTTTATGTTTTATCAGATTCCTGGTGGACATCATTTCAGGGCCTTCTTTTGTGTGCAGTATTACAGTTGCCAAGAGTGCAGCCTGACAGCCAAATGCAACTTGCAGTGTCATGAATCATAGTTCTGCCTGAAAGGAAAGATAATGAGGTTTCACATTGCCTCTGGAAAATACAAGGAGTAAATAATTTTTTACTATATCCTGCCATTTTTCCTTTAACCTGAACAATCTGAACATGGCTGGTACTATGCAATGGAAGTCAGGAAAAAGACCCCTACAAACCAAGAAACATTATATTCTAGGTAAAAGATACACAATTAGCTACAAATTATGAGCAGCCTTGGTGTTATGAAGACATTCCTAGTGAATGTAGTCAACTGGAGCTCCTTCCCAGTATAGTATATATATATATATAAAAATATATATATAAGTAGTATATATATATATAATATATATAATATATATAATATACATGCTACTGCGTGTATAGTACTATATATGGTAGTATATTCAATACTACTAAAGTGCTGAGGCAGGCCACACTGTGTACTCTCATTGTGTACTTATACTGCAAGATGATTCTTGAAGTGTTAAGTGATTTTTCATGGAAATAAGAAATTTGACCTTTTAGCTTCTTATAAGTATCTGCAAGAAAAACTTGGGTGTTTTTTTCAGTGTGGTAATAAAACGGGTTGGTCATCTATTGAGAATTGAGCACAGGCTCTCCTAGAGGAGAGTGTCTGACTGGTCAGGGTGAAAATTTTGTAACAGTTCATACATGTATCATAAGGTAACAACTATCAAGGGTAAGAAAGACTCATTAAATAAAGCATAAGAGTGTATGAGGAAATGCGTATGTTTTCTGTAAAAAAATGTAATGGGAAATAGAAGATCTTAGACTGTAAGAGAGGAGAAGTTCCAGTACTTGTTTTTTAAATGTGTGAGTAAAAGCAGTAATGGATGGGTAGGCAGACTGAGTTGTCTAATGGTAGAGCTGTCTTGGCTGATTTTATGAAAATAGAATCTGTTACAACAGGATCTGACTTTGTTGATCTGGAAGGCTCCCAGGAAATAGTGCAAGGCTTTTATATGTAAAGGTTCTATTAAACTGATGCCTCCAGTACCAAATAAACTGTGAAAAACCTTTTGAAGGTAGTCTCAAGTTTGTTGTGGGTCACATGAAGGCATGTAACCTTGCATTCTCTGGTGTCATGTGTTCATGGATCTTTCATCCATCTATGCAGTCCTAGATGAAGTCTCAAAAAGACACTGCTTTGGAAGCAACAAACTGGTAGTTCTTGAGAGAAACAAACATTCTTTTGGGGAAAACAACTGAACACATTATCGTTTAAAGTAAAAATAGCAAAACTTTCTTTGTTTTGTCCTCCTTCAGCCGTAGAACTATGCTGCAGGCCCAGCCTTCATCCCACAGCTCAGAAAAAATCCCTCATGCAGCATAAACCAGCTTTCCCTTGCACTGACCCCAAGTGACTCCCTCGTTGCAGGATATCAACAAAACAGAACGCCATCAGCAGCTGCTGCTTCTTAAAATGCTGTCAAGCAGTTGGCTAAACTGCACTTTTTTGTCTATTAAAAGAAAATAAACTGACATTTAAGAGGCATATAGCCAAGTGGGAGAAAGATGCACATAGTGACTCAGTAATTGCAGTTGTAATTATTTTGTTGGAAAGCATGTTTCTAAAATATCCGGGTGGAAAATACGTTTTATTGTTTACATAGACAGCCAGCCTCTAATCTTCAAATTTTAAAATTAGTTCTGAATAGCCTATAGACTTTCAGTCATAAGGCAGAATCAGTGTGTGTTTGCAAGGCCAAAAATTGAAGACTGAGGCTCACTTTATTTCTGTGAATTGTAAAGACGTTAGCATTTTCCTAGTTGGTGGACCTTTGTTGGAAATGCTTTGGAGTAATGTTGTGCTTTTGTTAACAGAGCACCTTCCTGTCTTACCAATATGGCTTGTGGTTGAAGACAGCTTGAAGAGCTTTTCTTGACTAGACAGCAAAAATTTTCCAGAAACAGTGTATAGGATTTGAACATTTTAAGTTTGCATCATTTTTTTCTCTTTGTATGCTTCTAGTGTGCAAATGTTCTAGCAAGTGAATTAGTTGGAACATGAAATTAGAATATTGTCAGGATAGTAGACCAGAAATCTGATTTCTAGTGCTTGCAATTACCTAGTGAATAAAAATAATATGTACGATGAGCAGTTATTGTAAATATGGATGCAGCGTATAATTTTGAAGGAATATGCTTTTAGAAAATAGAAAAAATTGGCAACTTTCAAACAGAAAGAGAAGCATGAAATAATTTGTTAACATTTTTTCCAACCCAGATTTTTGTATTATAGAATAGTGCAAGTAAAAAACCTGCAATTCTGTTCAATGGATATTTTGGCTACATGTGATAGTTTATGAATGAGATAATAATGTCTGTTAATTTGAGAGCCAAATTATGTCTCTTTTAGAGCTTCAGTACATCATCATTTACCACAACGTTAATTATTTTTTGATTTTTGTTATGGCATTTACAACTCCTGTCACAAGGCCGTTTCAGCATATGGCTGTAATAAGCTAAAACTAAAAGACAGATGTTTCCCTGTGTACTTCATAGAGTTACAAAGATATTGATGAAAGAGTAAAGGACAGAATGGGAAGAATATTCATCAGCTTGAAGGGTATATTTTGCATATATTAGTAACTGTCTCATTGGTGGCATAATTTATTCCAGCAGCACGTTTATGGTGTCACCATTCTGACTTTGAGTCTGTACAAATAATTTTGCATGAACAATCTGCTATTCATGATGCAAGTGTACCATATGACAACAACTTAACTCAATGATGGATGAGCTGTCTCCTGTTTTTTGTGGCATGCCATAGGGTAGGTGTATGCAACTCTGCTGCAGGGAAACTCAGAGAGCACACTGAGTTCACACTCCAACATATCCATGGGCATTTGTTTGCCCCAAACTTGATAAAGTCTGTGAAACAGTACCACTGCATTTGAGTGGTGTCTGCTTTGACCTCCGTGGAATGATTTGGTGTCTGGTGTTGAAATTAATTGTGGGTACTGTAGGAATGTTATGAGAAACAGCTGCAGCCCACACTTAGCCTTTGCTTTGTTAATGGTGATAAACAGGCTCCTTAAAGAAATACTACAAAGTACAAAGCAGTAATACTTAGAATGTGTGTGTAAGTATGTGGAGAGCTGTGCAGAGCAGCAGATGGCCAAACTGATTTCTCACCTTTGAAATATGCCTTACGTTCAAATAGTAATTTAGGATACAAGTGAAAATCTATGTGAACTCATGCTAGACCCATCATTATTCCTGATGTTTTTCATACACACATACATAAAAATGAGAATAAATCCTTCTGGTTTGCTTCTTACGTAGTATCCCTTAAAACCAAAAAACCCACAACCACTAAACTATTCAAAAGCTAATGGAAAGTGCTGTTATAAAAAAGTTGGCAAATGTGAATAATTATAAAGCAGCTCAAGCTAAGACTTCTATGAGACTTTTGTAAGACTAGAAATTACTGAGAATTAAGAGGAAAGCTGTCATTATAAATAGAATAAGCACTTAATGGCACCTCTCTCCATCTAATGTGTCATCTCTACATAAGTCTTTTTCTCTTAACACAGAATCCTTTTCATATGCATCCAAGGAGACAGCCACCCTTCCTAGATGTGTGTTATTCTTCTTAGCTTACCTTCTTTAATGATGAGTTGTCTTAAGTCTTAAAATAAACAGTCATATATAATGCTTGCAAAACCATTGACCATTTATGGAAATGTGATGCTAGAAATCCAACTTTCAAATTGACAATGTGGTCCCAGTGTCAGAATACATCTGTTCTTTGGCCCTTTCATTTGAATTGTTCCTTCTGATCTTTTTTTAATGCATCTCTCAGTGTGTTTGGTCACAGACAAAAGACCATTGTTTCTCCAGCCTTTTCTGTCAACTGTCTTAGCATCTCTGAAATGCAAAGTTCAAGGAGGACTGGGTATGTCTTCTTGAAGGAGTCAAAGTGTTTTCTAGAACTGCATGTCTCAAAGCTATAGTTGGGATAGAACAACATAATCCTTCAGTTGCTTTATTTTTACTTTTTTTTTTTTTCAGGGTGCACCTGGAATGAAGGGAGAAAAAGGTGACAGAGTAAGTCTGCTTAAAAGTCAGTTTTTTCCATAATTTTTAAATTAAACACTATGTCTTTAAAAGCACAGGCACTTGCTAATAATATTTTGGGTTTTATTATTTAGGGTGACATTGCTTCTCAGAACATGATGCGAGCAGTTGCTAGACAAGTCTGTGAACAACTGATAAATGGTAAACTGTGTTGCTTGCTTTGTTTCTCATGCTAGTAATTTACCATTTTGTTTTTTAAAAAGAGAAAACAATGGTTTCAGTAGACAGATACTGGCCAAAGAGAACAGTGAGAGCTTACCTGATCCTATAGCTGTGCAATGCCAATTTGGTGGGAAAAAAAAATATAGCAGCAAATTTTTATCATATCCAGAGGCTAGCTTGATCATGAACTAATCTGTACCCTTTGGAAATACACATGCAAGTCTAACAATCTGTACAAGGAGGATGGCATTCCTTTTGGCATTCTGGCCCAAAATGACTTATCTTTGCAGTAAAAACAGTATACATTTTCTCATTAAACATGTCTTATCTTCAAGAGGAGGGAATCAGTGAGAAGAAGAATGCTCACTGCAGGTTCTTTGCCAGCAGGGAAAGACAGATGAGTGTTGGGTAAATACTGTGCACAGAATCAATGGTGCTATACAAGTAAAAATAGTGTTTATTTGGAGCAGGACTTCAAATAGAATTTCAGTCCTCTACTGCCACATAGTGAAGCTCTGCAGCCCATGAAATTGTTCTTTACAAAGGCTTTCTTTCTGCCCCTGAAGCAGTGTTTTTGCTATCAGTAGACCTGCTAAGGGGGACAGAGGCAAACGGGCCTATAAATTGTTCTTAATACTGTATTATAAGGGTAAGTGCTGACTGAGATAAACAGATATACCTTTTGCATCTTTAAGAGTGCTTGTGTACAGGGAGGAGGACAGTATGTCCTTTATATGTCTGCGATGGCTGCTGTTTAAAAACATGTCTATAAGTTAGCCATCACAGCAAAGTGCGCTCATAAATGTGTTAGACTTATGAATAAGGATTTCTCATCCAAGATCTTTTAACATCTCTTCTTTGAGCATCCCTGTTTTATTTTTTTCATGTTCAGCTTATCTCTTCAATGTTAGGCTAGCATGGGCACGTTACACTAATCAGGTAGGGCTAGATGTGTCCCCCCCATTAAGGGGTTCCTTCCTGCATAGTTTCAAAATGCTGTTGCTTTTTTGGAAATGAAATTTGCTATGTGCAGAAGATATATAGGTACAGGTCTTCGCATCCTACAGGCTTGAGAAAGTGACTTTGTAGACTGCGTGCTGCTAGCTCTACATATGCATAATTTATACCCTTTGTGGTAGTTTCAGAGCTCTGAAAGGGCATAGAAATGTGATATTCCAGTTTTAGAAGTGGAACAAATCTTTTCTGTTCTTTAGAGTAGAAACAACCTCTAAATAGAGCTCTGAGAGCAAGAGTATTGTAAAAGAAAATGCTAATTTTGTGATTTTAATATTTTTGTGATAATTTTTTGTTAATGTTGTTGTCTTCTTGAATACCCCTTACCTTTCCTCCCTCACTCCCTCTTTCCCCCATTTATGTTCAACCTTCTTATCAGGCATTCATCTCAAGTCTTTCTAATTCATCTGTACTAATTCATCACTAATTCTTTGAATGGGAGCAAGAATAGGATTTAATGAAGAGAGATGATTTTTTATTTCTTCTGACTCCAATAAAAGATTTTCGATCATTTCACATTTTTCTTTTCAAGGGCAAATGAGCCGATTCAATCAAATGCTGAATCAAATCCCGAACGATTATTATTCAAACCGTAACCAGCCAGGGCCACCAGGTCCACCTGGTCCCCCAGGAGCTGCTGGGACAAGAGGAGAGCCTGGGCCAGGAGGAAGACCAGGATTTCCAGGACCTCCTGGGGTCCAAGGACCACCCGGTGAAAGAGGTGAATAAATTCCAAGGCAGCTGTACAGTGGTCATAGTGCTGAGGCTGCCAGAAGAGCAGTCTGCTCCCTTTACTGTGTCAGACTAGGAAGCCCATACCTAGCAGCAGCCTGTTAGGTCAGTTGGATTTCCTGAGGGACACTGGTTTTCTGGAGGACAAGGTTAATTGCATCAGTGCTTTCCTGTGCCGCTCCCTTGCTTAGATTTCATGAAATACAAACTGGTTCCACAGAATATCCCAGGAAACTGGAATTTCTCATAACTCTTCTGGCACTAAACAGCTGTGTCTTGAAAGGCTGTTTGGAGTAACACAACTCTGTAAAATGTAGTACTGATTAAGAAAGAAAATGAGTCATTACCAAAACTAAAATGTAGGAGTTGAAAGAATTAGGTCTACAGACTTAGCTCTTTGCAGTACTCTGAGGGAGGGAAGCAACTCTGAGCTGAATATCAGCATATGGGCAAACCTGTTTTGTGGTTACCTTGGGTCACTGCAATCCCATGGAGTATCTGTACTGTACTATGTAGTGGCCTTTGCTTATTCCAGCTACTCTACTGTAGCATAGACTCAAGGATGTGTTTTCTAGCATTTATTTTAGTACACTTATTAAAATAAAGTCTAGGAATAAATTAAGGAAGAATGAATTTTGGAATTTCTTATTTTATTATGACTGTTCCTAGGAAAGTGTAGAGCATCTTTTATAGGAGAAGTATGCAAGATTGAAAATACCTTCCTGTTTGCAGTTTAAAATAATAAGGTTCTGTGACGGTTTTAGTATCTCAAATATTTTCTGTGTTTGAGAAAGTTTATTCATACTAAATTACCTCTGCATACTACTTTATTTTTAGTCTAGTGCATTTATATCCAAGGTTTTTTTCCCAAATACACATTTGGACATCTGTAGAACATAGGGTTTGACCAGTCTCGTTGCATTAAATAGTGGGAACTAAATGTCAGTGAGAGAGCATGAAGAAATATTTGTTGATGTGGTTTCCTTTCTTTGGATTTTATTGCCTTTTTATTATTCTTTAGGAATGCCTGGAGAGAAAGGCGAAAGAGGGACTGGATCTCAAGGACCACGAGGTTTGCCGGGACCACCTGGTAAATATTTTCTGTTTAATCAGATTACAGAAAAGTAGGAGAAAAGGGCAATCAGACTTTCCTTCTTCATAGGGAACCAGACTACAAACGGTGAATGAACATTCTTTATTCTGTTCACTTCATGTTTTTGACACATAGAAACCCCTAAAAAAAGGCAATTTAGAAAGATTTTTGGATGTGGCTAACAGATATTTATCTTGTAATTTACTCATCTGGCGTGCTTGCTTGTGTGAAAATGTATTTAATGAAAATACATTGTCAAATATTTGACAGATATTTTTCATAAGTGTTATCACATGATACTTTTGCAGTGTCTAGTTCCATTTTTCACTTGTTGGTTGCTGGACTACAAAATACATCTATATGCAGAGTTACCAGCTGACAGAGGCAGGTGATTTGACTATTGGTTTTGGTCTTTGTATTATGAAGTTTTGTTCACTGATGCCTTGGCATAAATCAGCTGCATCATTTGTTTCTCCTTGTAGTTTACTAGGCTAAAATGGCTTTTCATTACAGGATCCATAAGATGCTTGCAGCCTCAGTTACTTGAAGCTTTACTTTTCTGCTAACCATAATTAAACTTGTTCCAAAAAAAACATTACCTCATCTATCCTGGGGCTACAGGATAGCCGAATTAATGTGCTCCTATTTTTTAATTGAAATCTAGTGTGCTTGTCTGATATAGTATTTTCCCTTGAGATTATCGTATTTTACACAAAGAGGGAATAAACTATAGAATTCATTGATGTTTCTTACTTGGCTCAAACCTTACTAAATCAGTTTCTATTAATAAGTCCTTGAATAAGCTACATACAAGGAAGCAACTAATGATGAGTCACACTTCTAGTTTTCTTTTGCTTTTCTTTCTGTTGACCCTATATAGCACAAAAATTCAAGTGCTTTCTCAGCAAAGAGATAGTCTAGGCTGTGTAGTCTAGACAGCAGTAATGCTAACTGTTTTATCAAGCTGGGTCTTAGAGAAAACAACCTTCCAACCTCTCCATTCTAAAATTAGGTCCACAAGGAGAATCTAGAACTGGTCCACCAGGCTCCACAGGATCACGAGGACCACCAGGGCCACCAGGTCGTCCTGGAAATGCGGGTATTCGAGGTCCCCCAGGGCCACCAGGATATTGTGATTCATCCCAGTGTGCTAGCATCCCTTACAATGGCCAAGGATTCCCAGGTAGGTTATGAACAACTTAACCTTAGCCTTACCTTAAATAGCCTTCACAGATGAGGCTGTTCATATTGAGCTGCTTTACATGAGACAGTCCTGCTATCCTGAACATATTGAATCAGGAGGAGATGGTTGCAGTGAGTAGGCCTGCCTCATTGTAATGTCAGGTATATGAGCAGCCATTTAGACTTTGATGTAGGTTTACTTGATGTTATTTATATATGGTTTGCTTTAAGTAGGAAGTTGTGAGTAAATATTTTAGTCTTTTTTTTTTCACTTAGATGGTTACTAGTTGATAATGTTGCTCATAGGATTTAAGTGACCATTTTCTTCTCTTCTTTTTCCCCCCCTTTATCAACACCCCTTCCAATCGTCTTCAGAACAAGGTTGAATTCTCCATGTTTCTCTTGAAAAATAAAAGAAATTCTGTGGTTGGCAATTTCCATGTGTCTCTTTTTGAGCAATGTCAGGACTATCGATACAAAATTGGTTTCTGAAAAAAAAAAGTTTTCCACAAAGAAAATCCATTTTGTGATAACAATGCGGACAACTGAAATCACCACTGTCCTGTGATATCTACCAAGTTAAACATCATGGAGTCTCTTATTAGCTCTCATATAAGCCTTCCACGCTATGATATAGCTCAAAACAATAGGCTGCTTCTGGAAACAGAATGAAGGGTCACAGCGGCCACCAATTTCTGACTGGAAAGATTCTAATACATTTTAACATAGGGATCCTGCAGGACCACAGTATTGTTAACAAATTAATATGTATGCCTTGCCAAATCTCAACATTAATGTATGTGATACTACTATTGGATATGGTTTGTTTTTAGTGTATTGTGCATGTATCCATGAAAAGGAAAAAAAGAAGAAAAGATATATATATATATATGTACACACTTGCAGACTCAGTGATGCTAGTTAAAGAGCCATGTGGTTCTGCAGATCTGAGACAAAATTATTATTTAAATGAAAAATAAAGAAAATTGTACCTGTGATTCAGCAGTGTTCTCCTTTCTAGTAAGCAGCTATGTATACATATATAGATATATGCTTATGACATAACTGTTATGTATTTAGTTGGATGAAAGTATGTTTTAGCACATCAGATAGACTTTTTAAAAGACTAACATCATCTTTGACCTGTTTCAGGTTTCGGCTAACACATTTTCTAAGTCGCCAGTGCTGCTTACAGTTTGAATACATGAAAATCCTGTTTCTGAGATGTTTGCGCACGTGCTTATTAGAAAATGAGTCCGTATGGATATTTCACCACATATATGGTTTTTGAACCATGTTGACCTCATAGAACGGGGAGATACTTTTACTAACACAACTCGTGAATGAGATAAAGGACAATGATGTCAATTCATTAAGCCTATTGCATTTCAGTAATAAAACAGTCTTTGTTTGTAAAAAAGACCTAGATCATCAAAAGCCCTATTGGCGAAGGAGGCTTGTAAAATTACTAACCAGCAAAGGTAATGCCATTAGAAGAGATAGAGATTTAACCTGTAAAATGAGAAATAACTTATGTAAATAGTAAACTAATTGTGGCTTGTAAATGATTTGTATGGGACTGTATCCACTAAAATCTGTTAACAACTCTATATGATACTTTTGCATAAAAGCCTGCTGCTGCTTGCTATATGCTGGAATAACATCTTTGACAACCTATGAGACCTACCTGTCTGTTGCTTGTTACCAACATGTCTGAATCGGGGCATGTGCCTTTTCTTATGTGTAATCTTGTTGGATCTGTAACTGCAGTTATAAATACCAAAGTCTTATAATTATTTTTCTTCTGTTTTGCTGTAGTTTTTGGTGTTCCTGAAGCACCAGCTGTAACTCGGTTTGTTACGAGGAACAGCACGAGAAAATGACATGTACTGTATATTGCTGCTGGTGATAGTTATATATACATTTACTTTCCCATTCTCAGAAAAAATTAGTGTATACCAAACCCATCTCCTCATTTTACCTGCTCCAAGTCTTTTACTAATTATGCAGTATAAAGTCCAGTGCTTGGATTTACTGAAGTAGCTGTAAAATAATAATTTTATTTGATTTGCTTTGATTTTGTTTTGGTTTTTAATAGTTCTACTGTAATTTGTCCCTTGCATAATTTAAGACTCTTTGTGTAATGTTTTGTGTATTATAAATACAAAGCCTTTCAAGATGAATTTTAAACCTTTTACTATTTTACTGCCAAAAAGCATTCATCAGCAAAACTGAAAAATACCCCCAGTGAGCTGCTAGTTTATATATTTATTATATGAAAATAAGATTGAACTAATATTATGTTTGCAAACTAACTTTCGTTGTGTATGTGGATTCAAAGACATGTGATAACTATTATGTTCAATCGGACAACTATTTTCAACCAGAACCATACGTGCCTGAAAGTGGACCCTATCAACCTGAAGGTGAACCCTTTGTAGTACCTATGGAGTCAGAAAGGAGAGAGGACGAGTATGAGGACTATGGAGTTGAAATGCATTCACCAGAATACCCTGAACACATGCGCTGGAAAAGAGCACTGTCAAGAAAAGCAAAAACAAAATTGTAAAAGATCTGTGCCTTGTTTTGGTTTTTTTGGTTGGTGGTTTTTTTTGGTTTTGCTATACTTGCATTTGCAGATACACGCAGGGAGAGAGCATCATTCCTCTTGCAATATAGCTTTCTGATCTCTTCATATCAGATGCTTCCCTGTTTTGTATCTTGCTTATGTGGTGATAGCAATGTATGTACCTAGAGATGTCATGTTGCTCTGGAAATGCTTGTAAAATACTGTTGCTTGCTGCATACAGGTTAATGTGTGCATTCAGTTATCCCAGTTCTGCCTTTTCATTAAAATAATGTAAAAACAAATAAATAAAAAAAATGAAAACCGAAAAACCAAAACAAAAGTAACCACAGAGCTGCTGCAAATTTTCTAAGGACTGTCTGCTTTAGCTCTACATTTTTCTTCTTTTTCAAATGCATGTTTTCAGTTCAATCAGATCACAGTCTGCATTATCTAATTAAAAAAGAAACAAAACTTTCCCTCTCCTTCCAATATCATTGTCATTTTCTTCTATTCTGAGTTGCAATCTGCAGAGCATATACTGCTCTTATACATCTCCTCTAAACACCACAAACATTAAGTAGCTGAAATCATTGTATCAACTGGATACAGTTTAATATTGCCTGAAATCTCCTTGTTTGTAGACACAGTTACAATTATGCCAAATTGCAGTCAATCCTGCAGAGATGGAATTGCATGTTTATGTTGTATATTTAGTATGGATTTTTTTTTCAGAATACAATGTTTCTTAGCTATCAAAAGCAGTTGGAAATTTTTTTTGCAAGACTATGGATATAGAATTGCTGCTTTTATATTTTAACTGCAAATTGTGAATTTCACTGCCTTATATTATTTATTTCTGAAATGAAAGAGGCATTTTTCAATAAAACTACTGAAAATTTATATGTCTATCTGTTTTTGAACAGCATTATGGCACTGATGTGTGTATTCTATTAGTGTTATTTACTCAGTCATTAGTAAATTCCAGGTACCAAAAATCAATTAGAATGGAAATAGTCTTACAGTAGGTATTTGGCATGTGGTTTCTAGAGGTGGGTAGATGAAAGCAGGAGAGTCTTCCTCTGCTTGAGGTATGAATAAGAATTTTAACAAATTGAGTCAGCAAGGCATTTGGTGAAGAAAATGAGATAGACTCTGAGGAACAGTCGCTGTCTTTTTTGGGGATGTCATGTAGATGGCTGATGCAGAGAGAGAGACTTCACCTGAGGAACTACTTGAACTGCAGAGAGTACCTAAAGCTACAGAACCTTTAATTCCTCTTGTGCTGTGGGCATTGTGGCAGGACTGAGTCCAGTACTGGCAAATGGCTTACTTGAGGAAGTGGGTGTCTGGTGTTTGCTGAACTCTGTCCTGCTTGGACCGTATATGTGCTGGCTGGTCTCTGCACAGGAGCTCATCTGTATTGGCACAGCTTTGATCACAGTGATGGCTGTGATGTAGTTTACCTAGAGAGGGTGACAAGGGTGATTTGGAAAAGAACAACAGTGGGTCAGAAGAATTGCTTGCTCACTGAGAAGGAGAGAGCGAACTGGTGGTCAGCCTTCCTATCTATGGTATCTTAATCAAGATCTGCCTTAGAAGTAGAAATTTTCTCATAGGACCTGGAGCAAAAACCTTTTTTACATCCTTGGGAAAGCTGGAATTCTGCTTCTTAGGACCATGCAAGATATCTGTCACGGAAGTGAAGGTAGATGTTCAGGCTAGCTTCCTGATCACTGTATTTTACTCTGCATTGGAAGCTGTATGGCAAATTTTAGTGTCCACTAATGGAAATTATATAAATCCATAGACTGCCTGACTGGTTATCATTGAAACAAAATACAAGCGAATAGCATTTCAAAGAGTGATCCTGATTATAGCCATGCGCCTTTTACACTGTAGAAGAATAATCCCAAGTTGAACAGAGGAATGTTTAAAGGAGAATAAAACCCTTTGATTCTTTCTTCTAATTGTGAAGAGTTAAATATCAAAAACATGTCCTGCAGCTTCATGTGCAATAAAGAAAGACATAAGCCTGGTAGGAAAAATAAAAAAAGACACTGATAGAGATTTGGAGAAGTAATTAAAAAGTTTCTCTAAATTTTATTTAAAAGTAATTACATCTTGCATTATCTCCTACCTGTCTTTTTTCTGGCATTAAGTGTGTCTCTAGGACAAGCCTAAGTAGATGCCCTTATCTTCACTTAAAAGATTTCTTTGTGTCATCCAAACAGAAAAATTTATTTTATTTAAAGCATTTTAAATTATTTTGTATTTTTTTCACAAAATACACCAAATGCCTGCCAAGGATGCCTTGTATTTTTTGTGTTCTTTATTGATACCAATCTTAATAGAGATGCTGCTATTTAATTATCTGGTGTCCTGAAATACTTAAACATTCAATAAAACCTGAACTTATTTGGTAATCAATATATTTTTAATGACAAAATTCTGCTCATAGATCTGCAGGATGGATGCAAGCTCTAGGTTGTGTGCTTCCTACAGGCACGGAATTAAAAAGTATGAATCATGACCATCTCTGAACTTGAGATAAAGATTCATAAGCATTTATATTTAATTTAAAAATCCCTATAGTCCCCAAGCCTGTTTAACACTTCTCTTACCTGCGGCACAATGCTTGACAGAGTCAGACTTCTGACAGTGCATTTTGAAATAAAAAACTTTTACTGGTTCATCCAAAATATGGAGAAAATACTGGAGATGTTTGGACAGATTATAAATGAGCATTTACTGATTGAGACCAACAAGGAAGAACAACTTATTTCCAGGAATTCTCATGAGAATGACTCTCGGGGACTGCTGGGGTTAGAGATGACACTTCTGGAAAGGCTGTTGCAAAGCTGAGCCAAAAAAGTTCTACAGAAATACAGATTCACTGCAAATAAAATTTTCGGTTCCCAAGTATGTCATACACAACTGACCAATTTATATAGTCTGGCAGTTTTAAAGAAGGAAATTGAAAGCTAAATTTTAATTGCATACACATTTCCTCTCATTTGTACAAAAACTGTACATACTTATCCAACTTAGGTTGGATATCAGGAGAAATATTTTCACAGTGAGAGTGATTTCCCACTGGAATGGGCTTCCCAGGGAGGTGATGGAGTCACTGTTCCTGGATGTGTTTAAGGATAGGTTGGATGATGAACTTAGTGACATGGTTTAGATGTTAGACTGGTGTTGGATAGGTTGTTAACCTAGGTAAAGGTTGGACTTGATGATCTCTACGGTCTTTTCCAATCTTGTTAATTCTGTGTAATTCTGTGTATACTGCTTGTTTGAAATTAGTATGAAGACTTTGGTACTCTGAGAGTTGGGCCTGTTACGCCTCAAGAAGAGGTGACTGAGAGGGGGCCTCATCCATGTCTATAAGTATCGGAAGACAACGTACCAAGAGGATGGATCCAGGCTCTTCTCTGTGGTGTCAAGCAATAGGACAAGAGGCAATGGGCAGAAACTGGTGCACAGGAAGTTCCATTTGAATATGAGGAAAAACTTTTTTGCTGTGCAGGTGACCATGCACTGGAATGTATTTCCCAGAACAGTTGTAGAGTCTCCATCTCTGGAGATTTTCAAGAACTTCCTGGTCATGATCCTGTGCAATGTGCTCAATGATGGCCCTGCTTGAGCAGGGAGTTTGGATCACAGTACCCATTGTGGTGACTTCCAAACTTACCCATTCTGTGATTCTGTGATGCTGCGTTTGCAGAGATGAACTTGATGAAGACAGTCGTTGTCCCACAAACATTTGCTCAGAGAAAAAGCTATTTGCATTTCTGATAGTATGGATAGCAAAACTGCAAAAATACTCAGTATTACTGATTTATGTAGGCTAAATATTGTGGTAATATTTGTGCAATAGTGGGCAAAAATACAGTGAAAGAAAGCATGTAAGAGTGCTGGCCTTAATATTTACTTTTGTTGTGATTTTAAAGTAGTCTCTTGAATGCCTTAGGGCTGACTAGGCTAGTTAAAGAAGATAAAGGGACAGTGACTGATTTGTCCAGACATGAAGAGTTGCAAAAGCAACATAAGCAGCTGATCTTTGTTCCCATAAAGTCCACTCTTTGTATTAAGTAAAAAATTTAAAAAATACATATAGTAGTGGTAGTGATAATTCTTATTAGCAAGTTTCCAAAATAAATTCTTTTATGGAAAACATATTAAAGGAGTCACATAATCCTTGAGGTTATCCACCGATGTTATGAAGTGAAATAATGTGTTGGCATTTTGTGACTGCAGCTCAGACCAAAACTATAAATGGGAAAACGTTTTGGAAAGATGTTGCACTGTGATAACAGGAATTATTTTCATGTCATCTTTTTTGGATAAGAATTATTAGCTTTCGTACAATTTTATCTTACGTGTCCCATTGAACATCCTTGTATGAAGGTGGTTGTACTCCTTCAAAGTCAAAAAGATCAGACCAGCTTATAGCCATTAAGAAAATACACGTTCTAGTAAAGACTTTACTTCCTTCAGTATCCTGCAGGAGACCTCAAACTTTTGTCTTGACCATCTAGATAAAAGATACATAGCCATCACTTTCATGCTCTGGAAAATGAAGTAGGAATTAAAGGAAATTCTCTTGAATTCTTCTCCAGATTTGAACATTTTTTAGATGACATTCAGCTGAAAAGAATAGAGTCCAACATTGGTTTTACTGCTGATACACTACTGGTATATGGAAAAGAACCTTAGTTACATTTTCATTGAGTTATGCTTAATATGTTTTCATCTCATTGGTTTTGTTCTTTTGTGTGATCTATGAGCTAATTGTGACAAATTACACCACAAGAGTGATTCTGAAATCCTCTTGTATGATCTGCTGCATTTTTCCACTAAATTTAGTGAGGTTAAATTTATAGTCCTGCTTTGATTCAACATATCTCTTCTGTAAGCTTAGAGACTTAGAATGCCCTTAGTAATCAGATATTTGCTTTTTGATGAGGAGATGCAACAAGACTACTTGTGGTTGTCTCACAAATGCTGCTCTCAGTTTAATTTCTGTGTCGGCTTTTTGGTTCTGAATTCCTTTATCTTTGAAAAAGACTGTTTCTGAACTGTTCTTACAGATACTTTTGTGTCCAGTTGGAGTCCCACTGTCTTTCATTCCTCTGTAGACAGGGGTGTCATGAAAGTTTCATTCACTACCACTGTACCTTTTCTTCGTGCAATTCATATTTATTACTTTCTGGAGTGAGGGAAGCTACTCACTGGATTTTCAAGGGTTAAAGTATTATGAATGTGACATTTCTGGATGGTTGCTTTAAGACACCCATTGATCTCGTAGTTTCAGAATGCAAAATGGCTCTAATGGCTTGACCTCTTTAACCAGCCTTGAGCTAGGTTCCAAGTCACTACCAAGATTATTTGTACAATATTAATATTGAACAAATCAATGAAAATGGAACAAAGAAGAAATAAAACGCTTTGTCTCTCCTTTTTAGAGCATGTTGTCCCTGTAAAGTTTTTGAGTTAAAAATACTGAGGGAGATGTATTTTCTTCCTTCAGCTGCAATGGAAGTAGAAAAGTTTCAGATGCAGAGGAAATACCAGAAAGAAGAAAACAAAATCTGTGTCTTTTTCCTTTAGAGAGGGAATGTATCCAGGGATCACTGACATGAACTTCACCAGAATTATTGGTCTCTGAGCAAAATAAAGTCATTAATAAGTTACCAGAATTCTGATATTAACAAAAAGAAGCGTTCCTGGGATAAGCAGAGGTATATAAGATTGATAAATACCTTGAGTAATACTGGTTTTGCAGCTGCCAAACTGAAACAAATGTGAGACGTTTATCTGTTTTAGTGCCCTGATGTTTATGCCTCATAGCAACCACCACTGGAAAATTACAACATTTTATTTGATGTTTGTATCTTTGGGTTCTGTTCATGACAATGAACAGAACAAAGTAACTAAAATTACTTTACACTGTACAGGTGTGGTTTTCTCTTTATCAGTTATGCCAACATGTCATGCCTGGCACAGTGTTCCTTCCCTTCTTCCATGCACTCTTTCCTTCCTGAAGCTTATGTGCTGCTCCCCATTAATCAATCTTCCTGCCTATTTAGCTCCCCGGAATTAAGAAGGACAAGGACATGTTTGAGCAAGTTCAGTTGAGGAACACCAAGGTGGTCCAGGGCCTGGAGCACCTGGTGGTTGTATGAGTTGGGCTTGTTTAGACTGGCAAAGAAACATCTTACAAGCAGGGATCCGTCTTCTGCCTTCTTGCTATTCCATGTTTCAAGCACTTGGGGTTTTTTGTTGTGTTTTGGGTTTTTTTCCATTTTTTTTCTGTCAGTATACAAATGAAAGGTATAAGAAAGTTTCCAGTAGTCCTGGATCACGGACTCCATGTAACTTGCATTTTAGTGTTACCTGTTTTTCGTCCAATACTGTAAAGCAGAGGTTTGGCCTCAGAGCTTTAGGGTTCCTTATTGTTGGCACTTGTAGAAGTATTGGCCTTTTCAAGTCTTCCTATATCTTTTTGAACTGTTAGTGCTCTCCCTGCTTCTATCAGTTTCACAGTATAACGGTATCAGCAAGGTTGGAAGAGACCTTAAAGATCACCTAGTCCAACCTATAATCTAACAGCAACCCATCATCTAAACCATGCTACTGTTGCAACAGATTAACAAGTGAGAAGCCTTCCAGATGGATGGATTTTATTATTTTCTTATTGTATGTAACTACAGTTGTCAACTACGGAGTGAGATGATTTCAACCCAAATCTATTTCTTCTGTGTTATTCCAAGGAACAAAAGTACTTTTTGGTTCACTGGAAGACAGTGAAAACACTGCTCTTTTAACTACAATGGCTTTTAATTTTGACATTATTTTGCATTATGCGTAAATAACCAAAGTTACAAAACCATAACCAAGGTTTTAATAGAAAGTCAGAATTCTGGCCCATTATCCATTCTTAGGTGTTTATCCTTACATTTTCAGTTCCAAAAACTGTTGATGTGAGAAATGTCAGCCTAACATCAAATAATCTACAAGTAATCTACAGATTTATTTTCTTTGGCAGTTCTTCGGAATACCATACAGAATACTCCTTGTTGTTATTTGGCAATGCCCTTGTGTACAGTATATCTGACAGAAAATGCCCGTAGATTGTAAAATCCAAGCTCATGCATCCTCTAAGTCAGTATCCTGTGGTTGTATTTCTTAATCTGCCTAGCTGGTCTCTTCTGGTAGCAACACAAGCCAAAACAGCACCAAACATTTCAAATATCTGTCCCACTTCTCAAAGACATGTCTCAAAGATGTGTTTTCCTTCTACATTGTTTGCTCCACCAAAAATGAGGAAAGAAATTTGCTAGAGGAATAGGTGCAGCTTTTAGAAATTTGAAGGTAAAGATGGTTAAATGTATAGTAAAGAGTAAAAGTTTTATTTTAGACAGTGGCATGGAATTAGTGCTTTCATGATTCATAATAAGTTTCCACCTGTAAGTCAAGGAAACCAGGTAAAAGATCATCTTGCACAAAACCTGTGTACTACCTCAGGGTTACAGGTTCACATTTCTTCCTGAATCTGAGAGAGGTGATTAGAAAGACAGGAGGGGAAAGCAGCACTAATGAGTTTCTGTAGAGTTTTCTCAATTCAATAGATTAATTAGTATGGGCCTAAACACTGAGCTGTCATCAGTGCACTGAGTGCTTTATCATTGATGCATGACAATAAGGAATTTCAAGAAAAGGAGGCTCCCTAAAGAACATATTCATTTTACCTGGATATTGTCTTTAACTAATTCCTTTAAAAAACAAGCTCTTTCTTCAGCTGAAGTGGGATAGAAAATAATGTGAGGAGCTCTTCTATAGTAGGGGTCCTCATAGAAACTCCATCGTCTTTTAGTAATCCCAGAAATCTCAGAAATCATTTTCATTAAGACAATCCTTACTCTCGCCCAAAAAAATGTTTTATTCAAAGCTGTTTGGCTGCTCCTTCTTTTGTCCCACATGTAGAGCACAAGTTATGCTGTTGTTCATCCCTTTATCTGATAAGCTAAACCAGAAAATCGCAATGAGACCCAGCCCACCTTATTTACCCCTTCATCTCTTAGCCAGTGAACAAAATTTTTAGGTTTTTCAGTCACCCCAAACAAGTATCAGTTTCCTGTAAAACTATAGCAAGCCCCATCCTTCCTAGGAAGCCTCTAGAAGTGCATCCAGTTGCTGCACTCTGAGAACCTAAACTTGGGCATCTGCATACAGATGTGATCTCTAGGCTTGGAAAAATCAGCATATTAAAGTAACCAAACTTGTCTCATATTACCCATCAAGAGGAAAAGGGCAAGAATTCTGTCTTGTCCAGAAAGACATCATGGCCTAACAACTCATGGGCCTCAACAGCTGGAGGCTGGCCCTGCTGGGCATCACTGGTGCAGCGCCTGGTGGCCCCAGCCTGGGCTGAAATGGCTTCCTGGACATAAGAGGGTGGAGAAGTCCCTGTGCCTGTTTGGAAGGGACAATCAGGTTTAGCACTGCCCTTTGGGCTCTGAAAATACTATTTTCTGCTCATACTCAAAAAGTATTTTGCAATACTTAGTTTGGGAAATCCTTAAATGATCATCATTGGAACTACTTCACCAGGTTGAATTGTAAAATTGCACAGAACATGACCCTTATGAGAACTGTATGGGCTGTTCCTCCCAAGACTGGCGTTGTGCTGTGAGACTCTGGAATGTGACTCAATGCAGCACTGTGTTGCTGGAGGGATGGAAGAGAGTGAGTGCTGTCACTGAATAAAGATGACAATGAGGCCTCTTCTGAAAACAAAAAGTGGAATAAATTAAGAATTGAGATATTACACATGTAATACTTGAACTACAGACACTGAAACGGATATAACATTTAAGAAAACTGCAGTTTTGCTCACAAATCTTCATGCTTGTATTTAAGGCTATGTTATTTGCTATGAATTATTGAGATGTATTGGGCAAAAAGGTGAAGATTGTAGCTGGTGGTCTATAGAAATGTAAAACCAGAAAGTAAGACGCCTACATTTTAAAATAAAAGTAGTCACCATCCACTTCTAGCAGCAGATACACAGATACAATTTCTAAAACTGCAGTAATTTGAAACAGAAATGATTGATATTTTTTCCAAAGGGAATATTCAGAAATGTGAATAACAATTGCTATACCCTGTTTTATGTACTATTACACAGAAATATTTGCTCGAAATGTAGAATGTATAAAAGCTACAGATAGTTATTTATAGATAGATATTTTAGGCAATTCTCTTTGAAATTGAGCTCTAGAGGGAAAAAACATTAAAAGGATACATTGACAATAAAATTTCACCCACTCTCCATGTAAGAAATAATATTACAGATTTCCTGAAATAAAAGTTTTCTTCAACAATCCTACATGAGAGAAATCATTTAGTGTTGCAACTCTGATTCAGTCCATTGGTGATGTTTCAACTTCAGTCTAGCTGCATTACTCAGACTTGTAACTTATAATTAAAAATTCCTATCATAAAAAATAATAAAAATATCTTTTCACATTTCTGAGTCATTCTATCTATGTCTCTTAATCAAAGGTGCATATTACAACTATATATGACTAGGTATCATAAGAACAGTTTTTCCTATTTTCTGCATAGTAATATTGTGTATTTTAATAAATCCATTTTGCATGTTACATTAAATGAAGATGATTAATTAAATGATGTCTCAAAGAAACCTTACTTATCCATACATTGTTAAAAGTACTTTTAAGTACTTCTGAAATGTGTTAGGGTTCAAAGTGAAGTCAGAGCTAGAGAGAAAAAAAGCCTGGATGTGCATGCACAAGAAGAGTTCCATTTCAGACCAAGAAAAGTGCTCAGAAAGCACAAACCTCTCTTATTTTTATTACCTATCAACTGTCTTTATCAGACTTTATTTATATATTGCAATGCTTCACAAATAGAAGTGGGTGACAACATGATACATTGGTTTAATGGTAACTTACAACACTCCAAGTTTCATAAAAATATTTTTCAGTATGAAAGAATGCTCCTGTGATACCTAGATTCACTACAAGGACAATTAGGAAACTTTAGTAACTGTGCTTTCAGAATCTCAAAAGATCAGACTAGCTTATATTTCCCATGTAGTGTAGCAGAATATTAGGCTGTATTACAGCGTGTCAGACTATGATATAGTGTCTTAAATATGTAAACATCATCTTGTGACTGTCCTGTGGCTCTGGGACAGTGACAAATGACCACCTTTCCTTTTGTCTGTTGGCTGTGTTAACCTAAACAACCTTTGAACTATAAAACCAGATGAATTTGCAATAAAGAGACTCCATGAGACTCCATTAGCTTCTCCATTTTGGCCCTTGTACAGCTTGTATATAGACTGTCTTTCTTTCCTGGATCCTCTGGGTCAGCACCATGCACACAAGGCTTGTATGCTTTGTTGGGAGTTGTGCTTTCAGAGGGTCCTGATTCCTGACACCACCAAATTGTTGATTCCGTTTTAAGGGATCCCAAACACAACTGGATAACAATGTAGAATGACTTCATTTTTTTCATGTTTTGCATTCTCTGTAAACAGAGTGAATGGAATGATAAATTATGGTCACTATGATAAAATACGTTTTGTGATACATGAGATGTATCTTCCTTGTCATGCCTTGGTGTGATACATATTTCTCATACACAACTGGTTTTGCTTTTGCAGTTTTAAGAATGGCTTCAGCTACAGCTAGGAAGGTATTACTTTAATATCTATGTTGTATGACACTTTTTCCCAGTTTTAAGTTCACCTAGCTTTATATACTATAGCTGATTGTATTTTTGCTAGTCTTTCCCCAGGTTCACCATATATGCAAAATGCTGCAACAGGATTTCTAAAGCTACATGAATCAATTGAGCCTTGGAAGCCAAAATCTACAACCAACATTTCTCGCTTTCTTCATATGCAGTCTTTTGGCACATCACATTGGTCTATGGTTATACTGCAACATTAGTAGCATTGTGCATTGTACTGTGGGAAAAGCCACATTCAGTGTGGTGGAAATTCCACTGGAGGAAGAATTATTTCCTTCCAAACCTATTCGGTTATGCCTCTAGTACACTGTTTGGAAATGGATCAGTATGGAATTTTATGATTTGTGGCCACATTTTCAGTAGGTCTCAATATGATGAGTTAAGTAATTTTTTTTCCCCTGGAAAGTTCAGCTTCTGTTTGGCACTGGGACTAGTAATACTCTGGGTTCAGATGTGAACCAGCTTTTTAAAGGAGTCTTGCTAGCCATGCTGTCATGGTGCTGAGCCCTAACTAGCAAGATCTGCTGATAGGATGCAGTTTTTGCTGAGGTCCAACTCCATGCTGATATATCTACATAGGTCCCAAATTGGAGGTGACTTGAACTACTCGTCCTCAAATGCAGGTAGAGTTTGCATGTGCCTCTGTGCAGCCTTAAGCTAAATGAAATAAGCAGAGTGCCTTGGCAGCCAAGAGGGCCAACCGTGTCCTGAGGGGCATCAGGCAAAGCATCGCCAGCCAGTTGAGGGAGGGGATTGTTCCGCTCTGCTCTGCACTGGTGTGGCCTCACCTTGAATATTGTCGGCAGGTTTGGGCACCACAATCTAAGAAAGATATCAACCCATTAGAGAGTGTCTAAAGAAAGGAAGAAGCAAGGAAGATGGTGAAAGGCCTTAAGGGGAAGCCATATGAGGAGTAGTTGAGATCACTTGGTCTGTTTGGCTTGGAGAAGAGGAGATTTAGGGGAGACCTCATTACAGTCTACAGCTTCCTTGTAAAGGGAAGAGAAGGGACAAACACTGATCTCTTCTCTGTGGTGATCAGTGACAGGATCCAAGGGAATGGCCTGAAGTTTTGTCAGAGGAGGTTTACGTCGGATATTAGAGAAAGATTCTTCACCCAGAGGGTGGTTGGGCACTGGAGCAGGCTCCCCTGGGAAGTGGTCACAGCACCAAGCCTGACAGACTTCCAGAAGCATTTGGATGGTTCTCTTAGCACATGGTGTGACTTGGGGATGGTCCAGTGCAGGGCTGGGAGTTGGACTCGATGATCCTTGTGGGTCCTTTCCAACTCAGCATATTCTGTGATTCTGTGGAATGGTCGTGTTTCCAAGAATTTTTTCTGTGTAGGAACTCATTGTCTGGCTTCTATGAACATGCAAATGGAGGACTCAGTAATTTACTTTGCCATTCATAGCTACAGCAGACTTGTTCACTTTAGATCACTGAAGTCGCCCAGTGCTTTCCATGAGGAAGCAGTAGGTGCCTACATAAAAGTGGACAGTCAAGACTAAAGTGTGAAGTCTTTTTCTAAAATCTTTTCCTCCATCATTAGGCAACCAGGCCATTTAGAAGTAAGCTGCATGGCAAGTGCTCTGTGGTGGGGATACCATGCCTAGATTATGTTTTGGAATACAGAATCTCATTTCTTTTTGGACTTCACCAAGCCCAAGACTGACAAAATTGTACTTATAGTGTACAAAAGTAAAATGCAGAATAATTTTTCTGTGAGCTACTATTATTAGTGTAGAAACTAGAAAATGCTCCAAGGAGGAGTGAACTAGAGAAAAGGATTGTCTCTTTCATATTAAAAATATTCATCTATCTTTCCTGATAGGTAAGACAAAAAGGGCACATCTGTTAAAAGTATTTGCTACTGAACAGAAGTCTGTGAGCTAGCTTATATAAAAGACTAATTATTTAATAAATTATAAATAAAAATGAAATCAGTTTTATAAACCCTGTAAGTCTCTCTATCATCATATATGCTTTGATGAAATGTAGGTAGTTAGACAAAAAAACCCCAACATCCCCAAAACAACAACAACTTATCTCTGCTTTTTCTTGAACTATAATGACATTTAAATTTTTGCAGGTTTCTTCCTATCCAATTGTGTCCTCGTTGGTGTTTAAAAATGAGATAAATTTTAGTGCTGCTGCTCTCAACTGGGAAAAAAGTTGATGTAGTGAAGCCCTGTGCTGTGATGTGCCTTAAACAGGAAATCACCTAAACACTTTCCAAAGAGCACCAGGCAGAGGGTAAACGAGCAACAGATCATATTTACACTCAAGAAAATATAACAGTAAACAATTTAAGAACCTGGGTGGACTGGGAAGAGAAGGCTCAGGGTGGACCTTGTCAGTGTGTATAAATACCTCATGGAGGGAGTAAAGATAGAACTAGACTCTTTCCAGAGACGTCCAGTGACAAGACGAGAGACAACGGGCACAGACTGAAACATGAGAAGCTCCATTTGAGCATGAGGAAAACCTTTTTCACTCTGAGGGTGGCACAGGTTATCCAGAGTGGCTGTATTGGACAATACGACCTCCAGAGAGCCTTCCAGGCTCAACAGTTCTCTAATTCTGTAATTTAGTAATTGTCTCCTCCTTAATTCCTGCAATACAAAGTGGATTATACCTGCATTCAAAAAACACAGGCAAGTGTAGTTAAATGAATGTATTTTGAATTTCTGGCACAGTTGCTCATGCTGTAAAAATATTTGTTGAGGTAAAGCAAAAGATGTTATTAGCAGCATTCTATAATTTCCTCAGATTTTGAGGTCTTGCCAGTTTAGCCTTCCCCCGCAGCTCCCACTGAAAACTAATCTCAAAGAAATGTTGAGTATCTATCAGAAGCAAAGCAATTTTCCAAGGATTGTGAAATGAGTCATGTAAATTTATGCAGTCACTGTCAAAGCATTTAAAACAGAGACTTATTTTCAGAAGTGAACCCTTAGAGAGGACAACATTTTTGTGTAAACAAATGACAAAGCACTAAATAGTGGCTGGACTTTTGGTAGAGGATGGGATTCCAATGTGTGCAGGAGTAGCTTGCAGGCATCTCTGCTGGGTCCTCTATGACCTAGTGGTTTTACAGGGACTGCATAATTTCCCACAACAGGTCATCCAGCATGTCATAGCACTGACACAGCAGAACTATGTGCTTTGTCTCAGAGACCAACTTCTACCATAGTTTGAAACACCACAGTTCTGAGCTGCTTTGGTTCATCCATATAATTGACAATCAAGGTAATGCATTATATGGAAAAACTTTTAGATGGAAAGAGCCATCTTAAGGCTAATGAAGGGTGACTGATGAAGGTCATAAAATAACTGATTTCTGACTGTGATGATCAAATTCCAGCTCTTAACCCCAGCACCTTGCAAAATAATTGTAGCCAGCATGGGAAGTGGGACTTTTACAAGAATTTTTTTAGACTAAAAACATGAGGCAATAATGAATTCTACTGGTTTTGTGCCATTTTTTTCTCTTTCTTCATAATGGTCTAAAAGCAATGGATAACCACCCTCACTCAATGCACTCAAATGCTCTGCTTTTAAATTAATCATTATCTGCCATTCAGTGAAAGCTTTGGGACACTAACTGGAATGCCAGTGACTGATCCAAGAGGGAACTTTCTCATCTGTTAAAACAGTTGTTTGCTAGAGATGTATCCTCTGGTTGGTAGTGATCTGAGGAAGATCACTAACAGCTGTCTTTCAGTGATTTGCCACTCTGTGCCACATTATTGTTTGGATGTAACATACTATTTTGACATTATCTCTGAATTGTTCTTTCTGGAGAGGTAGACTCAGGTTTTTCAGTGGGAGCTCGATGTATTGTCAAGCATCATCACAAATACAAACATCTTCAGGAAGGGGTGAATTGTATGTCTATATATGTCTAAGTGGAACCTCTTCGTTCTGCTACAGTTGATGTACTGTCAACAAAAAAATCATCAGATCTTTCAGAAAATAAACCATCAGTTTGCTTCCCTGCCAGGAGGACTATCTATGCCCCATAGCTCTTTCTAGCTCTGCTGCTCTTCAGGAAAAAGGCTGAGAGACATCGGATCAGCTAGTGGGAAACACTGCCTTCAGATTTTGACGAACTGAAGAAAGTTTTGATTACTGTTTGTCCCCCTGGAGTTATTCAACAAGTCAAGTTTAAAATTAATGTTCATGACACTCTTAAAGCAGAATGAAACACTAGCACTGACGGCTTTTATGGGCTGTGATGGCCTGCCTAGAGACAAGTTTGTTTATGTGGTTAAAAGGGGACTTACTGGGTTTTCCCATTGCTTTTTGTCTGCCCATGCCAGTACAGTCTGTTCTTGCAGTGTGCTGGGTTCTCAAGACATGCTTTTGGAAAGAAAACAAACATTATCTTTAATATCTATAGTCATCTTCTCTTTCAATCATTTATTTATCATTCTAACTTTTCTAATGTGTTGTCCTAGTCCTCCTTGGCACTAATCCACCATTACAGAATCACAGAATATTCTAAGTTGGAAGGGACTCATGAGGATCACTGACTCCAACTTTTAGCCCTGTACAGGACATCCCAAGAATTACACCATGTGCCTGAGAGTGTTGTCCAAATGCTCCTTCAACTGTCAGGCGTGGTGCTGTGACCACTTCCCTACAGAGCCTGTAAGAGGAACAAAAGATCCATTTGGCTTTTAAAAAATGCCAGTGTCCCCTAACTGGGTGTCTGTTCTGCAGAAGGAGAGGGATGGATCACCCCCATCTGCATCCATTGTGTTCTCACAGACCCCATACAGATCTGATCCAATCTTGTCTCATCCCGGAGGATCCCAGTGCGGTCAATGATCTGGTTTGCTCAGTGTTTAACTGCAAATGGAAAACCAGATTGATTCTTATATTTTCCTATCCTGTTCTTATTTTTGCATCCTCAAAGAGCTCAGAAAATTTAACTTTTGATGTGCCAGATTTATGAACACCTTAATTACTCTTCAATCGTCCAATCAAATTTGGGTGATTTAAAAATTTGATTTAATGCTACTTGAGATTGTACATTTTTTAAATTCATGGACTTTGGCCTACCTTCAAACCCAGTAGCATACTCATAGGAACAAGGACACAATAAAGAGACTGTTTTCATGGCACCACCTTGGGCTGGAGAAGTACTTGACTATTCTTATGGTCTCACGGCATTGAGAGCCAGTTCCTCCTCAGTGGGGAGCAGCAATGTGGCTAGGTAGTACAAGTGGCTGCATGTCTGGTGCCCGGCTCCCAAGGCTATCATGTGTCCTCCTGCTTGCAGGCAGGAGGTTTACCTGCTCTACTCACAGTGCCCTGCAATGTTTGTTGGAGATTGCATCTGGGCAAGCTGTTTTTTTACTTTTAAAAACCTAATTTTTTCTAGTGGTGCTGAAGTGGCTCTGGATGTACATACTAACACTTGGGTCATCTCAGTGAGACGGATATGATTACATGGGATGTAAACTCTGCAAAGCCACTGATGCTTTACACAGCACTAACTATATTAATGCAAGTAGTCCATCTGGGGCCCAGAGGCTCCAGGACAGCCACTCTCCAAATGTTGCTAGTCCAGCTGTCCCCTGCACAGGTGTTCCTGTTCTCTCGTCTCTCAAAAAAACCACATTGAGATCCTTTCCTAACAGCTTGCAGGGAAAATCTCCTTTTGCTCACAGGCTGTGCAAAGAGCCCAAAGTTTGCAGTTTGCCAAGTTTTTCCCATTCTTACAGGATGTCAGTTCAATTGTTACATTTAATGAAACATTTCATGATTATTTTACAATTTTGGCGATCTAACAACAATTTTTGCCAGTGAAAGCAATCAATGACTTCCACTAAAAATTGGCAGAAATATTTGTTTTTACATATATACAGACAAAATAGTGATCCTGTGGCTTCTTGGGTCAGGTCTCACATAATTCTCCTATTAATTTCCCTGGCAATTCTGATTGCTGTAGCTTTTCATAGCAGATCAGCATTTGTACAAATTTACATCATCATAGTGAGAATCTTTCCTTCAGGGAGGAAATCAAAGCTTTCCTGTTTGCTTGTTTGTTTGTTTTTCCTGCACATTATAGATGGAGTATTATATTTACTGAATATTTGCTACTTACTGGTTTGTCATTTTGGGTGTGGCGACTCACAATTGCTGTTTATGCCTCTTTGGAAGTTTGCTGTGAAGAAGGGAACTTTGTCCTAAAGCACTTGGGTCTTTATTTTGGACGATTAATCGGAAAATATTTGCAAAGGCAATATGTATGTGCTACTACGTGGAGAGAAAAAGCAGCAAAAGACAGCATGTATGTTCTAGACCTATGAAATATTCCTGGTCCAGAGAGAATGGAAGTCAACCAAAAGTCTTTCCATTAGCTGTACTGAGTTTTGAATCAAGTCTTGTGTATATAAGTGGTGTCCAAAGATCTAAGCTGTTCACAAATGGTCCATGTCTGTTATAGTTACCAGGAAATGCAAGGAATGGGCCAGAGTTCAAAGCTTCAGCCTTTTTAAATCCAAGTCACACAGACAAAAAGAAAGATGCCATTATCCAAACTGTTCCAGCCCTCCAGAGTGCTGAGTTTTTCTGTGATTCAAGTCCTCAGCTATTAAAAAAATAACAAAAACTTTGCTAGCTAGACACATATGGGACAGGAACTAGCAAGTCTCTGCAAAGGGGGAGTCTGATTCTGAAAATGGTCACAAATATAGCTGGGTTGAAAGTTACAACTACAGTGACCTCCCAAACCAGACCTCTGATATAAGTAAAGCCACGAATGGACTGTGTTTCAAGATTAAGATTGACAAGTGCAGGGAGGGGAATCTTATGGGAGCAATCCAATCCTGGCAGAGTTGGTAGTCAAAGAGTGTCTTAGGAAGGGATTACATGATACAGTGTCTGCCATTGTGGGGACTAGACAAAAGTATGCAGGTACTGAGTGAGCTGTGAAAATGTGCAGAATATATTTTTGTGTACACTGCATCAGCTACCTAAATAAACAATTCAAGTGCAACATAATGTCATACTGCGCTGAAGAACAGTCATGGGTCTCAGTTTAAGAATTACATTTCATGTTGATTTTAAGTACAATATTTAAGAGATTATGTGTGCTTTGAACTTGAAATTTCCCATCATCCCATTAAAAAAACCAAAAACCAATGACCCAAAGAATGCTGTTCACTTGAACAAACTAGACTATTGGTAAATTATTTGCAATGAACTTTTACATGCACAGATGGAAAAGACTGCAGAAATGACTGCATAAACAGTAACCAAAAGAATTAAGAATCTGTTGATCTTTTCTTGAGAGATGGTGGTCTAAGAGACATCTATTTACTATACTTGAAACTAGTTTCCCATGAGTACTCCTGAGAAGGATTAATTTACAACTCCAGGTGAGCATAAACAATGGCACAGTTAAATAGAATGTAAACTGCATTCAGCATCTGTAACCTTTTACTCATGCTAACTAAGAAAATAAAAATCACTTCTGGCAATGCTTCAGATATTCCTGAGAGATCTAGTGTGTATATTCCTGAGAGATAGAGTGTGTATAATGAACAGCAGTGAAATGATCAGAAAGCTGTTACTCCTTGCTTATAACTGCCTGAAAAGTGATTAATGATTACTTTGTTCAAAAGGAGTCCTATAATCTGATCTGGTTTATCGATTAGTTTCAGGAATACAGAAACAATCTCCAGCTTTGTTATACCTTTCCAAATTTGACAGAAGATATTTAAGCTTGGGTTGTTACCAGTTACTGCTGCTGAGAGGAGGGACAGACATCAATAACTGAACACACAACAGAGGACAGCATCTAATTTGAGACTTATTCATTGTTCAGTGAAGTCACGGAGGATTCTTCAGAAGTGTAGCTAGCTATCATTATTACGTGATTAAATCCTAAAAAGTAAAATTATGAGGTTTTGTATTTGCACTGGGTGCTCCTCATGTCTTGAAAGGACACAGATTTTTGAGAAAACCCAATAAAATAGGATTCAAATGAAGCACTTTGGCTTCAGACTTGCATGAATTCCATGGGAAGAGTAGCAGTGAAGAAGAGTATGCCTTACAGTCATAGAAAATCTATTCCTCCCTACTTTTATCTGTGGTATCAATGACAGACAAACAATGCTTTACTTACTGGTTAAAAGGAAACGTGACTCACACAAGCAGTGTGAGTAACATTTTTCCAGATTGTCTTTCATATTTAACCACTGTAATGATTATGAACTTTTATGGATGATTTGGAATATATGTGAACATCGAATGAATGTGAGTGTGAGGAACAGCTTTTTCCCCAGATATAAACCCTAACCACGTGAATCTTAAAGGAGTCATAAACCATAGTTCAAAACAAGCCAAATTGCACTGGGCTGAGCTCTAGGAGTTCTTTTTAGTATGCAAAAAGAGAAGGAAACAGGAGCTTGTACCCTTTCCAGAGTTCATTTAGGACAACATAAGTCCTAGGAGAATGGAAGCAGAGCAGTGGCAGTCTTCCCCTAAACAGAAAGGCTGTCATGTATGGCCAAGTTATGACCATATACTCCAGCCCAACAGACACAATTGCACAATAAAGGTAGATGGAGTCTGTACAAAAAAAATCTGTAAAAGTCAGGGTACTTTTCAGTCTTCTTGCATGAGAGGCATAGTTTTCAATGATGTGGAGTCAAATTCAATCTTGTGTTCTCACCCTTGGACCTTGACTTCCAGCCAAGGCAGTTCCCTGGGGTCAGAATTTTCTTTCCATGCATCATACCAAGGGTTAGAAGAGAGTCCTTGGACACTAACTGATTTCAGCAGTATGCGCAAACTTAGAGCTTTTCCTGGGAGTCAAGACAGGCTAAAGCAGCTATGCGGAGTTCAGGCATTTCTCATTCTGTAGCCCAACATGGGCTTCACTCAGGTGAATGCTACAGTCCTGAGGCAGGGCCTTTTACCTTTTTACTCAGAAAAGATTTTTTTCCTGCTGAAGAGTGACTACCTAGGTATAGAATCATCCCATTAAAATATCCTATCTTCTTCAGCACAACTATTGTGTAACTTTTTTGCTACGTAGATCAGAAAATTGGTGGTGGTGCTGCTTCTCTGCATCTCTATCAATAATATATCCAACTAAAAAAATGGAGTTTAATATGTGCTTAATATATGTTTGTTGTTTTCTGAAGAATTACTGAGACCTTGTGATGTGGTGACCAGACAGGAAGCCTCTCTTCTCAGCATGGAGCAGACAATGGCAGAGCAGCACAACAAGTATGCGGGCTTTGCTTGCAGGTGTAAAATGGCCTGGGCAGTATCCAGATTTCTGGGTGGTGCTGACTCCTTTAGTACTGTTGAGGGCAGATATCAAACTTTTAGAGACACAGTAACCTTGTGGCATGGATACTCAGTATGTAGCCTTGTCTTTGTGCCCTTGGTTGAGTAGATGGTGCAGGTAGGCTTGACACATATTGGTATTCCTGGCTTTTCTGGTCCTGTGCTCTGTGTGTGCTGCCACTAGATCTACTGAAAATGTCTGCCCCATAATAAGACTGTGTTCTTTTTACCTTTTTTTTATCTCTCTTGATATACCTCCTGACTTGATTCTATTCCCCATCACAGATTTTCTTTTGTTTTTCTATGTGGATGCAATCTGAATTTGTCCACATCTTTAGAAACATGAGGAAGTTTTTAATTTATCTGATCCCTGCACTCCTGTTGTGTAGCTGTTGTGAAAGAAGAGTTTTGTGCAGACAGAGTTGAATGAGATGACAGTATAGAAGAGAACAGTGCAGCAGATACAAGAGACATTGGGTCTGGGACAGAGAAAATACACACACTGGTTAGTTCCTTCAAGTAGTTGTCTCCTTCTCTTTGGGTTCTTTATAAGTACAGCACCTTTTCTTGCTCTATTACCTGCACTTTCACTTCATGAAATGGGGCAACAGGCAAATAAATGTCCATTTGTGGGGAAAAAAAAAATCCTTATTATGTGCAGCATTATCTTATCTTTGATATATTTATGACCCTGAGGCAGTAATTATGGGAAAATTAGAACAGAAGGGAGGCAAGCAGATCTGGAGCATTATCTTTAACCATTTCTAAACCTTGTGGAGATTTTTCTTTTACTATCACCAGGCATGTAATTTGACATATTTTTGCATCTGAAATTGCCAAAAATCACAATGACACTTTGAAATTGTGTTATTTGGCGTCTAAATATGTCTCTACGTCAATTTAGACTAGAACTCCCTTGCAAAATCTGTCCTGTTTAATAACCAAATTTTGAATTTCCTATTCTAGACATATCACATCCACTATCTTTTAATTACAGAAGTATAATTCAAAATGTATACTTTTTAAAGTTCAGTGAATTTATTTTTGGAAGTTCTCTGGAGATATACGAACAAGAAAGAGGCTGGAGTGAATTAGTGCCCTTGCAGGGGTCATCCAGCTAATCCCTCTTTTCAAGCAAGGCACTGCTAGAAGTCACTTGCCACTATCTGGAGTGGCTTGTCTGAAGGAAATGTAGACAATCTTTGGATATCTGGCTTTTTTTCTATACCATGGTAGATAATAATGATGATACAATGCAAACAATGCAAACAAAGTCCTGCTTTCCTGATCAGTTTTGTGATCTCAAGGCCTGCAAGCAAGTTTCTTAGTGCTACTGTGAGACCAGACTGTTTAATCTGTCATATAGCAATTTAAGGATTTCCATTGCTCTTTTCTTCTGCCAGCAGCTAAAAGAATAAGCAGGATCACAAGAGTCATAAAAAGCCTTAGGATTTGTGTACCAAACTCAGCTATTCTAAGTCCAGCATGTCTCTGTTTTTGCATTGTTTGTTTGGGTTTGTTTATTTTGACACATGAACACCTAATGCATGCAGAGCAGATGCTTATTACGTTTTACGTAATTTCCTGCACCTCCTTTTTTGCTACCTAACCAAAAGGATTAAATATGTTTGTTATGCTTGAGAATTCTGAGTCATATCAAACATAACCTTGCAGTTAAACCAGATGACACTACTGAGTGTTGAGGTAACTGTTAAGCTGCTGTAACTATCTGTAATCTGTCACAATTTGGATCTTTAAGTAAAAGCTGTGTACCCCTTGGAAACACAGGATCTGGTTCTGAGAATCACCCAGTGAAGATCCATGAGCAGAACAGATATACAGTTATGAGAGAAGAAGGGGTAAATATTTCTCTCTGTCTTGGTTCAGGTTTTTTGTTTTGTTTTGTTTTTCTTGGCAAAACATTTGCTATGAGTATTGATTTTGTTCCTAATGACGTTATCTGCACTTATAATCACCCCATGATCTAGAGATCGGACACAGAGAAGAATGCGTGCCCTGATGTGGAAGAATAATGGACTTGAAATCACCTGTGAGTGGGAAAAAGTTCAAGCTCCTGTGTCAGAGAGAGAGATGGTTCACAGGGTCTCAGAGGTCCCTTGGAAGTTTGTGTAATTCCTTTACAGAAGCCCTAAGATTGAATCCAAAGGTCTGTGTTACACATGGGAAATTGCTTTCCCCAAATGGTCATCTCTACAAGCAAAAAAGGGAGGTGCTCTCCTCTGGCAACCTGTGAGTTGCATTTCAGTTAACTGCTTTCAGCTCCTTCTCTTCTGTACTGAAGGGTTCTGGGGCACTGGATAAAAATTAGCTCTTGGGAATGTTTCTTTTGGAGCCTCATTTAACTTCTGAGCAATAGTCCAAGATGGCAACATTTTCCAGTTTCATTAACTCTACTAGTCTCTCTGGCTGATGAGTTTAAGTGCTTGTACTATTAAGAGCAATTGTTCAGTCTACATCTGTATTGTTCAAACAATGTCTATTTTGTTGGGACAATATTGCTCAGAGTAAGTGAACATTGCATTGACCTCAGAGGAAGTCTGGAAAATACTCTTTTGGATGAAACTACATTTTTATGTGTACAGTGTTTTCGCCTTGTTCCAAGTTCGTTTTACTATGATGGGTCATCATGGTGGCTTAAGGCAGACTAGGAGCCAAAATGCACGCCTCTTCCTGCAGACATTTTTCTGTTAACATCCTCATTTGGAAATTCATTGGCTACATGCAGCTCTGATCCTCGTCTGTAGGGAGCAGCTTGGCAGCCTTGCTCTCTGGCTACCACACAGCCTCACACAGTTGCAGTTTGGCATCTGTGATTCACCCTCCCATCTGCCAGCATACTTACACACAGAAGAAAGGCCCAAGAAGATAGATTCCCTTGGGTTTCCCTAAAAATGTAGTTGCACAAGGTCAACGTAGGAATCAGTAGCTTAAAGAGAAGTGGTGAGAAGAGAGAAGGCAATGTTGTGGTTTAGGACCCAAGAGATTTACTATTAATTGAACTTCTCTGCTGCTCCCTGAGTAACTTCGAGGAAGTCACGTAGTATCTCCAGGCTTTGGCTGTCCAACTGCATGTTGAGTTAGCAGTTCTCCTTTCTTAAACTTCGTCAAGACAGTGTCTGAAATAGTGGGTGTTCATGTAAACCTGAAGTGAACTCACATAATTACAGAGAAGCCTGCAGGTTATTTAACTGTGTGATTGAAAAGAAAATGTTATTTGAATGTCTTTTAATCAGCTACAAAATGTCGTATTTAGCATGTCATATAAGCAAAATGACATTCAGCTGAAAAACGGCCGATTTATAGTAAAATTAACAATACATGAACAAGTCATGGAACGCAATCTTTAGAGGATCAAAATATGAACAGAATAATCATGGAATTTTTAAAACTATCTCATACTATTTCCAAAAAGTGACCAAAATATACTTGATGATATACTGTCAATGAGGTTTTCACATGAACGTCCTCTTCCACATACTGCTTCTAAATGTTAAATTCTTAACATCCTCAACTAGTTGTGCTCACTGGTACAAAGGAATTAAATCAGCCACTGTCCGGCTATGAAAAAATTCATTAAGAATTTAATATTAGCATTTTTTTTTATGCAGTCAATATATGGCAGGATCACTGGTCAAAGTGGGCACAACCACGCTGACTCAGACCGAGGGTCTGCTTAGGCCAATATCCTTTTACAACAGAAGTAAGGGGAAGCCTAGAGGGCAACCATGTGGTGTTACAGCAAAACCTCTTTCAATGATTTTTGAGTGGTGTTGGAAATTGGGAGTGGTCCCAGCTGACTTGCAAGCTGGTGAACTTTGTCCCGATTTTCAAGAAGGGCCGGAAAGAGTACCACTGAAACTGCAGGCATGCCACTCTCCTTCAGTGCCTGGTAAAATTATGGAGAAGATTATTCTAGAAGGTATTAAAAACACCTGAAAGACAAGGCAATCATTCTTCAAAGCCAGCACAGCTTCATGAGAGGAAACTCTTGCTTACCAAACCTGATTTCCTTTTACAACAAGGTATCCCATCTAGTTGATCAAGGGAAGCCAGTTGATATAATCCTTTTAGATTTCAGTAAAGCTTTTGATATCGTCTCTCACAAGATCCTTCTGGACAAAATATCCAGCACACAGCTGGATAAACACATCATGTGATGGGTGAACAATTGGCTCATGGGTTGAGCACAGAAGGTGGTGGTGAATGGTACGCTACCAAACTGGGGACTTGTCACTAGTGGGGTTCTACAGGGCTCCATCTTAGGCCCTGTGCTTTTCAACATCTTCATAAATGACTTGAATGTGAGACTGGAAGGGATACTAAACAAGTTTGCAGCTGATACAAAACTGGGAGGAGCTGCTGACTCCCTTGAAGGCAGGGAGGCCCTGCAGAGAGACCTTGACAAATTAGAGGACTGGGCAATCACCAACCATATGAAATTAAACCAGGGAAAGTATAGGGTTTTGCACTTGCACTGAGGCAGCCCTGGATATGCACAGACTGGGGAATCAGCTGCTGGAAAGCAGTGCTGGGGAAAGGAACCTGGGGTTCCTTGTCCATGGCAAGTTGAATGTGAGTGAGCAGTGCCCTGGCAGCCAGGAGAGCCAACCATGTTCTGGGTGGCATCAGGCAAAGCATCACCAGCTGGTTGAGGGAGGTGATTGTCCCACTCTGCTCTGCACTGCACTGGTGCTGCCTCACCTTGAATATTGTGTATACTTTTGGGCACTGCAATAAAAGAAAGACATTAAAGTATTAGAGATTGTCCAGAGGAAGGCAATGAAGATGGGGAAGGGACTTGAGGGGAAGCTGTATGAGGAGCAGCTTGGGTCACTTAGTCTGTTCAACCTGGAGAAGAGGAGACTGAGGAGAGACTTCATTGCAATCTATGACTTCCTCATGAGGCGCAGCAGTTCAGAGATTGTTGGAGGCTGTAATGGGTTAACCTTGGCTGGCCGCCAGGTGCCCACAGTTGCCTTAACCCCCCTTTTTTCCCCCCTCAAAAGTCAGGCAGGGGAAAAAAATGTGATGGTAAACAGTGGGTTGGGATAAGGCAGTTTACTAAAAGCAAAAATGAAAGCAAAGCAAAGCCAAGCCCACGCAAAAGCGAAGCACTAATCTAATCTCTACTTCCAATCCACAGCGATGACCGGCCACATCCAGAGAAGTAGGACTTCAACGCGTGTAGTGGCTCTCTTGGTGAGCCACCATGGGAGACTGTGGATACCCCCCCTATACCTGCTTCTCCCCAGCTTTATACTTGAGCTGACGTCATATGGTATGGAATATTCCTTTGGTCAGTTTGGGTCAGCTGGCCCACTTGTGTCCCCTCCCAAAATCCCGCCGTCAGTTGGGGAAGGGACACTACAGTCCCAGTACTGTGCTCAGCAGCAGCCAAAACACTGGCGTATTATCAGCACCACTCCAGCCACCAATGCACAGCACAGCACTGTGAGAGCTGCTGTATGGGAAATGGGCTCCATCTCAGACAGACCCAAAACAGAGGTAGGGGCCAAGATAAAGTACATCTGCTCAATGGTCTTCTCTATGCTGTTCTAGATTGCCTGCTTGGCTTCCCAGCTCTCCACTGTTTTGTTTTGTAAAGCTGGTTGTGATTTCTGCTCCCAACATGTTGATATTAACAATGATTGTAGTTTGAGCAAATGTATATACACTACAGATAACTAGTAGTCTGTCAGTTATAAAAGCCTGACCAACAACAATGCCTCAAAGATAAACAAGCAGAATACCATACTGAACAGTAAAGAAAGAACCACTTCCTACTCTGAGAAAAAATTTGTACTCCCAAAGTTCGTGGGTTTGCTGCCCTTGAATTTGTTTAATTCCCTTTTAAGTCTGCTGATATTGTCTGCCTCCACAAACTTCTGTGGCAAGTCCCAGAAGTTCACTACCCTTTGTCCAAAAAATGCACTTCATTTTAGCTGTTTCATAACAATCTCCTTCTAATTCAGTAAGGGCCTGCATTTAGAATCTGGTGGATTATGGTGAAAAATAGCTTCATGTTCTTTTTAACCACCTGTAAAGCTCATGAATATTTAATTTAAACTTCTTATTTACAAATTTAAATGTCCCAGGGTTTGTTTTTTTTTTTTACTTTATGGCAGTTGCTTCATCCTCTTGATAGCTTTAAGAGCCTTCCTTTGCACTTTATTTCCATCCCCTGTAGATGTAAAGACCAGGGCTATAATACAGTATACCAAATGCACATGCAACAAAGTTTCCATCATTGGCAAAATGATGCCCACGATGTTGTTCTCCATACCTCTTCTGGTGGCAAAGAGCACTCCACTGCTTCTCTTTAGGATGCTGCTGCACGCTAAACCAATTTCAGATAGCTAACTCCAAAGGTTCGAGTTGAATATTGAGTTGCTGAACTTAGACCTGACAACTGCATCTGTACACATGATACACATAATTTTTACTTCATAGAACTACAGAATCACAGGATGGATAAGGTTGGAAGCGGCTGGAGGTCACCTTGTCCAACATTTCTTCTCAAGTAGGGTCCCCTAGAGCACATTACTCAGTATTGTGTCCAAGCTTCACAACTTCTGTGGCAAACCTGTTTCAGTGCTCAGTCACCCACACAATGAAGAAGTTCTTCCCCATATTCAAGTGAAACTTCCTGTGTTCCAGTTTTTTCCCATTGTTTCTTGCCTATTGCTTAGTACCACCAAGAAGAACCTGGTTCCATCCTCTTGATTACCCTCCCTTCAGATACTTATATACATTGGTAAGACCTCCTCTCAGTTTTCTGTTCTCCAGGCTAAACTGGCCCAGCTTCCTCAGCCTTTCCTCATAAATGAGGTGCTACAGCCCTCAAATCATTTTTGTAGCCCTGTACTTATATATGTCATCTTTTCTTTTTCTACACTGAAACTCACTCACCACTCACTCAGCATTTTACTAGCTGAAAGGTTTTATTATCATTGCCAGACTCAGAGATTTCACTATGTTGTGTTATAACCATGTTCCTCTGATCAGATCACTAATAAAGATGTCAATTAAAACCAGCCCCAAGAGCACCTGCCAAATAACAGAAGTAGTCTTAGAATAAGATATTTTAGGGTATACTTGTCTGAGTGCAAAACAACTAAATGATTGACAGAGACTGGAAAAGCCAAATATAAACTTCGTGGGGAGAGCAGGAAACAAAAAAATAAAACAGCGTGCCAATTAAAGTATTTTTAAAATGTTTAGCTTTTGGAATAATTTTTTTTCATTTCCTTAATGGCCACTTACAATGCTAAAATAACTACTATCCACTACAGTATTACTTCGTACAGATAAACAAAAATTCTACAAAGACAGAGCTACATTAACACTTTGGTTAGGGCAAACCCTACTTTGAATTTTTTTGCTTATGGACATATAAGTTACTGTGCTTTTTCTAGGAAATTAACTGTTAAAAGACATTGTCCTTAGACACTTCTTTGTCATTAGCTTAGTTTACAAGAGAAGTGGAATATCCTAAAAGAAAGATATGTTGTGGGATTTTTCTTTTTATTTGTGGTTAGCTTGTGATAATTTGTAGCATTGAGCTTTTCTCTTCATAACCCCCTAAATTGTTATTGCCATTTCAGTCAAATAGTTGGCATTAACACACCTTTAGGCTTATATTCAAATTTGCTAGATGTTCTGAGTAGTCACTGATCTCAAGGAAGGAATTTTCTTCATAATTGTTCAGGCCCTAATAGAAACTCTTTATACAGAAGACAACCATAACACATGCTCTTACACAGGTAGCATTGCAACTTAGGAAATGGGAGAAAGGCTGTATGATGAGTCAACATGGGAACAGTGTTGGAGATGAGTGTATGAGAGGTAGTTAATATACTTCATTAATCAGGGTAATAACCCCTTGTATTAGTTTGAAATCAAACCAGTGGGAGATCGCAAGTCAGAATTATAATTTAATAGAAAAAAAAATTAAAAGAAATAAATAAATGCAGTAGCACAAGAACACCGACAAAGTCAGATACACCCTGACACTCTATGGTAATAGCAGTCCAAGCAAAGCAGTTCCGTTGAAGCAGTGATCCTGTAGGAAGAAAAGGGTGAGAAAGTCCAACAGTAGCTCTTGTCCTCTGGGAGTCCAGTAGGTAAGCGCTCCTGTGGTGTTCAGAGTCTCAGCTTATATCTAGGATGGAATAGTTGTCTCTTCCCTCTGGGCAAAACATCTCACAATGGGATGGTGAGTCGTGTGATAAGGCCTGATGGGCCCATTAACAGCAGATAGTCCAGGAAGGAGCTATTTCTGAGTCATGGGGCGAGGCATTGATGGCCCATTAACAGAAGATAATACACAGGGAAATGGCAAGGAACGCTGTTTCACCAGCTGTTTCAACAGCCAACGGAGATGGTAATAGAATATACTTCAACCTAGGACGCCCCTCAAACAATCAGTAAGATGCTACCTATTCTACAGGGTGCCTGCTCCAGAGACAGTTCAATGTGAAGCACTGTACATGGAGTTTCAGGCACGTTAAAAGCTTATCGAACCTAGAAAGCTTGTGACCAAATAAATCACAGGATTTGAAATCTATTTAGTGCCCATATGTTGAGTGGGATCAAGATGAAGGAATGTATTTAAGGCCTAGACTAAGAGTTTCCATGTTTGCAAGAGTCTGGAAATCTTGGATCACCTACTAGCTCAAAGGTGGTTTTTGAAAACAACATGCATAAAAATGACTCTTCCCTCTGGATATCAATGACATACATTGACCCAGACATACCTTGTAAAAGTATCCAGAAATCCTCCATAAATAAGATTCTATGGGTTAAAATTACATTATTGCTGTTTCCTGGCACCATGGCTATTTCTTTCTGGTTTAATGCAAACAGCATAATTGGAAAAAATCTCCCATAATAACCGGCTAGGGATAAAGCTATAAAAAACCAAACAATAATCAATAAAATATTTAAAGAGTGATATCTTCACTTGTCAAGGAGTACAAATATAGCAGTTGGTGGACTTTTTTACTTACAAAGAAACAGAACAAAGGTGGAAGATTAATTCTTGATGTCATCATCCTTTAATCCAGAGAAGAAGCTGAAGAATAGTGTCTTTTTTGAAGTCAGCTGTTAGTAGGGATTACTAGATATTACTAGATCCATTGCTAGGGATAGCACAAAGGAAGGAAGAAAGCTAAATTTCTACATCCTGTCAGAATCACAGGGTATGTTGTGCCCTGCACAGGACCATCCCCAAGAGTCACACCGTGTGCATGAGAGAATCATCCAAATGCTTCTGGAACTCCATCAGACTTAGTGCTGTGATCACTCCTCTGAGGAGCCTGTTCCAGTGCCCAAACACCCTCTGGGTGAAGAATTGTTTTCTCATATCCAACCTGAACTTCCCTTGACACAACTTCAGGCCATTCTCTCGGATCCTCTCACTGGTCACTACAGACAAGAGGTCAGTGTCTGCCCCTCCTCTTTCCCTCATGAGGAAGCTGTAGACTGCAACAAGGTCTCCCCTCAGGCTCCTCTTTTCCAGGCTGAAAAGAACAAGTGACTTTAACTGCTCCTCATACGGCTTCCCCTCATGGGATTTCACCATCACTGCCTTCCTTTGGACACTTTCTAATATCTTTATTTCTTCCTTACATTGCAGTGCCCAAAAGTGCATACACAATATTCAAGGTGAGGCCACACCAGTGCAGAGCAGAACAAGACAATCACCTCCCTCAACCAGCTGGCAATGCTTTGCCTGATGCCTCCCAGGATATGGTTGGTCTTCCCGGCTGCCAGGGCACTGCTGACTCATATTCAATTTTTTCTAAGGCATTTAGGGACTCAGGCCACTGTGGAAACACTTTAAAATAGGCCATCTGCAATGGGTGACCTTAGTATTTTATAGGGAAGACAGAGCAGATGGACAGAAATCATCCCCAAAAAAAGACCCTTATTTCTCTTCTGCACTTTAACAATTTTTTCCAATATTTTTCAACTTTTTTCCCCACAGATTATCCTTTTCTGGATTTCTTCATTGTTCTCAACTGGAGTCTTCCTAATTGATCCACAGTTTTATCAAAGTGCAGCATCTTAAACAGGACAAAGTACTCCAGGTAAACTCTTGTCATCTGAACCATATGAAAAAGATTTTTTCTTCATGTCCCTTGCAGATGAGATTCCTGTTCTCCATCTGAATAGGATTGTTTTATTTTCTTTAGCAACAGCATAGAAAACTCTTTCAGTCTAGGAACCACCAAAACTTTCATCTCCTTCCTGAAGAGCTGGTTCCAAATCCAGCACTTCTCAAATATGTGCTTCAGCTGTTTACAGGGCATTTAGGAGAGCCAGAGAAACATCAGAAGTACTTTAGGCATCTCTAGACTTAGGAGTTGCCAAAGACTGGGCAATGTGGACCATTCCTTTGATTACAGGTAGACACATTTTACATGAATCATGTCCCAGATTAACAAATCCTTTGCCAGAAAAGCAAGGGACATGCTCAGCGTCTCATAGAGATGAAACACAAGCTTCTATGCAAATGGTTATTTGCCTCTGAGGCATTAAAGATGAACCAGATTATCACAATATGAAGAGTGCTTAACTTCCATGGACATATTAGTCATACAACTTTTAATAGTGGGGATGATCTTCACCCCTGGGAACTAAAAGGATTCAGAATAGGCTGTAATCAATCAGGTATATACACAAGTTTTGTTGTGGTGATAGACTGTGCTCCAGTGCAGGCTTTGGAGTAAATTATAAAACAGCTCTCAAGAACTTCTTAGTGCCTAGTGCCAAGGCCCTTGCAGCACTCCTGGGTGCTTTGTCCTGGATGCTGCTCTCTGGGTCAGATGTAGCTCTTGGGAGTAGGAGATTTCTCTGGGACTATCTCCACACATCTGGAATAGAAAATGGAACAGCCAGTATGGGAGCATGAGGGAGCCAGCAGGCAGGAGCCCACAGTGTTTAGATGCTGGAAGTTTTCTGAGAGGCCTAGGGAACAAATGCATCTTAGAGCTGATGGGAAGAAGACCTTCCCAGTGTAGTCCATGCAAACTGCCCAGTGTTTGTTGCAGCCCAGGGCATCAGGAGAAAGCTGTTGGTCTGAAGCAAGGCTGCTGAAAAGGATCTGCATGCCAAAGGGCAGCTTTTTTTTCTAACCTTTTATTTTAATCTGTCTCATCTGTTGGATTTGACTCATTCTGATGTTAAAAATTACTGCTTTTAGATCTGTGTTTTTGGAAATTTTGGCACTAGAGATCTAGACCTTTGCTGTTTTTGGCACTCTCCCTGTAAGTGCAGACAGATGCATCTTAAAGTAGTGGCTGGCTCATGAGCTTTTCAGAGTCAGCAAGGCCTGGATATGTCCCATGGAGTATTCAGCATAAAGCTGAAATAATTAAGGATAGAAATAACCTTTCCAAACTGCAATTCGCTAAAAAAGTGTATGTTTTAGCGGAAATTTTTCTCTAGGAAAGTTTTGCCAGACATATGAAAAGTTGGATGGAGGGCTAGCACAGGGCAGACCTATTGTTCCTGCTGGTCACCCCAGCACCTCATGTGCCACAGTCAAATTCCTGGCATCTGAGAAGATCAAGAATCCTAGAAGTTTGCTTCTTTATCTGGTGTCTCTTCATTGTGAACTTTTGCATTTCCAAATTTGGCCTACAAAGTTCATGAGAACAGAAGACTCATGAGAAAAGACTGTCTTGAGTGATTTTGAATGTTTCCCCTTTTCATTTGATGAAGTATATAATTTGAATAAAGGACATTAGCATTCTTACAGACATTGCCAGAAACTGCAAGCACAAAGGCATATAAAACTAAAGAAAAATTAAAATAAATTAACCAAGAGTTGTGAAGCTAAAAATAAGGTGGTTTTCAGAGTTCAAATTTTAAGAAAAGGTTCAGAGTCAGGAAAATATATAATTTGATATGGCTTAAATTTACCCATTGATAGAGTTGTTTTAAGTTTTCCAATTTGGACCTTGTATTCAACATGGTTCTTAAAGAAAGAACTATGTTAATTCTGTCAAAGTCCTGCCTGACTGGGGGTCAGCAAGCTCTGTTTTAAGCACTGGGTGCAGTTCTTACACACTAGAAATGATGATCACTGCCATAAAAAGGATGTACTGGAAGTAGGAAGACAGAGAGATTTACTATCCAGAAAATGTAAGAGGCTTGTCTAATTGCAAGGAGTGCTCATGGCACATTCAGATGCAGGTGCAGTTTTATATTAAAAACATCTTACACAAACCCCATTTTTGGCCTTTAAGAACAAAGCTTTCGAACACTATTTATTCTAACAACAACCATCCAGAAGCTGGAGGCTAACCACATGTGGTCAAGAGTTTCAAAGCAGATTGAGGGTTACAGCTGCGTGATGAGGTTCATAGTGGTGGTGTCAACACTTCTAATAGAAGTTGCCTTCAGCCACATTTTAAAAAGCAGAATGCCTTAGATTTTATGAGAAAATAAAAGGTGTTTTTTCATTTGATCGAATCTCTAATTTAGTTTTCTTCTTTTTTTGGGGTTTTTTTGTGTGTGTGTGAAATAGTGACTTTATGTAAACCTAAAAATATTTTGTACAGCACTGAATGGCAATTTTTGCTACTGAAAAAAATGGCTGGTGAAAATATTTTGTTGTTGTTGCTGTTGTAGTTGAAGTCCTAATCATTTTTTTCTAACATGAAATGAAATAAAAGAAAAATGGACATCTCAATACAGCTCTGCTGTTATATCCTCTTTCTGAGCACCATAGACGAGTGAAATAGTGCACTCTGCTTACACTTGAGCATATATCTTTGGGCTGACGATCAGATAATTTCTTACATTTATCTGAGACATTAAATTGAATTTACAGGTGAACTCAGAAAGACTTTTAAAAAAAATCTCAAATACAAAAAATCCCAATACAAAATTCCAAAATCCATCTTATACTAAATTTATTGGAAAATGGACAGCAGGTCAGAGCAGAAACAAATATGAATGATGGAGCACAGGATAATCTTTCAGAAACAAAGCCATAAAAACTTAATGTGTCTGGAAGAAAATGAAGTCCAAATGTTTTACATTACATTTAGGAAACCAGTGCATTTTAATACAACTTACAATTTTTTACTGCAGAGCTTGTTGTAATGGACAATATAATCACTGGATGAAATGAGAAATATTTTAAACCAAACTGAAAGTAAAATTACATGAGCTTCTGTAAATAAAACTAGTTATTGGCTGTAAGATACTCTATACATGGATGCTTATACAAATGCTTGGTGTTACTGTGGATTATGTTTAATGGAAAGGCAAGGAATCTGGCAGTTGAAAGAGCCACAGCAGTTAAAACAAAGAAAAGATGTAAGTAAAGTGGATCTTACACTGGCCTAAACTAGTAGAATTTAATAGAACGATAATTAAAGATCTTGGCATGACACTTCTGCTGTTGCTTGCCTGAATCGAAAGTAGGATTTAAAAATCCCATTTGTTCCTGACACTACTTGTGCATAAGCTAGTCACTGATTACCACTTTTATACACCTTCATTGAAATATCTAGAATGATTCACTGCCCTTGATGCATTGGTACCTTTCACAAACCCTCCTGATGAATGAGGAGATCAAGATTTGTGGAGACAAAAGGCCTCCAGACTGTGTAGAATGTGCTGGGAAGGGAATCCATGAAGCAAACAGGCCATTGTGGAGAGATATGTAGGGAAGATAAGGAGCTGATGAGGCTTTACACTCAGGACCTCCCTGACTTCACAGAACTCTGTGGGGCAAATCTAGAGACATGCCTATTGGGAGCTCCTACATCAGAGAGGAAAGTAACACTGAGAACATCTTGGAAGCCTGCCACAGATCTCCTGATTGATAGGAAAGAGAGGAAGAGGCCTTCTCCAAACAAGTGGAAACTTCCCACTGGCAGGCACCTATTGCTATAGGTGGCCTCAACTGTACAAATAACTGCTATGAGGGCAATGTGGCTTCACGCAGACAACCCAAGGTTGGACTGTGGAGGCAGCACATTTCCAATGCAAATGCCAGAGAGGCTGCCCAGGGCTGTTGCTCTGGAGGACTTAGTGCCCATAGACTGAGAAGGGCTGATGAAAAAAGCAGTCACTGATGGCATCTTAAGCTGCAGGGACCACAAAGCAAGGGAGTTCAGGATTTTGAGGAAGGCTGGAAACAAAACTGCAGACTTAGAGATGTAGATTTCCAGAGAACAGAGTTAAGGAATTTATAAGCAAAGTTCTCTATGAAGCAGTCATGCAGCAGCAGGGCATCCAACAGAGCTTCAAAGTGAACTGATTTGAGGGATCAGGAGCAAGACATGCTTTCGTATGGGAAAACTAGAAGTTTTAGCACAAAGACAGCTTGACAGAAAAGGTGATTCTTGATGAACTAAAATACAAACAATAGACATGATTGAAGTGGATACAAAAACGGACAACAAAAGATGATTATATAAGCATCACTAAGGTACTTAGGGAAAAAATCAGGGAAGTCAAAACCCAGACAAAGCTAAAAATAGCTTCATCAAATTGAATAATAAGGACAAATTGTAAAGGAAAATTTTGGGGATGTTGGTGTATGTGACACAACACTGTGTGGGTTATATGGAAAAGACTGACGTACTCAGGGCCTTTTTTACCTTTCTTATTACAGGCAGAACCTTATTCCTCATCCCCACAAGTGTCAGAATAGTTTAGGAAGGAGCCAGAACTGTGTGAACAAGTTAGAAACCACTGCATCTGGACATGTTTATATTCCTGAGACTAACCTAAAGGTGCTGGAAAAGTTGGCTGCTGTATCTGCCTTCCTGGCTGCTGTGATTGCAAGGCTCCTGTGTATTGTCTGTGAAAAGTTGTGATAAACAGAAAAAGCAAACAATACAGTCATGTTCAAGGATGGCAAAAAAGAACTTTTGGAACCCTGTCAGCTGCTGGCTCACCTCAGTCCCTGTGAAGATCATGGTACATGATCTCCTCTTGGAACCCATTTCTAAACTCAAACAGGACAAGGAGGTAATCAGAAACAGACATCCTGATTGCTTTCTGTAGTGAAATGGCTGGTTATGAGAATGAGGGGAGAGAGGTGGATATGCCTTTATTAAGGTTTCTGACCCTAGATCTATCATCTAGAAGCTCAGAATGTATGGGCTGGATGATCAGACCACTGGGTGAATTGAAATGACTGTCTGTCCAGTTGGTGGTCAGTAACAAGGAAAGTATTCCAGAGTTGATAATGGAGCTGATGTTCCTCAGAATTTTTATCAGTGACCTGTATAATAAAGCAGAAAGCACTGTTCATCAATTTGAGGGCATCTCTAAGATAGGGAGGAGCTGCTGATACAGCAAAGGACACAATTTCTACCCAGACTAACCTTGAGAAACTTAAGGATTGGGCCAGCAAGAATTTCAACAAAAAGAATAACTGTCTGCACCTGAGAGACTGGGAACAGGCTGGGTGAGAAACAGCCTTGATGCAGGAGACCTTGGGAATACAGTGGAGGACAAATAGAGTTACTGGCTCATGTACTTTGGAAAAGTTTCTGGAGGTTGACTTGTTGAGCCTTCTGCCATTAGATCAGGGTGCTCAGAGCTTGTCGTCTTGTGTTTTGAATATGTTCACACTTCAACTTGATATAGTGCTTATCTACCCTCATGTTGAAAATTTTCCCCTATATTGAGTTGGAATTTGTTGTGTTTCAGCATGTGTTTTTTATCTATTGTCCTTTCTGCACCTCACAGAAGAGTAGTTCTGTTCTCTTTACACTCTCAGTACATTGTTGTAGATAGCAATAGTATATCCCACAGCCTTCTTTTTCCATACTTAGCAAACCTAACTCCCTCAGTTTCTCTGTGAACATCATGTGCTTCAGCCTTCTGACTACCTTGGTGATTCTCATGCTGAGTGATCCCAAAGGCCAAATCTTTCTTTATATTGGAGAGAGTCCAAAATGGGATACAGAACATGTGGTCTCACAGAGTTGGAAGGAGGGAATAGTCACTTCCCTTGACTGTTGGCTAAACTCTTTAAATACAGCCCAAAATCTGGCTCTCTTCCTTTGCTGAATGTGCACACTACTGACTCATTATCAGTTTCTTTTCCACAGGGACACTAGAGGCTTTTCTGAAAAGCTGCTTGAATAGCAGCCAAAAGTGCACTGCTATTATGAACAACGAAAAGTAGATAATGGGCTACTGCACATATTAAGAAGCTGTGGCCAAAAGATTGGAGGAATTTATTATAACCCTCGGCATGGCTCTGATGAGACTACATCTGGAATGCTGCAACCTGTTTTAAGTCCCCTTTTCCAGTGGTTGTTGAGAAATGGTGGGAATCTAAAGGAGGTCTTCTTCAATGGCCAGGGATTTTTAACAGGTGGCCTTTGCAGAGGGGCTGGGACAGCTGGGCTCGTTCAGCATGGAAAAAGGGAAGCTAAGGGATAGTCTGGAAGGAGCCTAAAATTTTTTGAATGGCGTAGTTGCAAAGGTTATGGAACTTGCGCCTTTGCAGTAGTGGCAGATGATATAATATGAGACAACAGTAGAGTTTTAGTTTGAGTGGTTGGACACTGGGACAAACTTGCACTGGGATGGTAGAGAAGCACAGGGATAGTTCACTCAGAGAGCTTGGATAAACATGGGATTTTTCAAGCCTTGGCTAGACCTTATCTAGCACTGGCAATTGTTCCTGTCTCAGTGGGATTCTGAGATCTGCAGAGGTTCATTTCAGAAAAGTTTCTGTGATTCAGCACTGCTAGGCAGGAAGCCCTTAGATGAATATATTGTGCTGCTCACTAGAAATCATTGATACTTTTCACACTCAAGGTGGCACAGCTGGAATGAACAGCCCTTTGTACTGACAAGCACCAAGAAGACTGGAATCCTTTTTTTTTCTTTTTTTATAATTTGAACTTGTCACTAGTGATTCACATGTTGATTTTGACCTTTGTGTTTAATTTTTGTCATTCCCTTTAGCTAGAAACAAAACCACTTACCTTAGAGTAGCTAAAAATAATACAGGATTAATGACTATTCTGCTCAAAGCAGACCGAAAAGCCTGTTACTATTTCTTCACTTATTTGTCATCATGTTTCACAGAGGTTAGTGTTCTAAAATGAAAGATGATCAGGAGTGTGTATGTGGTGGGAAGTTATGGATCATATAAAGAAGGTGATAATAAGGACTACTAGTGTAGTGGTGGCTGCTATAAGGACTGAGATTCCTGGTGCTTCTCTTCTGGTGGATGTTGAAACAGTGGCAAGAAAGCAGATTTCCCAATGAATCTCACTGGCAATTTAGATAAGTGTAGAAACTGGCTGCAAAAGAATCCAGACATTTCAAGCAATGCAACAAAATTCAATGCAACAAAGTTCATTAATTTATTCTTCGTACAGTTGTTAGTACAGATGGAAGTATCATTAGATAAAGAAGTCTATATCTTAATTGATATTAGCTTAGTGATATTAGTGCACTTGTGTTAACCTATGCTCAGTAGATTCATACTTGTTCACCCCAAATATGATCAAGAGCGTACTTTATGTGTCACATTTATTTATAAATACACTCTGCTGGCATAAGTTCATTTGCAAGAAATGTATGGGTTGGAAAAAAAGGACTTTTTTTACATTCTGGCACTCTGTACGAGTAAGGCAGAAGAGTTCATGCCTGGCATACCTTACTTTGAATAAGTAAGAAGCATGACGTCAGCTTCTTTGTTTATATATGTTGTCCAATAATGCAGATGGTGGAGGGGAATCTAGTGTGGTTGACAGTATGAATAGCTTGCTCTCTGCAGTGAAAAGTGGGCACTGAAATTATGAATTATGGTATTCCTGCAGATGCAAAAAAAAGGCATGTCTGCCTGCTCAGAACTCCTATATAATAGCAGAATCTTAATTGTTCTCATTAAGAAAGTTTTATTAAGTGCATATATTTCAACGAATTTTTTGTCAGAATATGAACAGGTGTTCCAAGCTGACCAACTAGCTGGAATTTTTGAAATATTATGGACTATGATGTTTATTGGAATCAGACAAAGGGACTGAGGTTTTCCAAAATTTTTAATCTCTTTGTTCCAAACAGCAAGGTAAATTTTAAATGTTTAAATAGCATTTAGCTCTAGACCAAAAGTAATGTCACGTTGCAAAAAAACCAAATAAGAAGTCCTTTGTAAAGAGAAGGCCTAACTGAAAAGCTGGAGTTTGGAATGCAGATAAAAAGTTAGTCTCTGATCTGTTTAGATTGGAGTAATTTAAGGAATGGGAAATTTCAAAATGTTTTGCTTTAGCCAATATTGTTGAAGAGGTGACCTGGCAAAGCAAAAAGCCTGTGTATCAATAGCCAGAAAGCCATTCCTTTGTCATTCTTCTTGAGCCGAGAAATGGCTTCCACACTATAAATCATAAAAATCATTTTTTCTTTTTATATTCAAATGTCCAGATCTTTACTTCAATATTTCTCCAATAATAATACGAAATGTTAGGTTATGTATAATAATGTATGATCCCCAGTTCTACAAATACATATGAATTGCATATTCTGCTTGTGAAACGTCCTAAATCAATAGAAATATTTTTGCATGTGAAATCAAATATGCACATAAGTAGGAGATGAAGGCCTGAGCAGTGTGTTTGCTTTCTTTCTTCTGTATTATGTTAGTTCCCTTCCATAGGAAAACTATGAGATGTTTTTGAAGGAAATCTAGTTCCTAAAGTAGTCCTGTTTCAAGGATTGAGAAGTCAAACACAGGCTGTTATAAGTCGCTTGGAAAAAATGTCCCTTACCTAGAGATTAAGAAAGAAGGAAGCTTCTTGGAGAGAGTTCAAACTGGGAACTGGGCCATAATGGTCCTTTTATAGCATAACTACCTGGACAAATGTCTATGACATCCAAGGTATGCAGAAAACAATCCAGAAATGTCTGATGATCTGACCTCTGCAGAACTTCTAATAAAGATGAATGATGCAGAGCATAGAGTCTGACATCTGTCTCAATTAAGGAACTCTGACAAATACACTGGGGATCTGGTTGCAATTTTTAGCCCAAGATCTGCACAGCCTTCTTATTTGTGGTGCCTAGAAGGTAAAATTCTTTGCTCCTTTGTGGCATAAGCAGTACTAGTGCAGTTATGAAAGTTCTCTTTTGTTTTATTTTGCAAGTTAGAAAGTTGCTTTTTAGAGATTTTGAGAAATGTTTTCAATAAATATGAGGAATGTTTTGAAGCAGGTGAGGAAAAGAAACAATTGCAACAGAAATTCTTATTTCTGCATTAGCCGGACATACCATGTTCCTGCTGTACAAAACCCCATTTCCTAGCTTACTGCTAACTCACCCTGCTTTAGACTTTCCTCTTCCACTGTTGTGCTTGACTTAAGCCCTTTGGAAATTTTTTGCTCTAGTACTTAACTGTCTCTTGTTAGGTACTCAAAAAGGACCGTCTCAGTTTTCAATTCCCAAATGGGAAAAGCCCATATAGAATCATAAAACAGTTTGGATTGGAACCCACATTTAGAGGTTCAGTCCACCTGCAATAAGCAGGGACATCATCAGCCAGATCAGGTTGCTAAGGGCTCTATCCAGCCTAACGTTGAATGTTTCCAGAGATGGGGAACCTACCACCTCTCTGGTCAGCCTGCTGTATTGTTTTACCACACTCATTGTGAAAAAAAATACTTTCTATTTAGTCTAAATAGACCCTCTTTTATTTTAAAGCTATTAGCCCTTGTCCTATGGCAACAGATCCTGCTAAATATCTGTCTCCATCTTTCTTATAAGCCCCCTTAAGGCACAGAAAGGTCACAATAAAGTCTTCTTGGAGTCCTTTCCTAACTCCCAACTTGGGAGCACTCCCAACTTTTTCCCCACTGGAGAGATGTACCATCTCTCTAATCATTTTTGTGACTCTTCTCTGTACCTAGTTCAATAAGTCCATGTCTTTCCTGTGGTGAGGATCTCAGACCTGGACACAGCACTCCAGGTGGAGTCTCATGGGGCCAAGTAGATGGGGATGATCACCTCTCTCGACCTGTTCACTCTTCTTTTCATGCAACCAAGGATATGGTTGAATTTCTAGGCCTCAGCCACATATTTCTAGGTCATGCCCAGCTTTTTGTCCACTAGAATCCCAAAGTTCTCAGCAGACTTGTTCTCAATGCATTCATCCCTGAGCCTGTACTGATACCGGCAGTTGCTCCAACACAAGCGCACCTGACCTGGTTGAACTTGTGGAGTTAACATGGGCCCACTTCTTGAGCTTGCCCAGGTCCCTCTGGATGTCATCTTGTTCCTCAGGTGCTTCAGTCACACCACACCACTCAGGTCGAGAAAGATTGTGCCTTCTGACTATGAATCCCCATCATTCCAGACGAAACAGAGGGTGTCAAGCAAACCCACGAGGACAGGCTCTTATTCTATTCCTGGGTAACTCTTTAACCTGCTTGTCATATTGCAGGTCTAGTAAGAAAATCAGTGACAGTACATGTAGTACTAATTACATTGTTTTCTTCTCTAGATTACAGTGTTACCAAACTCACTAATAAAAAAAGCCTGACAATTTTGTGAACAAAAAGCTATTACATGTTTTTTACATTTCTTTCTGTTGCTATATTAGTCTGAATATCTAAACCCAGCAGTATTTTATTGACTTAACTAACACATAGTACTGCTTCCAACGGAATCTACGAAGTCTGAAGTCTGGCAGAATATAATGGAAAAAAACACATAAAGGATCAAAAACTACGTTTTAGCAGTTTTCACCTTTTTTGCCTATAAAATACCACCTTATTTTGTTTGAAAAAAAGCATTGTGAACAGAGATGTAGCTTTGCCAAGACACCATTAGGAAGTACTGGCCTTTACCAAGGGTAAAAACAATATAAGAATCTTGGCATTCCAGTTTCCTCCTAACTATAGGAAGAGAGACTTTCTTTTTAATCTCAGTTCAAATGTGAATAAAATGTATAGATTATGACCATTTGGTGTCATCTAGCAGCCAAACCAAGGAAATAAGAGGAAGCTGAACAGTCAGTGGTGAACTCGAAGTAATAATCCCTTGTTGAATTTTTCGTGAGGAAAGCAAGGAATAGAAAACAGTTCCTTGCTCACAGGGTTTGTAACACCAGCATATAGAGGAATCTTGGACATGCAGTGATTTTTTTTTTTTGAATGGCCAACAGCAATCTCCAAGGAGGTCATTCTAATATATTTAACTTTTGGCAGCTGTGAGTGCTTCAGCAGGATGTCAGGGTGAAACCTCCTTACAGACCCACACAGTTTCCTGAAATTCTACTAGTAAAATGAATTGAAGCTAGGAATTCCAATACTGCTGATTTCTTGTCAGACTGGGAAAAATCTGCACAATGAAAGCATTTTGTCACTAGTTATTTGTGAAAGAATATTATTTCTATGAATTGACTGACTATAAAATACTCCTGGTTTAGGGTTTGTCATTCAGTTTGCTAAGATTGCCTGACAAATAAGACACTGTTTCAGAGAGTGGATCTCACATAATAGTAATATGTACTTTACTTATACTGTTCTGATCAGCCTTTATGGTGGTTACTATGACCACGTTGGGGCTTAAACATACTTTCTGGTGTCTTTGTTCTCTAGGTCAGAGCTTCCTAAATTTTTTCATTTGGGTCCTGCCACTGTGCAAATGCTAAGTATTATCAATGATGGTGACAGCAGCAGTAGCTCCTGCCTCTGTCATGGCTCATATGCATATGAGGAAAGACTTAGACCTTGACTCTTCCTCCTTCACCCTTTTGTCACATATTATCTCCTCTCTAAACTCACTTGGCTAAATTTTATGCCACTTTTTTCTCTCCTGTCACTACATTTTGAAAGAAATGTGGAAAACTCTGCTGTAAGCAGTACATAAATTAAAAAGATGTTGAATGTTACTACAAATGAAAGCAGCATCATGGTGGAAATCAAGAGCAATTTTTATTCTCGTTCTCTTGTGTTATAGGATTATTTTTGAAACTAGAAATAGTTCTTATTCCAATGAAAATCACCAGTGCAGTGTCTGAAGGAGATAAAACTTCGAGGGTCTTGACCAAACTAAAACCAAGTTCTGACAAATTTCCTACTCCAGAGATTATTTGGCAGTCCAAAATAAGGAAGTTGGGAAACATGGATTGCTTAACAAACTGGTGTAATACAATGTTTCATATTAGTGCATTTTGCCTTTGACTGTGCCAGACTGAAGCGTAACACCTCCATCTTGTTATAGAAACTAATACCAGACTGGTGGGTAATTGGATAGAAAGACCACCTGAAAGTCTCCAGTGCTATAAACACAAGCCAAGAAACTGTGGCTGAACACTTGGCAAATATCTGACAATGGGAACCTAATGAGCGGAAAGACTTCAGTTGACCCTATCGTCATTCCTGAGCTAGCAGAGCAGAGCAGGAGAAAGTTACTGCTTTTTCTTCATTTAGGGAATAATAAAAAATTGCGAATTTTCTAGAAAAACAAACATTAATCCTGGGGACCTATACATCACAGAACACTGAATTATTTTAAAGAATAATTAATTATGTTACATAGTAAGGTGAATCTCACACAGTAATATCAGTGAATTCTTATCTGAAGTCGTTGACTCATTGAAGGGTAAAACTGCCATTGAGGGACCTTGATATGCAGGCTGACAAGTACCTCAAGAATTTTAACAAAGAAAAATACAAAGTCCTGCATCTGGGAGGGAATGACCCCAGATTGGGAACTGACTGCTAGGGAAGAAATCTGTAGAAGGTTCCGTGGTCCTGGTAGGCAAGAAGCTGAACAGGAGTACACACAATGCCCTTGTGCTTGTGACAAAGGCTCATCACATGCTGGATTGCAGTAGCAAGCAGTAGCTAATTGGTCCAGAAAAGTGATTAGTTCACTCCACTCAGCCCTTCTGAGTCCATATCTGCAGTACTGTATCCAGTTTTCTTCTCCTGAGTAAGAGATATATTCACAAGAGACACTAGCCTGTACACAGCCACTAAGATCGTTAGGGGGCTGAAGTGTACAAAGAATGAAGAGAGGCCAAGGGGGTCCGGTTTGTTTAACTTGGAGAAGTGCAGGCTGAAGAGGGATCTAATTGTAGTCTAATTCCCTGGTGGGTGGACTAAGAATGTAGCACCCCAGTCCCAAAGCCACAAGTTTAACTGGAAGTATTACTTTTGAAAACATATTTAAATCTTTAAAGTTTGGCCACCAAACTTTTGAAAAGCCTTTAATTCATTAATACCTTGAAATTACACAAAGCAAAAATGGTGACACACTTTCCCAAGAGATTTTCTTTTAATTTAGTGAGAAAATAATCATCTTGGCAAAAGTTTTACAGGGATAACATACAATAAAGGCACAAGTATTCCAAAAAAAGCACCCAGCACAAAGCAGTTCTTAATTTACCTTAGTAAAATATAACCCAGGTTACCAGGCAGGCCTTTTGATTGACAGCCCTGCCACGTGCCCTCCATGAGCCCAAGGCTGCCATAGGATTGCAGTCATGTGAGTTCCATGAGGCTGCAGGCCAGGCCCCACCCCCCCCTCCCCGACACACACACACTGACTGGTTCCAACCCAATAAATAATACTAAAAATAACTGATCCAGTGTCTCACACAGAGGAAACCAGGTGCATAATAAAAGGACAAGAGGCAGTGATCGCAAATTGCATTAAGGAAAATTCTGACATGAGAGTGGGTGAGCAGTAGAACAGCTTCCCTGGAGATACTATGAAACCTACATCCTTAGGGGATGTTCAAAACTTTACTAGACCTGAGCTAAATGATTTACCTATGAAGTTGACCTTGCCTTCTGCCGGAAAACTGAAGTAGCTCTCATCCAAATGTTCCTCTCAGTCTGAATTGCTCTATGATTGTAAATACTATAAATCCTGATTCTTTATGATAAGAAAAAATCTATTTCATCCTGATTGACATTTAGAACTGATATAGTGCATGTCAAGCTACTGCTCTCAGGGCATAATTTGTAGCTAGACAGTTTCTCCCTAGTTTCCCGAGTTGAAAAGAATATTCCTTGGAGACCTTGACAAGGGCTGTGTTGGAGAATCTGCTTGGCCCCAGAATTAGATTTTTCAGAGAAAATCAGAGTCCACAGTTACTAACAAAGAACCAAATGGTTGAATGGCAAATGAACATTTAATTTCTTCTTCTATCTGATTCTAGAGCATGGAACTATATGGAAAATGAACATTTTACTTACTGAAAAAGATATTTTTAGGTTATCTTTTGTCTTTTGTCATTATATTTTTATTACAGTATGCTTATAAAGAAAAAATGCTGAAACACTCCTTCATATGTGTCTCAAGAGAAGCCCTCAGTCTTGAAATAGTGGTTATCTGAACACCTTCTCCTAAAGGAACCTGTTTTGATGCTTAAGTGGTGTTGGATCCCTTTGAAAACAGAAATTTAAATTTCACCCATGATCTTTAGATTTGAAAATAAGTTACTTCTTCCCTCATTTTGATTCCTTCTCTAAATTTCCTTTTACAGTTTATTTACTGGAGTATAAGAGAAATAAAATCTGGTTTTTATTCTGAAACCATATAGACTATAGATGGAATTTTTACTGATGTTAACTGATTTCTTCAAGATTAAAATTATCATGCCATTAATTCTACTTTCATTAATGATGAAAGGAAAAACTTGCCTAAAGTCTAAGTTATTTTCTTAATCATCCCTGGATGTTTGTAATCTTTTCAATTAGGTAACTCAAGCCATAAAAGTCTTTTTTTTTCAGTGAAATAAATTAAAATAAAACTTTTTATGTTATGATAATTTCAAGATGCTGGCCCTTGAGAAATCACTGTACTTCTCACTGTGATGGATCAAACAGATTTATCTTATTATAGTGATTATGATATGTATTAATAGAAGGAAGACGATAACTTTCCAAAACTTTTAGACAATAGCAAATATTATGTATTTTATTTGCCTCTCATCTTTATTAGGCAGTATAGAGACGGTGTTGAATGAGGAAAGCATTACTCTGCTGATTTCTCAGCTGCCTTTGATTTTATACTTCTAAGCACTTTCTAAGATTTTTTTTGTTCAGTGCATAGGCTCTTTTCTGTTTTCCATGGGTTTTTTGGGATTTGGTGGATACTTAGATACCCATAAACAGGTTTCTTTTTGCTTGTTGCTGTGCACTGTATGTAGCTATATAGTCCTCATTGCCTCTGTATCTGAGCACACTAGTTACTCGTGTGATTTACTACCTGAGTGAGGTGAGGAAGCATTACCCTGCTCTGTTGCTGGTAAAGACAGACACAGAACAAGATGTGGAATGTCCTCAGCACGACACTGGGATAAAGCCCCAGGTCTTGATGAGTGGGTCCTAGCCTACTTTATCTATTCCTCCTACCATCCATAAAAAAGTAGTTGAAGAGGGTCAGACTAAATCTCTGTCTATCTCTTCCTGCCCCTGGCTGTTCCCACTGCTGGATGATGAAAAAAAGCACTTAGTAGCAAAGTGCCTTGTCAGTGTCATCTCTTTCCTGCTCCTGTGACTCAGAGAGGCTTGGGAGGCTGCTGGAGCAGCAGCTTGATGGTGTGTTGCCTATCATGTTTGACAGCTGATACGTAGCCGGGAATTTGTCTCAGCAATTCCTGAAACCCACTGACAACTGTGGCCCTCAAAATGTCCTTTAGCAGTAAGTTTCGCTATTCAGCAGAAATCTGCTTCTGTTTGTTCTGCTTGCAGTGGCATTAGACGCTAAATTGTTTTCCCATTAATAGATTTTTTTTGTCACTTTCTCCAGGCCCGACATCACAGCCTCTAGAAAAATAATTATCAAATTTACAGTTTTACTCTACATATTTGTTTATTGCCCAGTTTATTTTGGCAAAAAGCTTGTTGGGGTAAAGCTTATACTGATACTGATCAACTTTTAGGTATCAGAGCCTTGAATTTGTTAGCGCCTGAAGTCCTTTGCAACTTATATAAACCTGCTGAGAGAAATGGATCAGATTCAGACCTCAATAGGCCAATTTAAATGAAAATTGATTTTACAGAAAGCCTGTAGAACTGACCTGAATAGGAATAATTAGATCAGTACATGCCCCATTTTCACCAGATGGAGACTGAGATGCAGCCCTAAGATGTTTCAGGATGAGGTACTTCTACTTGGAACTCTGATCAAGACTAAGTGACTATGTAAGATTAAATAACTTGCAGGATATTTCTGAAGCGTGGTTCAATTTCTAATCACTTGCAAAAGCATTCTGCAGCTACAGGAATGAAAGCAAACACATCAACACCTCAAGTTGGTTTAATGTATGGTTAATTTTGAAATTCTGGAAAAAAATCAGAGAGATTAGTTTCATTTATAAAGTGTGTATAAAGGTGCATATACTCTTGTAGAGCTATCTTAATTCATGGAGTTAGGAATCACTGTGTAAATGAAATGTGTGGATGGGGACTTTTTAGAGTTAACAGTCCCTTTTATTGGCATTTTTTCTGTTTTTGGGGTGGAATGAGGTATGGCAGACCAGATTTATTTAATTTGGAACCAGAAAACTAGGCAGAATTTTAAGACTAACAAAATATTTGTAAGACTGAAAAAAAATCCCTACTATTATATTAAATTCATTATAGACAAGAACAATATCTTCTTTACTGCAGGGACATGAAAAATTGGCTCTAACAAGAGGGTATAGCACCAACTTTAAAATCAATCAGTGCAACAAATAAACCCCTGCTGCTCCATTTTTTCTTTGACTCTAAAAAAATTATGGGAAAATTGCAATAAACATCCTTATTAATGAAAATTTAGCACAGCATGTGAAACTATTTAAATTTCAAAATTTACCAGAGACCAATCCCTGGCAAAAATTCTGTCATTTCCCAACAGTTGATTCCAAGTGGTGGTCTCTGGTCACAGTTTTTTCATCTGAACTACTAGGTTACTTTTCAAATATGGAAAGTTCAACTATTTTCCAAGTTGCTAAGATCTGAGTCACAACCCAAACTGTACCTCACTAGTGAATAGTGGGCATGTTTAGGAAGTATAAAATAGTTTGCAGAGGTCTGTATGGTCTGGAAAGCACAGCCCTGAAATCACTCTTCAAGACTGCCTTTCTCAGCCCTGCCACTAACGAGCCTCAAAGTTCAGCCTCAAGACTGTGAAACATGGACCCAATGGGGTGGTGGGGATTTCAGCACAGGGACATGTCCATCCTTTGGTCACTGTATGAAATGTGGCTAGAGAGCAAGTAGCAATAGTCACAGCTACTGCAGCTTCAGGTGCTATTGCCAGTCTGGCACCACGATGATCTCTGAATCTGATCACATAGGCTTTTCCATGGGCTAAGCTCCCCCAAGGACACCTGTGGTGTGTTTAACTATGCTCCTTTGAAGGATGGTGAAACTCCTACAGTCCTGTCATACTGTTTGTAGCCCAGGCACAAACACACATCCTGAATACTAGCTAGACGGGAGCCTAGTCTCACTGGTTCCTTCTGCAGAGATGCAGAAGTAGAGTATACAACATCTAGATGTCAAATTTGCAGGACAGCAAAGGAAGTCTGGATGTACTTCAATAACTGATCCAGATGAAATATGAATTTCTATGAGACTTATTCTTCAATGTAAGGTATTCTTAGGTAACAAATCAGCATCTTTAGTGCTATACAATACCTTTCCTCCTTAGTTCATGCAGTTTCTTATGAGTCATGATCCTCCTTTACTATGAGCAACTAGGTCTGGCTTGACAGGCCCCAATGCTAAACAGCTTTTCTCTAGTATAAAAATGTGCTCCTCTCCTCTATTGCCTTTGTTTGCCTTCTGACATACTGTGTTCTCTGTGTTTTAAGTGCCAAGGCCAGAATTTACGTCAAAGTTGTGCAGATGAGGCTTTTCACTCCAGCTACATAGAGGATTATGAAACAGAAGTTTTTCCTTATTACCTCAGCAGCTGACCTCCAATCACTGTTCCTGTACCACCTGGCAGTGAAAAGAACACTGTTGTCACACGTGACTGGGAGTGGGGGCAGGGCAAATGAGGGCTTCTCCTGAGCTGTAGTGATTAACTCCATACTCACAGCCATGAGGAGATCCATAACAAAATGTCTTCTTGCTATACTGAACTCAAAGACTGCCTCATCTAGAGGCATGTGCCCCCAGATCATAACAGGTCTTGTAATATAATGTGTACCAAAGAGACGTAGAGCCTGAGTTGTCATTTGCTTGCCAGGAAGGATGTATCTACTGTGCTGGCTTCATGCTATGCAGGCACAAAATCAGAGCATGAATGCCCTTTGCAAAACTGCTCTCAGGATCTCATCAGAGCTTTACTACTTGCTGATGAAGACAGAAGATAAGGTGGCAAGTTACTGCTGAAAGATCTGTATATACAATCTAAATGACAGATTTACTACTGCTGAATTGAAAGGAAAAGGTCTTAAGTGAGACTTACTGCAGTGAGCTTCACTGCAGTGAGCCTCACAGCCATCTACTATAACAGATTCACAAGGCTGACAGGGGTGAGTCAAGCGTGAAAAGGCATCTAGGAGGAGCAGGGAGGTCCATGTGTGCTTGTGCCTTCCAGGGAGGGCTGAGTAATGCCGGCTGCATGCCTCTGAGGCCAACAGTTGAAAATGGCACAACTGCTCCAGCCATACTGCACGACACAGTAAAATATTTCAATACATTCTTGAGGCAAGAAAGCACAAGTTTTTTGTGAAGTTTCACATAATCATGCACAGAGAGCTCCAGCACAATAATGACAGGTGTTGCTGGTTTCTGTGCCATTTGCATTTAAGCACTTCTAGCATGTATATGCCTGCAAAGAGAAGCTGGCAGGATGCCATCCATCACTTTGAGGTGCTGCAACCTCCAGCCCCTTGGCTGTCTCCTATTCCTTGGCTGAAAAAAATTGCTTGGTGACACCCTTTGCAAAATTAACTTCATTAATTATCTTCTACTTTTAGACATCCCCAAGTAGTACCTGTGAAGACAAGACACCTATTTCTGCTTTGCATAGCAGAATTTTATGAAAGCTATTTGAAAGAACTTTGGTTTAAAAGCTCCAGTTCAGGATGTGCTGCATTTCCAAGGAGGATGAGTCAGCTCAATTTACTTTGGGTTTCAACATTTTTGCACACTCTTCTTTCCATGGTCCATAGTCTTCTTTCTCTGCTCTCTGTCCTTCCCTCTTCCCTCCCCTTCTCCCCACCCCCCATGGTTTTCTTTTTTCAGATAGTATCGTATTAGAAAGTATTATTTTGGAAAAACATTAAGTTTCTTATGCAGAACCATTTTAGGTGCTCTGCATCTGAATCTGCATGGGATTGGCACATACAGCAGAGGAGGTGAAGACAAATGCTTCCTGATGCTTCTCTGGGGTATGTCACATAACAAGGACTCTAAAGCATTTACAATGCCAGTAGGAACTGCTGAAATCCTGTCTTTGCTGTCAGGAGCAGGAGACATGAAAACTGAGAGGCTTGACCAGGGGACATGCGTGGGTCGGATGGCTGCTGTGGCTTCCTTTTTTAGAGGAATATGGAAGAAAAGGGTAAAGAAAAAGAACAAAGAAAGTATAAATACATAAACAAATGTGGCTTTGCATGCTTCCTGCAGCAAAGATGGACATTCCTGTGCTGGAGACCAGTAGGATTTGCAGCTTACTTTCTTGTGTTCTATACTTGGAATGCAAATGGAAGATTAAGACGGCACAGGGCAGTAAGGACCATTCCTGACACCCCACAGATTGCGGTCCTGAATTGCTGGCAAGAGCATTCAGTGCAACCATATAAAATGGCAGTGACAAAAGCAAAAAACCAAAGAGATCCTTTTTCTATCCAGAGTAAAAAGAGCTGGAAAAAAACTACTTTGGATCCAGAATGCAACACCCTTTTCAGGAAAGCAAAGCAGAAAATAATGCTAATGGGAAAAACAACTTATAACTAGTTTACACTTTGTAAATGCTACTGGTAAAAGATGCTTCTTCAGGGTCTGAGAGACTACATAAATGGCACAGAAATAATTAAATCCTACAGTTCTCATAGCAGCTTCCATCCTGAATTGGAAATCGCTCTTTTTATTTGTATTTACTTACAGTCGAATCAGTTGAACCAGCTGAACATTCTGCAAACATTCCTGTTCTGCAAACAGGATTTCGTTTCTCAGGAGTGTGAAGGACAAGAGTGAAAGATCTGAAGGAAAGGGTCATTCCATTAGATATTCTCAGCAAAATTTGTTGTACTGGGTAGTGTTTTACTGTTGCTCAATTAACTTAACAATTAACTTGTAAGTGAATAAATGTTCTTGGTTTTGGCTGTAGGGTAAAGACAGTGACTTGGTCTCTAGGTAAATTGAGCCACATAAGCTCTTGCACTGTAATAGCACTGAGGAGCATCAAAAATCTACAGACTAAAAAAGAAATAATTAAATTACCTTCCAGCCTTCATCTACTCATTCATTAAGCGACTTCCTCCTAAATCAAACCTTTTAATGCTCTTGCATATCCTCAGGGTAATGGGTAATTATCACCATCTGGGATGTACCCTCTTGGATGCAAAATCATAAACTGCGTAGTAGAGCTTTCCCTTTTCAATGATGTGAAATGCAGGCCAAAATAGCAGTGGGATCTGGTTGTTGCAATTACCCCAGGCATTATTAGAAATTAAGTGCCCTGCCTTTCTGCTGAAGTTTCTTGCTGGCACTTTGATTTCTTGTCACTTCCAGGCATGCAAGTCTTCTGATGCAGCTCATTTTGCTGCCCTCTTTTTCTGCTCCAGTGAAGGTGTCACAGACAGTAGAAGCTAATAAAGCATGAGTCCTGTCATTACCCTTTCAGGATGAAAGAAGAGTCTATGTAACCTGAAACCTGAAGTCAAACTAGTGAAAATCTGTATGTACCATCTATCTGCTGTCACTATATAGAGTCATCTTTTTCTTGTCATCTTTTTTCTTGCGCCTTTTTTTTTTTTTTGAAAATGGTGGTTTCTGAGAGGGAACCACATGTTAGGTGTTTGAGCTCTTGAGTCCAGGACATGTCAGAAAGACTAGTGCCATTTGCATTTGCACTTTCGGACTGCAGGGCTTCTGCTGCCTCGGTGAAGTGTCTCTGCCCACAAGCATAGTGTGTTTGCCAATACCACTTCCAATAAAATTAACATTAACCAGTTTTATCTCTGCGTGATCCCTCATCTATATATTTCTACCGTTTCTCCTCTCATTAAGGAACAATATGAATGCTGGTTTGTTGTTTTTAAGGTGTTTATGAGTGTTTTCAATAAAATTTTGGTTCATGACAAGATGCTATGGCAACCGCAGCAATAAAAACTAGCTATTTGCATTGTGAACAATTGCTGTGGATTAACCCTGCCTGACAGCTCAGCACCAGGCAACCCCTGCAGTTGGATGGGGGGCAGGATTGGAAGGACAAAAGTGAGAAGACTTAAGGGTTGAGATACTTCGATAAATTAAAAAAAAAAAGAAAAAAAAAGAAGAAAATAAAAACTCCTACCACTAAAATACTGAAGAAGAACAAGTGATGCAAAAAATCCACAAACCACATTTTATCACACCAGCTGACTGATATCCAGCCACTCATCGTGCAATGGCTGCCCTGGCAAACTTTCAACCAGTTTTTATTGCTGAATATGATGTCATATAATATAAATATCCATTTTCTCAGTTGGGTCACCTTTCCTAGGCTTGTCACCTCCCAGCTTCTTACACCCCCCGCAGCTACTCACTGGTGATGTGGGGTGATGGGCAGAAAGGCCTTGACTCTGTGTAATAACTGCTCTAGGTCCTCTAAACATTACTCCAAAAGGAATTCAAGTTTTTAGAGCCACAAATCTTGGAGGGCCTAAACCTTATGGGAAAAGAAACTGGGTGTGTAAGTAGTTTCACACGTTATATATGTGTCTGTGCCTACCTGCTACTGGCGGTCTTTCTATGAAATGAACTATCATTGCTGTCCATCACCATGGACAGAAAATTTAGGACATCCCTTAAGATGATATCTTTCAAATATAAATGATGTGCCTATTGGGAAGAAACACACTGGCTTTGATAAAGCAGGTGGTAATAACAAAAGAAAAATTATCTTAGAACCTTTGCTGCAGCACAAAAGAATGCCATGACTTTTCCAGTAGTGCACCAGCATTCTAACCATTCCAATAGTGATGACTATGTTTTCAAAACCAGAAAAGGATTCTGATGTTAGAATTAAAAAGTGTATCCTTTCTCAACTGTGAGAAACCAAAGAACAGCTCAGTTGTAAGGCTGAAATTATCCACTGTTTGTGAAACTTTGAGCACAGTGACTGGAAAGGGCCTTTCATCTCAGCCTGAGGTGTTAGGGAGAGTTTTCAAGCAGTGACATGTTTATCTGAACCTTCAGAAAATCAAACTGATAATCCCATCAGATAAATCTTTTGAAAACTTTTTAATTCTTATGCTTCTTGCTGGAGTAGAAAGCCACGGGCGGATCCAAAGTCCAAAAGCAAAAATTGGGAACCACTCTTTATGAATGACTTCAAAGCACTTTGGATCAAACTTATTGTGACAGCAGGTTTTCCCCATGTATTTTAATACTTCCGTACTCAGCTTTATCCAAAGCAAGCAGTGAACTGAAAGGCAAAAAAGAAGAAAATGTTTTTATGTTCTTGGAGGGAATTTGAAGATGAGTGCAACTACTAAAGAGAATCAGTTCTGAGGTGAATAGGCAAGTGTGAGAATAGAGAAAATGTAAAGGAAACCAAAGCATGATCAGTGGAAAATGAAAGATAATAAAAGTGAAGTGTTTGATGCAGATCAAAATTCCAAGGTAATGGCCGCTGCCTTTCTGTGTCTGGAAGTAATTCTGAAAAGTACACACATGTGGTGCATTATGTTGTGCAAGCCCAAAGGTGTCTGTTGAATGGTTTAGTGTGATTGTCTCCTAAAAAGGACAAAAACCAAAAAGACCTTCAAACCAACACTATTTATTTAAAAATTTTTATAAACCCACCTGCCAGAGGTTGAAAGTTAATTATTTATGTATAATAAATGTAGTGTTCAGAGCAGCTGTTTAGTAGTAGGATGATTTATAAATTCATTTCATGACAGTGATGCTGCCCATTATTTAGTTATTTATGAAGGTCCAAGAAAGACATTAATTGCTGAAAATTCTTGGAGTGAAATAAAAAACGTATAGATAATTATTACGACAGTTCTCAGCAGAAACATTACACCTCTTTTCCACAGTGCACAAGACTTTAAAAAACACATCATGTGTTTCCTTTGCTTTCTATTCAAAAAAAATGTGGTTGTTTACTAAGTTCTAGCTAATTTCCTCCTTGGAAACTTACTGTGGAAAGCTAAAGGAGGATGCACTTGATATCTCCATATTCTGAATCCTCAGCCCTCACTGAGAAACTCTCTTACCAATACACAGTTGAAATATTTCAGGTGTATTTTGAAACTGATTCTCTTTTGGAGTTGCAGCAGGAAGAGAATACCCTCTGAGATATAATTACTGAAAGGACTATTTATCTTTTCTGTTTTCAAATAGATGTTTACCAAACACAGTCAGGGTTTCTTGTCAAGAAAGGACTATTGCCATATATTATTATGAAATTAAAATCCATTTTCAAGGCACCATTATAGCAGCACAAAAGTATGAGCATATACTGAAAAGGCAGTGAAATGGCACTTGCTTCATACTGTATGCAGCATCTCTTTTCTTCTTTGTTGCATATCCGACACTGCCCATTTATTTACACCAGAGTATTCTCTGCTGGTTTTGTGGTGGGGAAAAGGGAGACAGAAGCCTGTGCTATACATACCACAGACTCTGGAAAATTAGAAATGGAAAAGGTTAGTCAGCTAATTAACCACATCAACTGATTGTGTTGGATTACGTATGGGAAGTTTATTACCAGCACATGTATTGTCACAAGGGAACGAAATGGGTTGTGCCCCATGAAGGAGGAAGCTGTCATGTGCAAACATTGCAGACCATCCAACCAAGCAGGAAGAGCAGGCTGACAGGTTGAGAGCTAGCTTCAGTGTTTTTCATTGCTGAAGGCAAAGTACAGGCTGACAGATGTGGTAACTACTGAGTGCATCAATCAGAAACCACAGAGTGGAGGTAATGTGCATGTAATCCCAGTGAGCTCTAGATTTATTGACCCTTCAACGGACTCACAGGATGGGCCTAATAACGCCAGGCCAAAAACTACATACATAAAGGGAAATAGCTGACTAGTCTTCTGCTTCCTTTCATACATTTTGAGCACTGCTTTTATTTTTTTTAAAGGAAACAAGAAAGCGAGACGAAAAGCAAAACCCAAATTTGATCCAAAGAGACTTCCCCCTCAACCCCTATCTGATATCTGAATTTTGAGTCTTGCCTAGTTAAAGTCACTTTAATCAGTGTTCTCCAAGTCACCTGAAGGTAATATGAGTAACAAAAATCTCTTGGTTGTGTCTGTGCCTGAGGACTGGAGAAATCTGGGCTCCAAACTTGCCAAAAACAAATCACTGAAACATTTTGTTTCTCCACGTGTGAAACAAGAATGTTAATAATGTCTCTTTGTGGGAGAAAAAATGGCTATAGGACTCTATTTTTCCTTCCGTAGATTCTGTAAATTAATTTAGCTTCCGCTCCTCTACAGTCTCATCAGCTTCAGCTGGAATCTCAATCTTCCCCTCTTCCCCCCCCCCCCCAGACCTCCTTCTTGGTCCTGTTATGTTCCTCTCCCAGACCCTGTGTCTGCTTTCTATCCCTGAGGCCAGGATTTCTCATGTCAGCAGTGGGTGTATTTTTCCTTTCTTTCTCTCTTTTCTTCCCATATCTTCTGTGTATTTCATTTTACATCCTACTTTTCTTGAAGTACCTTTGGGGACCCCCCATGCTTGTCGCTCATGGAAAATAGATTGCACTGAGAATAAAGCACAAACTGGGATAGGGCAGCAAAGATACATCAGATGAGGTAAATGCTGGCCTGGAGTCATGAAGAAACCACAGAGCAGCATTAACATTTCCAGGCAGCTGGCTCAGCAGTGATGTATTCTCCTACTGGTTAAGGAGCAGTTGTTTTCAGTGCTCTTGGAGTGTTGTGCTCCACAGGAATGAAGGGAGTAGCAAGGTTAGTGGTGTTACAAAAAACATATGCTTGCTTTGGTTGTGGTCAGGATGTGACACACAAAGCATGTCTACAAAAAATCTCCTCTGTAAGGACTTTCCCCTCATACAGCTGAAGAGAAACAACAGTGAGAAACAGTTCAGAAGAGACTGACGACTGACTGAGGTCTCTCCAAAGGCAAGAAACATAATTGCTGCTGTCAAGCCCGTGTCGCCAGCAGCACCTTTATGGTGGTGAATATTCAGCAGTGATTGTGATATATATACCTCTTGAACCCGGTCACATTGCCGTGACAAAACACCAGCTGAAGGCATGTTTACATGCTGACAGATGAAACGTGCAACCACTTGTGGTGTATAGCCACAGACAAATAATAGTGTAGACAAGCTGGATTTCATTTTTCTCACTTGATCTGTTGAATTAGCAGTGTTATGCTGCTGTAAAGGAAAGAATAGTTAAACCTGTAGTGTCTTGACAGGTTTAATTAACAACAGTCTGTATTTAAAGGGCAATGGGTCGGCCCATGCTTTCAGCTCTGTGCCTGCACAGGGGCAAATGAGGATGCAAAACACTTCTTTCCCACACACTGTGGCCTTTCCACATGCTTTCTCTGTGACCTCATGTCCAGGCATACAATGGCAAATGGGCAAAAGCAGCTTCCCAGTGCCCTGTCTCTACCAGTTCAAAGGCCAGCAGGACTGGATATAGCCATGATGTGTGCTATAAGTGAGTGGAATAGACTCTCATGGTCATATTTAACAAAACACTGTACCAGGCAATGGCAACAGGAGGCTGCAACTCATTAGTTCTCTTACTGACAGAAGTAAAGTCACTGAACCTTTCTAGCGGGGAGAGCATAGTTCTGCTGCCAAAGATTCACACAAGAAAGAGCAGAAAAAGCTTGGGGATATCTGTACAGCCATGAATCAAAGCTGGAATAGAACAGTGATGGATATCATGTGTTAGGTTGCAGCATACACAGAAGCAGCATGGCTGACATCTTATACTACTTAAAGCCAATACCTAAATATTGTAGTGTTAAAAAAAATAAAAACCAGTGAAAATCTTGTTCCATTGCAGAATATTTTGGGCCACTTGTCATATTCCTTAAAGTTTAGTTCTTCTGCAGCAGCACAGGAAGTGCTTTTATACTGTCTCTTAATCTTGCCAGTAAGTTTCAAATGCAGCATCTGTTTAAAGCAGCATCAATACAGGATGGAAAGTAACACTTTAGCGGGGAAGAGGTTGAGTGTAGTTGACCTTATTTGTTTCACATTTCTTTTCCTTGTTTGAACCTTCCCTACAAGCTTCTGTTCTCTCTTTATTTGCAGCCAACCGTAAAACTCTACAGGTGATCCAAAACATTTTGAAGGGAGAATTTTCAGGGATAGAGGTTAATTTCTTATAAAACCTCCATGCATATGGCAAGCTGAGGGATTCCTGAAGGCTTATCATCAAAGACCTGTTTGATTTCTATTTGCCAACTTTCCTGGTAATACCACATATTCACATAAATTACTCCATTAGAAGACCAAACAAGAACTTAAAAGAGAAGTGAACACATATTATTCTTTATGATGTTTAAATGAGTCATTGATAGTGGCAAAAGACATGGAACAAAATGTGAACATGCATGCATACAACTAGCCATCTCAGAGAAAACCACCACAGCTTCTATTTTCACATTTGTCTAGCTTTTCTGTCTTTGCGGACAAACTACTCTTACACAGCTGTCAGCCTCTGTGAAAAGTTTTCCTTACAGATCTAGTGACCATTGTGGCAATATTTTTTGTATTTTTGGTTCTTTTTTTTTTTTTTCTTGAGAAAAGCCTGTGAACGAGGCTATACAATGTTGCAATAAGACATAAGCTCTTGATCTAAGGGAATGCTGAGGCAAACTCATTTGGTCCTTTTTCTGATGCAGAGTTCTCAAAAATTTTGTCCAGAGATGCCAGGAATTATCTGTCAGTTGCAAAGGCTGACAAACAAATTTCCACAAAAATAATTTTCTTCTGGTGTAGAGAATAATACAGAAGGAAGATGTGCCCATCATCTTTGACATGAATAGGTTCAAAATTGGGAAAAAATCGTTACATGGATGTAGTGGAAGATATGGGGATCAGGTTTTGGCTTCTGCTTCAGTACAGTAAATCCTACCCTATGGGACAGGTAAAATCCAGAATATATTATTGTCTAGTGCTCTTTGGACTTTATTACAAATTTGTGCATGTTAAAGCAACTTTAACCTACATTTTGAGATCAAACTGTCTCAAGGATCGTTTCTCAAGTTCCTACAGTCAATACAGCTCCAAACCTCATTGTGATTGATGAATGAGTACATTACAAAACATCATCATGCCCAGGTTTGAGTCTACTTGAGAAAACCATCTACAGCAAACCATTATTCATTTGGAAACTTGACTATACACACTGCTTTTTGGTGTGTAGTGTTTGTTTGTTTGTTTTTAATTTTAAAATTGATTTATTTATCCTGCAAATATAAATGCCAGTTTTAATAATCTGCAAAACTGTGGCATAGTACTGTACTGAACCTGTCATAACACTAAAATTTGTGTCCAGCTGCACCTCTAAATTTCTGGAGTTTGTTATGACACTTGGATTTTGTGCAGGCTTCAGGCAAACCTGTGTTCAGTCACTGATAAGACAAACAAACAAAAGGGAAAAGAATAAAAGGGAGGCTTTAGAACGTTTTGCCCTTTTTTTTTGGTCCCTTTTAGGGTTTTATCCACAGTCACCCTTTGTCTTGGGCACTCTTATTCCCAGTCTCACACAGTCGTTTTGCACTTCTTCTGCTACTTGCATCTTAAATCCAGAGTTCATCTGTAGGGATATCTCCAGATAAGTCCTTGATAAGCAATGGGATGCCTCTCCCTGGAAAGATATCTACTGCCGCGCTCTGGAGTGATCTCCTGCTCCTGTGGGCCATGACATCCACTTGAGAGAGGTCTAAGAACCCTCATAGTCACATACTGCCTCTGCCATGTCTGGAGGCACCCTTCAGATGAGAGGCAGTAACTAATAATTTAGGGCTTGATGATCATATTTGTCCTTCCTCCCAGGGCTTTGCTGACCTGCACTATCTGATCATGGAGGCTTTCTTTGAGATACTGCTTCAAATGCTGAGGCAGTTGGAGTTGTTTGGACTGGAAGAGAGGAGATTCCCAAGACATCTTATTGAGGCCTTTCAGTATCTAAAGCAGGTTTATAAGAGAGATGGGGATAAACTTCTTAACAGGACCTGTTGCAAACAATGCAGGGGTAATGGTTTTAAATTTAAAGAAAGAAAATTGAGACTAGATACAAAGAAGAAGTTTTTTGTTATGAGGGTAGTGAAACACTGTCACAGGTTGTCTGGAGAAGTGCTCTACCCGTGGAAACATTCAAGAAAACGTTGAATGGTTCTCTGAGCAACCTGATCTAATTGGAGCTGTCTCTTCTCATTGCAGTGGGACTTGACTAGTTCACTTTTAAGGGTAGCCTCTAACGCAAACTATTTCATGATTCCATGATAGATGCACAACACCCAGGAGTTGTTGATATTTGTTCAACTTGCTCAATTTGTGTATTTTTTATAGATTAGTTTGTGGTTGAATCTTAAATATCATAACTGGAAAATGCCTAGTGAACTATATTAAATAGTGATGTGAGAGAAGAAACTGCTCAAGCTGCAACACAAGAGAAACTTTTAAAAGCCAGAGATGGGAAGTTATGAGAAAATAGTGTACAGATGCAGAGGTAGAAAGAAAAGGAGAATTTAACTCCCATTTCAGTCAGAAAAATGCACTTGATAAAAGTGTTGCTCTCCAAACCGAAAATGGCACTCCCATTGGTTTTACTAACAGTCCCATCAATTTTCACTATGAGCAGAACCCATTAAACACTGCTCACATAGTAAGGGTAGAAACCTGGATCAGAAAAGGGGGAAAGATTTACCAAACATCAAAGTACTCATTTTCAGTGTTTGGACACCTAACAGAGGCCCTTATCCAACTCTACATGATCCCAGTGGAAATCATCCTTCCTCAACTGATTTTTTTGGGATCCAGACTGAGCCTGTAGAACACAACTGCTGTGACAAAGAAGGAAAGTTAGGATCACAACAAAATTCCTGTAATCTGCAGCCTTTTTGGAAGGCTTAGTTGAAGTTTGTACCCTTCTACTCACATACACACTGCACAGGAGCCAGACAGCACACTCAGACTTAATGACTTTCTAAATATTTCTTGAAACCTCTGGAATGTTTTGAGGAAGATCCAGGAACTGGAAAAATATAACCATGGGGCTTCTTGAGGAAAAAAACCCCAACATACTGGTAATTATTTGAAAGAGCCTTATTTAGTGTGACTGAGGGAACCCGAAAGCTGCTGAACGGGCAGAACAGCCGCGTGAGGTTCCAGGCAGATTGACTTGTGCTGGGAATCTGAGCCACACAGCTGAGATCGAAGCTGCCATCCTCAGGCTAGACTCTGCCTGGGTTCGTAAAGGCTGGTACAGCCATACGCAGTGCCACCTAGTGGGTCTGGGACACCTTTTAACTATTTTTGGGCTCCTGGAGCAGCTCTGAGGTCTGCTGCCTGAACCTGGCACTGATGGCTCTGTAACTAAAAGCTCTGGTGCATTGATTTTCTCATTGGCACTGTGAAACATTACTGCAGATATAAATATGGGATAACACGCAAGATGTCAGAAAGATCAGAAATTACCGAAAACTGCATGAGACTGAAAAACAGCAGGGAGAAATACTCTGGAAAATGGAAGGAAATGGCCTTAATTAGGCATATGAGATTTTTTTTCCCTCCAAAATGTAGAGCAAAGAGACAAAAACCATCTATCTTTCATCTCCTACCAACACTTAGTGGGTAGAAGGACAGATTTCTTTTCTTTCTCTCATCTGTCATCCTCTTCACACTGATCTGGGACAACTAGAACTGAGGATATTTCTCTCATTTCTGTCTGCTGTCTCTTGCTATTGTAACCAGAGTTAGATTGATCATCATGATGGGTTCAGGAAAGAATTTTTCCTAGCTCTGATTAGGAACGATCTTTGCATTTTTATTGAAAGTACAACATTTCTGATGTGGGAAGATGCCAAGAATATTTTCTACAGCTCTTTATGCAGTAAAGGTCTGGAAATTATTACAAGATGTTGCAAAATACTCTGAGGGTATTGCAGTGTGGGAAAGAACAGAGTTCTTTGATCCAACAGTTTGTTACCTGGTTGTGGACATGGGATGGACTCAACGATTCATGTACTCTCTTCTAGTTCTTTTCTCCTCCCTCAGAACTTGCTTTGATCTTCTTTTTCTTCCAAGGAAAGAAGACTGCAAGATTTCGTCCCCTGAGTCAACTACAGGCTGTTTTCTCACTTAGCAGTGTGAATAGCTTCTGTCCATGAGATAATTCACCCGTGTGAATTTGCTGGGAATGCAAAGCCTGGCCTTGCTTGCTGTGTAGAGTGTACTTAGAGATGTCTTTCACACCATCATGAATGTCTTACTTGTGCTAAATAGCGGTCTGTCTCTTGAGATTAGCGGGGTGTAATTGTTCATGTTTTGTGCACTCAAAGTTGCCTGACATGTCAGAATATAGTTTTCTTAGTATATATGCAGAAGATCCTGTAAGAAAATAGAGCAAGAAACAATGACACATCAAAGGTACCCAGGAAAGACAATGAAATCTTCAAATTAGAGATTTTTTTTTTTTTTTTAAGCTTTTGTGCCCCAGCTTTAACTTCCAGAGTTATAGCCTGCATCTTCCACTTTTTCCTTAAGTATTGAAAGGAAGCAGACAAATATGGTTATTGTGTAAACTTGGATGTTGCTGTTGATTTTCTACTTTAGCAAGCATAAATTTTGTTCTTTATATAGCTGCAAATAGTGAAATAACTTTCTTCCAAAGAAAGAATACAGACTTACCCAACTCAGAGTATCCAAAATAACTTGATTCCCATACACAAATTAACCACTTAGCATTCTGCATCCTGAACCATGAAAAAAATCAACCTTTGCATGTGCCCGGTCCTTTTGAAATAAATGGAGTTAATTTGAGTCAGAGCCTCAAAATGGGGGTTATCCATTTATTCACTGAAGTACCTCCTACACAGATATAGATTGTGACTCTCTGCAAGATCGTGTGCACACGCTACAGTGGGGTGTTTTAGCCTCTTTCGTTCTTTTGGGATCTTCCCCTCCTGTCCCTTAGTATGCATAACTTCACTGCTGTATCTCACACTCCACTTCCCTAAATGAGAATTATCCTCATTCTCCTCTCACCTATTCCCTGAATTATCATAGGATTAGCTCCACATAGGCAAATACCATCCATCAGATAGTCAACTGCTCAGTGACTCTCATACCTGTCTCCACACAGGAAATTACTGATGATCAGTTGTTGAACTCTGGTGTCAGTGTGTTTCTATGGGCAGATAGGTTCAGTATAGAGAAACCTAAAACAGCTCCCCTGGCTGTCACCAGCAAGCTGCAGTGATTCTGTCTAAAGCAGGATCCCTAATTTTAATTGATTTGGAGATCATCATGTCCAGAACTGTACTGAAACCATTGCAACACCACTAAAAGTACATACAGCACAGTCTAGGAGCCTCTGTCTGGAAAGACACATACATTTACTGGAGAAAACCACGATCCTTGAATATCACATACCTTCCCTCATGAGCCATCAGACACGTCTTTAATTTAGGCAGGCACAGAATCAATACTTATTCCCGTAACAGATATCTGACTAATAGGTTAGAAATGTCTCGTATGAGTCATCACTACTATCTTTGCTTCTGAAGCTTGAAGGTCAAAAAAACCTGAAATATCCACAAGAAAGTTAAAAAAAATGAAAAATAAAAAATAATGTAAATATTCACACTATATGTAGGAAACCTTGGGTGTCTGAAAACTTTCATATATGTTTGAAAACTTTCCTTTTTCTACAACACAGACCAAATGTATTTCACTGTTTTCAGTCTAATGCATGCTCTTCTTCTCTAGACCTATACTTATATTTATACATTTATTTACTTTTTAACTTCTTGTTTTCACTTGAATTTTTTCCATGTAATTTTCTTCCTTTTGCTTTTGGCTATGCACAGCTTTTACTGAAAGAACATTTTGTACCCAATCTCTAAGCAGGTTAGTTTCATGTGCATGGCCACTGAAGAGGATGAGACTGGCAACACCAGCTCATGGAATTTGTGGATCCCCTTACAGCGCGTTTTGAAAACTTGGAGGGGGATCCTTTTAGACTGAAAACCAGGAAATAATATCCAGTTTCTATGAATATGAGTCATATTGCCAACTCATGCTTGATGTTCTGGAAAGGTACTTGGAATATAATATTTGATTGCTAGCAGCAAATGGTTAATTTGAATAATTTGTCTTTTCCTGTCCCTGCCCCCCATCTTCATGCAGTATCCTGAGTTATTTCTTGTTCAAACGGGTGCTGAATTACTCTTTCCTTCTCCAAAAAGCAACTCAAACTAAACAAGGAACAGTTAATGACTGATTTCTGTCACCAGCAGCACACCTCTTGAGTGAATGAACATCAGTATGGGAACGGGGAGAGCAAAGTCCCTCCCACTGTAAATAAAGTTTGGGTTTGTGACCACCTGAGGATTCTGAATGTTCATAAGTCTGTGGGACTGAATAAGATGCATCCCAGAGTCCTGAATGAATTGACTCATGTCGCTGTCAAGCCACTCTTCATGATATTTCAAAAGTCATGGCAGTTAGGTGACTGGAAAAAGGGAAACAATTCACCCATCTTTAAAAAAGCTAGAAAGGAGGACCCTGGAAACTACTGACCTGTCATCCTCACCTCTGTGCCTGGGAAGATCATGGAACAGATGTTCATAAAAGATATGCCAAGGCACATGGAGGGCAGAGAGGAGATTTGAGACAGCTAGCAACAGCTTCACCAAGGGCAAGTCCTGCCTGACCAGCGCAGTGGCCTTCTATGATGGAGTGATAACATCAGTGGACAAGGAGAGGGCTTATCTTCTGTAAGGCCTTTGACATGGTTCCCCATGGTATTCTAAATTGAAATGTATTTGACAAGTGGTTAGATGGTCTTATCCAGAGGGTAATGGTCAATGGTTCAGAGTCCCAATGGACATCGGTGACAAGTGGTGTTCCCTCAGGGGTATGTATTGGGATCAATGTTATTTCATATCCTAACTAATGACATAGACAAAGTGATCAAGTGCACTGTCAGCAAGTTTGCAGCTGATGTTAAGCTGAATGGTGAGGTTGACACACCTGAAAGATCAGATGCTATGTGGACAAGCTCAAGAAGTGGACCCGTAGGAACCTCTTAGGGTCTAACAAGACCAAGTACAAGGCACTGCACCTCGGTTGGGGTAACCCCCGGTGTCATTACAGGTTGGGAGATGAACAGATTGAAAATAGCTCTGCTGAGAAGGACTTGCAGGTACTGATGAATGAGAGGCTGGACATGAGCTGGCAATGTACACTTGCAGCCCAAAAAGCCAATTGTATCCTGGACTGCATCAAAAGAAGTGTGTTTAGCAGGTGAAGGGAGGTGATTCTGCTTTTCTAGTCTGTTCTGGTGAGACCTTGCCAAGAGTACTGCATCCAGCTCTGAGGTCTCCGACATAAGAAGGACATGGACCTGTTTAACCAAGTCCAGAGGGCCACCAAGACGGTTAGAGGGATGGAGCACCTGTCTTACGAGGAAAGGCTGAGAGAATTGGTTTTGTTCAGCCTGAAGAAGAGAAGACTTTGAGGTGACCTAAATGCAGCCTTCCAGTATGTGAAGAGAGCCAACAAGAAAGTTGGAAAGGGACTTTTTCTGACGGCATGTAGTGATAGGACAAGGGGTAATGGCTTAAAACTGAAAAAAAGTCTTTACTGTGAGAGTGGTGAGGCAGTGGAATGGGTTGCCCAGAGAAGCTGTGGACGGCCCACCCCTGGAAGTGTCCAAGGCCAGGTTGGATGGAATCGTGATCATTCTGGTCTAGTGGAAGATGTCCATGCCCATGACACTGGGATTGGAACTAGGTGTTCTTGAAAGGCCCTTCCAACCCAGGTCATTCTATGATTCTACAAAGAATTCATTCACTAGAAGGAAAGATATGTGTATGTTCACACGTATAGAAAAGTGTACCAAAGATATCTCTCTCTCCCTATCTATCTCTCATGTTGAGATAAATAAAACGGTGATGTTGGGAGAGTAGAAAGAGTAGTGTAATCAGTGCTCAAAATGATTTCTTCTTAAAACCTGCTTGGTTGCTTTGAAAGATTTCACTCTCTGGATCAGAGTTTTTCATTCTGGTTGTCTCTTCTTCCTTATACAAATACTGGTATAAACTTGGAGGAACACAGAATAGTTTGGGTTGGAAAGGACCTTTAAATTTTATCTCGTCCAGACCCAACAATGACCAAGGATATCACCAATCAGCAGTTCTGTGATTTTTAGTAAATCATATCTGGAGGTAGAGCATCCAGTAAATAACAGCTGAGTTTGGCAATACTTAGCAAGTGTTTCAGAACTTTCAGGGCAGTCTAAAATTTTGTATGGGCAAGAAGAAACAGTAGCATCATAACTGCACTGCCCTTAATCTCACTCTGCAGTCCCTTCAAGTCATTTAGCTCTGCCTAAACCAGCCAGCTATCTATCAATTCCCGAACATGTTGATAGGATATGCCAAGTGTTATCCGTGTACATGTTTTGAATGATCAGTTAAAATAGTGGAAGTAATCCTGGGAAAAAAATTTTGCATAGTGTAAAGACGTGTACTATCCACAGATAAGGTCCCAGGTCGTTTTTTTATAAAAACAACCAACAAAACTATCAGACAAATCTGTCTTTTCTTTCATCTTCTACAGCTGGGTCCTTTACTCATCACAGGGATGTCCTTACCATGCCTTTAATATATGTCTGCTTTGCTCTTCCTATTTTCAGAACTCAGATTTGTTGACCTTTGTTACTGTTCTATCTCTCTTTTCCTGTCTCCAGAAGCTCTTTAATGATCTCCTATCCTATTTGTCAGAGGTCACACTTAGTGTATATCAGGGGTCAACAGTTTTGCTTAAATTGACATTTTAATGCTTTTGTACCACAGCCAAACAAAAAGGGGAGAACAAATGCTGTGACCTAGATCCATTATTTCTAGACCGAGATGTTAATTTCTTTGACATTAGATTATATGCTAAAGAAGGTCCTGAGAGACTTTGTTTTCCTTTAAGAAAGTTGTCCAGACTTTTGAGTTGACATCCCCAGAATATGAAATCAAGGGAAAAATCTGATCTAGATACTGTCTGCCAAGGATCGCTTTCCTCTGCCCGGGGGCTGATAGCATCAGGAGGGATGCTAAAAACAGGAGGGAAAGACCTGGGGAGATAGAGGAAACATCTGAAAGAAAAACAAATACAGCTTTATTTTGTGCCTCATCTTTATTTAGTATGAACTCATATATGGAAATGCTTGGTACTTTGAAGTATGTTAAAATAATTGTTATGGTTATAAGAACTGCATTTGCTCATTCAATAAAACAAAAAAGAAGCAAATATTTGATCCTCCTTACAAGGAGAAGATTGACTTTTAATGAACTCAGTAGACTGTCTTGTTAGCTTTTATGCTTAGACTTGTAACTTTTGACCTTTTTCTGGTATGCCAACGATGTCAATGGTTTATAGAGCTGTATTCATAAAGCAGGAGAACTTTAAAACTTAGGTTGCTGGATATACTTTTCAAAGCAGGAGGCTTGAGCTCATACGAAGCATACTAATTTTTGTTCCTTATCATTATTGAATTTAATATGTGGAGGGTGTTTATTTCCAGAAAATAACCATATTTTTATGAGACATTTGGGATGATTTATGGCCTTGTCTTGTGATACGAACAGGCTGTCAAATAATATGGTGGAGAAATGTATGATTGAAAGTAGAAAGTACAACAACCTAGAAGATTATCTATTTTTTATCTTTTCCAGTACATTGATTTCTCTGCATGAACACAATTCTTTCCTGATAAATCTGTCCTGATAAGGTGTGTTTTTAAGCAAAAGTTTTTCTGGAACCATTACAAGGACATCACAGGACAGTATTTTTTTTCTACACAGCACTCAAAACAGAGGCCTAATTTCTACCACTATCACTTTCATTTGCTTCTGATGTTACTGAAATAGAAAAAGTAAGAATACCAGTAATGTAGCCATCATTTGTCACTGAATAAAATCCAAGCTGTATATTTATCAATGAATTGTTGTGACTTGCTTGGTACATAACTGGAAATGTTTAACGCTGTCAGGTGTTCAAATCCTGCTCTCTTTCTGAATTGCCTCATTGTTTGCTGATGGCTCACAAGTGGAATGATGGCACAAATTGGACTTGGGGAAGCATATATGCTTAAAGAGAATTGATACAAAGATGAGAAAGCAGTGCCAGATCATGCTTCCATGAAAGAGCCTTTGTGGCAGATATCCAAAAACTACTGAAAGACGGGACCTGAGGAAATAAGATTTGTAAACATCCGCCAGGTGAACAATAGCTTACTTGAATTATGAATACCATGGAAAAGACTGATAATCTCAAGGAAGCTAAAGTTGATTTTTTTAATAGTTAAAGCTAATCTCTTCTTGTTTGAGTAATTGTTTCCTACATTTACAAAGTCAAAGGCATTAAGGTCATTTAGTGAAATATATACATGAATAAGTAATAAATATGCATATTAAAATTTAGAGACATCCTGCAGCTAGCTGTTTGTCAACATGTTTCATCGTCTTAAGAGTATACAATGAGAGAAAATGTTAAGGCAAACCAGTCTCTCCTCTAGTTGTTTTTTTTTTTTTTTTCAATTGTCTTTCCTTTCCATAAATCAGTTAGATTTTAAGGTGTAAATAAATTTGACTAAGGGGCTGCTTATTCAAACTAGTGTAGTGTTTTAACTTTTTGGAAGTTTACTACAATGCATGCAGTAAATAATGGAATAAAAATTTTGAATACAAAGATTCAGTGTCTGGGGACATATACTTATCTATCTTATGTATGACACTTGTTATTCATCCTTATGTCCTTTATTTGAAACTGTCTTGTTATTCAAGCCACTCATGTAAATATTGCATATTATCTATAACAATACATAATAAAGAATGTATAACAACACACTCTAAATTTTAATTGCATTTGTATAAGAAATGCTAACATTTTGCATAATTATGAGATTTAATCTAGATAGGTAAAACCTTTTTTGAACCACACTTGTTTATTACTTTTTGTTTGATAGTGAGTCCTTAGTAACTACCCTTTCAATGTAGGTTTTCACTTACTTATTCATCTAATATATCGTGATTATATTTTTTCTAGTGATGTGCAAGCTTATTAGGGTAGTAGCACACTACTTACAGACTGATAATTTTGTACAACCCAAATATCTGCATAAATAACTGCATTTTGTTTGAGTTTGTAGTCTAACGACAGGAATGGCCCTAAATGGTGATGTGTCTCTAGTTCATGAACAAATACTCTAGTCTGTATTTCCATTTGTTTGTGAGGATGTCATGTGAGGCACTATCGTGAGCTTATTAAAACAAGACATATCATATCTACTGTTTCCTGTCTATCCTTTAAACCACTTATATTGTCAAAGAAAGAAATTCACTTGAGCTGATAAACTTTGTTGGCTATCACCCTACCAGGTATCAGGGAGACCTGCCAAGATTTGTCTTGGCAGCCTCTCCCATCAGAGCTATGAAAGTTGTCAGGGCATGGAAAAGCAGATGGTATGCTTACTCTAAGCAATCATTTATAATGACATTGTTTATGATAAATCTATGCTAAAAGTTTATTATAATCTTAGGAGTTTCCATATTTGCATTCTTTCATCAGGTGAGACCCATAACTGTGAGGACATTAATTATTTCCTCTGATAAGTTGTGAAACAAAGTTGAACTTATATAAGACTGCAGAAAAGACTTTGTGATGCATTTCTTCAAGATGAGAAATGCAGGAAGCCCTCCAAACAACTATAGAGCACTCATCATTGCTTTTATTTCTGGGTATAGATACTTAGAAGATAAGGAGGTTATGAATATGCAGTAGTATAGCTCGCTATGCAGGTCACAGTGAGCAATCCAGGGGCCCTGGGCATTGTTGCAGCAGATGTGCATTGCCAAACATACCAGGAAAGGTAAATGAGTCAAAGTGACTGAGCAGTCTTGGATGGGACTGGCACTCTATGAGATCTGACTATGTCTTCCCACAGAAGAGGATTGCTGATGTGGGAACCTCGTCTTGTACAATTCCCACATCTGCCAGGCTAGAGCTACAGGGACCACACTCCAGCCTCCTTCCAGCCAGGATCCTGCCCTACCTTTCAATGATGGTGGGCATGGAGAAGGAGACAAAAAATTGGGGACACAATGTGCAGAAAGTGGTTGCGGAGGCGCCAAGGCGGTAGCACTGTGCCATTTACACTGAAGGGAGGTTATTCTGCCTCTGTACTTGGCACTGGTGAGACCGCACCTGGAGTACTGTGTCCAGTTCTGGGCCCATCAGTTTAGGAAGGACGTGGAGATGATTGAGCGTGTCCAGAGGAGAGCAACGAGGTTGGTGGAGGGTATGGAGCATAAGCCCTATGAGGAATGACTGAGGGAGTTAGAGTTGTTTAGCCTGGAGAAAAGGAGGCTCAGAGGTGACCTTATCGCTCTCTACAACTTCCTAAAAGGAAGTTGTAGTCAAGTGGGAGTTGGTCTCTTTCACCAGGCAGCAACTGACAGAACGAGAGGACACAGTCTCAAGCTGCGTCAAGGGAGGTATAGGTTAGATATTAGGAAGAAGTTTTTCACAGAAAGAGTAATAAAGTTGTGGAATGGACTGCCCGGGGAAGTGATGGAGTCACCATCCCTGGATGTGTTTAAAAAAAAGGCTGGACGTGGCACTTGGTGACATAGTCTAGTCTAGTTGAGGTTCTAGGGTAAGGGTTGGACTAGATGATCTTGGAGGTCTCTTCCAACCTAGTGATTCTGTGATTCTGTGAAAATAACTTTGGCAATTTATGTGCTAGAGTAAGTCATCTCGGTATGTCTCGTATCAATAAATCTCTCTCTTCTGACTCATGACTGCCTTGCAGATATCTGTTGCACACCTCATACAGTCACATACCTGGACATACCGGAGAGGGATCCCAGCAGCTCATACAGAATAAAGAAGATGGATTAATTTGATGATGACAGCAGTCTTGCAGGACTCACAGCAGTCTGATATAGTCATTGATATAGTCACTGAGAAGTCTCTGATTCCAGCAGATAAAGAAAACTTTACTAAACAAGACATTTAATTCAGTTTAATCTGAAAATGTGGCTACTCGGGTCCCCCCAGTGACACACGACCACACAGATGTAGTGTCAAAGGAGAAATCCGTTTATTGTTTACATATAGTTTCTACTTTCCAAACCACTGAGAAGCAATTCTTATATCGCTTCTCTCTCGTCCAATCAGACACTGCCGTGTTGTACAAGCATCTTCCTTACATGGCATAGTCAGTCCTTTCACTTTCAGTTCTGCTCCTTCTTCAGCTCCTGGGTCCTAGATTCCACCTGCCATCTGTGACTGACAAAAATATTCACTGGCATTTCCCTACATGCCAAGTTTCTGTAGATGTTACAGCCACCACAAAAATGAAGTCCTACAGTGAAAAAGAGCATTGTCCAAAGTCCATCCCTAGAAATTAAATGAATTGAGGAGTAGGATATTTACATCCACAAAAATAAAACATCTTATTTAAAAATAAAGAACACATGATAGCACCAGGTTTTTCTGCCAGGACATTGGTATAGAGTATTTTGTCAAAAGTGAATTTTGAACACCTAAGAGATATTTTCCCAAACACAAATGAAATCTATATTCAGTAATTTAAAAAAAAAAAACAAAACAAAAACACAGAAAATTGATACATATTTAATACAACACCCATAAAAAATTCTATTCAATAGAATTCATTTGTTGTTGAGCCCACAAAATTGGTTTTGTGACAGCAGTCAATTGGTGTAAAGTTAATGCTATTGTCCAGGATATTTTCTCAGTCAGGTCTATACATTATAACATCTGCCTAGATATTTTTTATCAGAAATATTACTATATTTAATAAGTTATTTCTTTCCGTCATCCTTTCAAGGATATAAGAAGGATGGATTTGCAATAGTTTCTTGAACAAAATCACAGCTACTGTGAATGATGGATTTTTTGAGTATGAGTCAGCTCCTCACCAGCTCAGCATTTCTGGAATTATTTTTAATATTTTCATTACAACTTATTTATTACTTATGGTAGTATTTCATCTTTGTAACTCTTTTTGAATGCATGAATTCAATGATCTTCTTCAAAACTCAGTGCTGGGAAGAGCAAATGAGGTAGAGAATTTGCTCCCTGGCCTTGTTGAAGAGACTTTCTGAGTACTGAAAAATAGTCCAAGCACTGTAGCACATCCTCATAAAATGAGTCCAAAAAGATGCCTACACATATAAAATTCAGCCAGTCAAGAGGGACAATGAGGTTGTCATTTGTCCAGTCAGAGGATAGGACAGCAAAGTCCCTGAGATACCATCATTGTCAGAACAAGATTCAGACCTGTGGGGTGCTCAAGGGCCGTTTCTGGCGCACTGGGTAAACTGCACTAAAATGTCCTTTGCCTCAACTACCAATTGGTTAAATAGTGGTGATGACACCTATGGGTCTTATCAGATAAAAATTTGAGGGACAATGTGATATAATGCCAAATAGGGTCCATAAAGCCCATAAATATCTTTGAACGAAGATGCTTTCTAAATCACATGCTGTAAACTTGAAACAAATACCAAGCTTTTATTGGAGTCAGTATGTACGGATCATTGTAATACTTCCTGATCACCAATATTTTCTATCAGAAATTTATCATATTGTAAAAAAGTCATGACCATCTAGTCAGTAGCGAACATCTTAGAAATGTTAATAGAAATACTACTTTGATGTATAAGGCTTATTTTCCTCCCTATATATATAGGATTTATAAGTTTGTAATTTTAAGCAAAATTTTAGCAAAAAAGAACTGTTTATTGGACATGGGATAACTTGGGAACAGAAGAAAGAAGTATTATGGTTTCCCACTTAAAAATGTAGAAGAATAAATTTAAAAAATTGTTTGCACTAAAAGGCATTAGAGTTTTGACCAGTAAAGAGAAACATGTGTTTTGCTAAATGTGCATATCTGGGTTCAGAGTAATTTAGCCTCTAGTGCATGCAAATTTCATACATTATGGAAGTTTTTAAAGTTGTTTAAAAATTTCTGGGACTGTTTCATCAATTAAGACCTGATTTTTGAGTATTTGCTGGTGAAAGTAATACACATTAATCAGAAAAAGCTATTTTTCCTTGGGTTCTGGGTTTCTCAGCTGGTGGAAATAGAACAGATTTACTTTAAATAGCATTGCTACAGATTTATAAAATTTGGGTGCAGGAATTTTCTGATGTGCTATCATGTCACCCAGTGCCATAGTTGAATTGCTGAAGAAATGGTAAAAAATAAATGGCAAAAATTAAAGGTCATATGCAACTATAAAATGACAGTAAAATTCTGCATTGTATATGCACAGAAAGACATTTTATTTCTCTATTATTTAAATACTTCATTTGACACTCGTGTGGTCAACATGAGAATGAAATGAATATTGGACCATACTCTTCTCCTTCACAGTTTATGAAAATGTATTTTTTGGGGAAACTAGTCCTCAAATGCCTATACCAGAAGCTCGTCTTTTATTTACTCTATTCTTTATAACATCTGTAACAGTCTGAGATCACTACTGGAGGAGATACTCCTCCAAGTGAGAGAAACCCAAGAACTTCCGTGTTTCACATAAATGTTTTGAGTTTCTGACCCTTTTTTATAAAAACATATTGCTGCCGCACTCTTCTTTCCAGTGTCCTGAAATGAGAAAATAATCTCATTTTATAAACTTCGGTTAGAGTGCAGCCACTTTAACTTAGATGCTTAAGGAGAGATGTACAGCAGTAGTACTCTGTCTCAAGAGATCTATCTACCTCTCTTGTCTGAATAGGAAATATAAATATTTACTGTCTAGATTAAGACATAAATTATGGTCTCAGGTTAGGCAGACTAGATGTCATGTTATAACTCTGCATGTTGTAACTACTTCAAGTTTCTTGTCACTAATACTGCTGTAAGGGAGATGGATTTAGCATCTAAGTTTCAGAGTGGTAGAGGGGGGGCTTGTGCCATTCTGCAGTGAAGCTGGTTCCTAGATTCAACACTTCTTTTGGTCTAAAATGGCATTTGATGCTGATATGGCACAGCTGAATCCTGCTCAAGTACTCTGGCACTGAGGACAAGGGCTCCAGCAAGAGATACTCAACTTTTCAATGATATACACATTTTGCTTTTGGTTCAAGGGGAATTAAACTATAGACAATAATGAAAAGAACAAATTCAACTAGATTCCCATTTCAATATGTGGAGACTGAATTATCATCTTTGTCTTAGACATAATGACTTAGTTACATATGAGAGTGTCTGAAGAAAAATGATGGTACCAGAGGGAAAGTGTTCTAGAATTTTATTTGGTACTATGATTTAGAATTTTGCCAGATAGGCAGAGATAAAAAAAACCCAAAACAACAAACTGCATAAAATCAATGTAGACAGAGCTGTTCTTGGATGTTACTAATCACGGAATATTCTGAGTTGGAAAGGACCCACAAGAATCATTGAGTTCAACTCTTAGGTGAATAGCCCATGCAGGGATCAAGCGCATGACCCTGGCATTATTAGCACCACGCTCTGGCCAGCTGAGTTAATAACCTTTATCTAATTATATAATAGAATAAACTGGCTTCAACGGCAAACTCAACTCAAAACCAAAAACTCTAACTCGTGGCCAAAACCTAGGGGAAGTTCATAACATATAAAGAATTTGTATTGAGTGAGACTTGAGTTTGAGTGGAGAAAAGTTGCTTTTGTATGCAGAAAGAAAGATAAATCATAGTAAGTTCACTACTTTGCTTAAGAATGTAATCAGCACATAAATCAAATTTAACTTTGATGAGTTTCCTCCTGACCACAAGTAAGAACAAGCTGAAAGAAAATATTGCCTGAATGCTTGCTGAGCAGGGAGTTTAATTAATTTACCCTCAAAGGATAATTTCTGCATCATGCCAAGACAAGTGATATGTGGGACCCTACAATTATTAAAACCAAATTCTGTTTGAATCTGTTGTTGGATGAAAAAGCACAAACAGCTTAATAAAGTGTCTATCATCTTAGTTGAGATGGAAGCAATCACATTTTTGTGGTATGGACTTGTCTTTGATCAGGAATTTCTAATTGCCAGTGAAGTAGTAAAATGTGATCATTATATCATGGGCACATCTCTATCAGCCTAAATGCCAGCTGAAATGTTTATTTTCTCCCACAGACCTTCTTATCTTCCATCACAGTATTCCTACTCATAGATGCCCACAATCTAACTTCCTCAATTTAATAATTGTGACAGTAACAATTAAGAAAAAGAAATTATATAAGCCACCACTCTTTAAAATACCTCACACTACAGTTGATTTTTACATGAAACTCATACCTTTTCCAAAATTAACTTCATTTTAACTTTTTTCTTTTTTAATTTGCTTTTTATTAAAAGAGCATATACCAAGGCAGTCCTTTATGCTTCTGCAATGATCTATTATTTAGTGTTATTATAAAAGGAAGCATAGAATCAAGTAATGTAATCAAATATGGAAACAAGTACAGCATCAAAGAATGAAGTGATAAATCTGCTATTGATGGTGATGACTGGAATCTGGAGAGTTCTGTTCTTGCCACAGTCACTCTCATCCTGTCTTCCAAATCCTCATCTGCAACAATTTCTATATAATGTGCTGTGTTTCAATTTTGACAATGTGCATTTTGCACAAACAGTTTTATAATAGGGTAAATTAAAGACACAACAATGTTTAAAGGACTACCCAAGACAGTCTCTTAAGAATTAGAGAGTTATATAGTAGATGCTGGGAACTGAGGAGGGCAAATACAGGACTTTAGAATTAGGACAAGAAGAATCTGGTTGATTTTTCTACACCTCATGGTCCAGAAAGGTGTTGATGCAGCCAATTTTTGAACACTGAGATGACCTCACAGTACAAGAAAGTAAGAAACATTACAGTGTCATTTCCCTGGCCCAAGGAACCGGACAATATGTGGGACAAATTTACGTGAGGATTATTTATTTCTTTCATGTGATAATTTGCCAAATTGCAGACACAAAATTCTGTTGTCTAGAACACACTAATAAGAAGACACCTAGAATTCCTCTGTTTTGCTTTCCCAGCTTAACTTTCTATCCAGTATTTTACCCATAAACTCCTTGTGCTGCCTTGTCTTATTCTCTTTCACATTTGCACAATCACTGATTATTTTGAAGTCTCCTCAATTTATTCCTGTCCCCTGGCTGCATGTCAGCTCCTTCTGACAAATGAATACAAATAGCTTCACTAATTGATCCCTGGCTCCTGTGTTTTCCTACAGTTTGGTTTGAGCCACGGGTTTCATTATACCCTTTTTTTTGCTCAACAAGGAGCATTTAATTATTCCTTCTTTTAGTGTAACTGGAAGGATGTGATTGTGGTATCCAGCAGGCTTTTTTATTTGAAACATTGAACTTCAAACTTACTACGATGCAAGATTCTTTTCTGGCCTATCCTTAATTACCATTTACAGGCATTCTCAAAGAGAATTGTTGTTATTGATCTAGGGAATTTTTTATCTGTTTCTTTTGCTTAGGTGTGGCAGCTATATAACCACAGGCACGATGGATTCTCCTAGGGTGAGAAACTTGTTGTGTGAAAGTGGAAAATGAGGCATGGGAGAGATGGTTGAAAAGTCTGATTAAAAGAGGAGTCTAGCTGACAATATCACTTAACATAACTATTTAATCAGATTTTGTCATAAGGGATATACAGAAAAGAATGACGACACAGTTCATTGGAGAGATGAACTTGTGCAGCTCCTTCATTCGCCATGACACACACATTTGCATTTGAAATATGATAAAACCTACAAATGTAAGAACTTTTATAGTCAAAGGGATTGCTATTGTGTGTGGTTGCAACATAAAGTAAAACAGGTATAGATTCCAAAAACAGTAATTTTCATTTCTCCAGTGGTTGCTCTGCTTTTTCGAGTATGGTTTTACTGTTACACCTCCAAACAAACAAACTTCTTTTTTTGATGGAAAGTTGGTGAAAATGGCACATGTGTTTCTTCAAGGTGATATTATTAAGACATGAAGTTAGGTGGTTATAGTGATTTACAGAAATTCCTGAAACTAGTATCCCTAGATGTGGTATTTTTTCTTTTGCTGCCTGTCATGAATGAGGGGCATAATTCCCACAAATGAAGAAATTAGCCTTTTGTGTTTTAGTATATGATGTCAGCAACTCCCCTAAATCTCAAAATAGATGTATCTGAAGCTCACCTTTTGTATGAACTTTGACAACTTAGCAAACTACACTTCATAGCGTGAAACCACTTACAGGATTTAGGTGACCAGATTTCACTATTTAATTAAGATTTTTTTTAGACACTGGTCTGAAGAAGTACTTGTCCAGAAAGCAAGAGACCTATCTTCCAGGCCAGGAAATCCATCGATCATCCAATATTTTGCATAGCAAGCAAACCTCACTCTTGATGATGCTGACCTATACTACAGACAAGAGTACACAAGGAAAACAGACTGGCTTTGTATCACAGTGGTTAGAGAATTCTGCTTTTGGAAAAGTTTGACTCCTGGGCCATGTGCCCAGAACTGTTTGTGCATTTCACTTCAGATCATCACTGGATAAAAACCAGAAACACTGAAGAGAACAATGGCTGGAACAGCAATTCTCTGCCTTTCCAGCAAAGCTCCTGAGTCATTACAATATTAAGTCAAACACCCATTGCCACCGTGGTTTTGACTGTCCATGGCTCCAGCATCAACAAGAGTATGAAAAGTGAGTGTTCTTCCAGCACAATCTGTTGTTCAGTCGTTCAAACTAGATCCCATATACAAAATATAAGTTTTAAAAGAACATCAGCTCTCCATGCCACCTAAATGGCAGAAATTTATCATGATTTCTTCTGCTAATCTCAGAGAAATAAGCTACAAAGACACCTCACATATGAGGGTGCACAAAAGACACTATTGGACTAATGATTTTCTGTGCTGCAGCTTCATGTTGGAGACAGAGTTTAAATCATTACAAAAGATGATAATACATCATGATAACTAGATAAGGTTAGAAACTATAGGTGTTCAGGATACCTCAAGTACGTAAGTGCACTACTGAATAGACAGCCTTTCCTAATTTTGTTTCAAATAATGCTGATGGAAATTCAACACCTTCTTCAGGTAAGAGTTATTTTATGTAGTTGTAGTGAATGTTTGTTTTAGGCTTTGGAGGTGCCCCAGTGGATGGGATTTTTATTTTTTTGGCATTCATTTATATATATATATATATAAAATTCAGCCTAACTGAGGACAGAACTTACATTGTTCTGATCTATCGTAGAAATATTGGAGGAAATTAAATTTCAATAATTTTTTCACCCTTCTTTGATTTTTTTATTGACCCAAGATAAGCCTTTTAGCTCTGAAGACATTCAGCCACATATTTTCTAATTCATATTTTAATGAAATTTGAAAGGATGGTTGATTTATTTGTGTAGCTCTTTGTTTTTTTTAGAAGCACCATGTTAGGAAAAAAGTATCAAAAGCATATGAAAGAGGTAAGCATAGGAAAATGCTGAAAGCATTTTTTATTTAATAACACTTTACTTAGGATAATTGAACTGCTGGGACAGTTAAGTAAAAGAATGTTCCCAACTTTTGATATTGCACTTGTTTTTGTATTATTGTTTGCTCCTAATAAAGAATGACCTCCAGATCCTAGAGAAGAAAAGCTCAACAGCACAGCAAACTTCACAAAATGGCTCCAGTGGCTTCAGCAGTATGTTCCTGATTTCCTTTCGTTCTCTTCTATTTGAATTTTTATTAGATCTTTAACTTCTCTTTCTTAAAATGTTCTGGACTTTTAACCACCCATTACTCTGAATTACATTTAAAATTGCTGTCACTGAAAATAATTAAAGCAGAGTTTTATTTCCCCTACTTTTAGGGAATTTTCCACTTGTGCATTAGATGGGACTCAGTATACATTCAGCTTCACAGTTTGCTCTTTAGAAGAGCTATTTCCCTTTATCATTGTTAAAATGAACACCTCACATGGTCATAAGACAGTGAAAAGTATTTGAAAACATGAAAGTATAATTAGAAAAATCTCAGAAGGAAAAAACTTTAAAGTGTTTTTGAATTGTTTCAAAAATCAATTAAATGTCACGAAGTATGTGTCTAATTCTGATTCTCAGACTTATTCATTTTAATTACACTATCTACATCTGTACATATTTATCCAGAGTTTATGAGATGGATCAAGATTGTTGCCAACTCTTCATTTTATTATACATCTTATGAGGTTTGGTTGAGAGCTTTTATAAAGCTTGCATGATATCAGATTTATTGTTTCAACACTAATGAAATCTTCCTCAAGCAAAGTGGTTTCTATTACATTTTCAGGACTTAAATAAAACTACATTTAGCTGTGGCACAATCATTCCCTACAATCTTTGTCTTTACAGTGAGAATTTACCCATTAGAAGTATGATTCCTATCACCAGCCTCTAAAATCTTGTTAAATATAGGAAGTATCCGTATCCAGGCCTAACAGACACTTCAGCAAACTGTTAGAAAAGGAACTAATTATCTATATTTAAGAAGAAAAAAACTGTATTTTAGGTACCAGAATATATTTTCAAAGAAAGTATGAAGGCCACAGGGAAATGGGTTTTAAAGCTACATGGATTTATGTGAAACTACTCTAAAAGCTACTTTGACATGATAACAACCATTCAAGGCATTCCTCTCCAGCTATTAATAAAAATTATCTGGGCATCATTAACACAAATTATACAGCTCCATAAAGATGAATACAGGCACTGAGGCAGAGTACACAGTAATACAAGCAGTATTTTCAGGAGAACTCTCAAGAAGCTGTGTTGCCTGGGGAGTAGTTAAGAAAATCACAGTGGAGTTTATAAGCAGCGAGTTTAAGGATTGATTTCCACTGATTTTCTCATTAGTGATGTTATTATGGATATCATTACCAAGACAATGAAAATTGAACTTTGTTAGTGAAATTTCTTAGGGCATGTGGGTGTTCTTGAACTCATGTTAAAAGTACTGCATGGAAATATGTTTGTATGATATAAAATCCCCCTGATTTTCTGCAGTTTAGGATCTTTAAAGTTTTGTGGGGTTTGTTTGTTTGCTGGCTTTGGATTTTTTTTTTTTAAACTAGCACCTATGTAGTGCATAGGTCAGATAATTTTTGAATTGTAAATCCAACTTGTGAGCTATGCAAATTCAATCTTTCAGAATTCTTTACTTATCAATCTCTTACTGAAATAGCATAGCTTAGAAAGAGGAATAGAGTTAGTCATTGCATATTTCAGCCCAGAAAAGATACTAACAAAAGTCTAGAGAAGGGCAGCAAAGATGGTAAAGATTCTGAAGCACAAGTCATGAGGAGTTGCTGAGGGAGCTGGGTTTGTCTAGCATGGAAAAAGGGAGGCTCAAGGAAGATGTTATCACTCTCTACAACTACCTGAAAGCAGGCTGTATTCAGGTGGGCGTTGGCCTCTTCTCCCAGGCAACTAGCGATAGGACAAGAGGAATTAGCCCCAGGCTGCACCAGTGGAGGTTGAGGTTGGACATCAGGAAGAATTTCTTCACAGAAAGGGTATTTAAACAGACTTCTTGGGGATATGATGGAGTCATCATCTCTGGAAGTGTTCAAGAAAAGACTGGACATGGCACTTAGTGCTATGATTTAGTTGTCATGATTGTGTTCGATCAAAGGCTCAACTCAATAATCTTGGAGGCATTTTCCAATTTTAATGGGTTCCAGTATTTCAGCCACTAGAGAACTTCTCAGTCTGAAATGTAGGGTCTAGCAGACCTGGCTGGCAGATAATGCTCTCTCGAATTTAAATTCAAACTGTGTACTTCACTTTATTCTAGGTGCAGAGTTCCTCAATTACTTTACATTAATCAGTCCCCCTTTTCTGGTGCCCAGCAAGTGGTGTGTGTGTAATGACTGTCTTGGACTTTGTGGTAGGAACCAGAAAATTAGCATGAAAAGTTGCAGAAGCATAACTTCAAAAGATACTATGCTTTTTTTTTTTTTTTTCCCCTGTAAATTTAAAACATGACGTTTGAGTTTCAGAATTCTCTAAGTTTTTGAAGTTGAACCAATAACTGAATTTTCCTTTTTGAAGGACCACATGTGAGATTACCCCACCTGTATAAGCTTCCTCCAGCAATTCCACTTTTATTCTTTCTTGTGGAAATTACATGGCAGCCATCTCAATTTTAGACTTTCTTCTGAAACAATTCTCACTTGTCTGACATTTCTTGTCTTTTGCTCATGCTGCTTGAGGCCAATAAAATAAAATAAATCTCCAGCCAACTCCCTGTTTCTTTGCACTCCTATGCGGTTCATCTCATTATGAATCCCTTGTCACGTTAAGTTGTAAGGAGTGGAAAGAGTCTTTAGTTTTTTTAAAACTTCCTTTCCTAAATCTTTCAGCACCAAACCATTCTGTTGTGAAAAACTGTGCTTCTGAGTATCATACACCTCTTCAGTATCAACATTTGGTCCACAGCCAGGTTCTGAGTAGCAAATAATTATCCTATTTTTTTATCAGATGATGGTAAAACCCTTCTTTCAATAGGATGAAAATCTTGGACATTCGGTGTTTTGGGCCATAATCTTGCAGATGAAAATTTTACCATATCCTGTTTCATCATGAAGCGGGCTCTTGCTGTAGTCTGAGCTGCTGGTTGCAGTTTGGGATTATTCTCTGGTGGCTCGACATAGAATCATAGAATGTTAAGGGATTGGAATGGACCTTAAAGATCATCTAGCCCCTGCCATGGACAGGGACACCTCCCACTAGACCAGGTTACTCAAGGCTTTATCTAGCCTGGCTTTGGACACCGGGAAGGTTGAGGCATCCACAACCCCTCTGGGCAATGTGTTTCAATGTCTCACTCCCCTCACAGTAAAAAACATCTTCCTAATATCTAACCTAAATTTACCCTCTTTCAATTTTTATCCATTATTCCATGTCCTATCACTACAGTTCCTGATGAAGAGTCCCTCTCTGATTTTCCCTTCAGATACTGCAAGGTTTCTATCAGGTCACCATGCAATCTTCTCTTCTCCAGGCGGAATAGCCCCAAATTTCTCAGCTTGTCTGTGTAGGGAAGATTCTAAGGCGCTCTCATCAACTTTGTGGTCATTCTCTGGTTTGCTCCAACAGTTCCATGTCCTTCTTATGTTGAGGACACCAGAACTGTATGCAGGTGGGGTCTCAATAGGGAGGAATAGAGGGGTAGAACCACCTCTGACCTGTTGGGATGCTGCTTTTGATGGATACACTTGGCTTTCTGGGCTGCAAGTGCACACTTATGGTTCATGTTTAATTTGTAATCAGCCGTCACCAATATCTATTTTTTTGATCTGCACGTGTTTTTCAGAGGTGCATAAATCCTGACACGAATGACAGCATCTCAGAACAGTGCATTTGTCTCTGCTATTATCAGCTAAGCAGGTAGGGAACAGCAGAAGTGAAATAACAAAATTATAGTTAAGGACAAAAAGGTATTTATTATTTAGATTAAATTGTGACTCATTGACAGATGGGGAGAAGAAGTGCTAAGGAATTAGAATTACCGGGAAGTTTTGATGATATTGTGCAATATATAAATGAAGAATAATGTTATGAAATTTGGACTAATTCGAGGCATGAAGGAATATATTGATCTAGATGCCAGAGAGAAGTACATGAGACCCACAGTATCAATAAACTCTGGGGGCATTATTCAATTAGAAGACAGAATTTTTTGCCATATATATGTACATTAATTTCAAAATACTAAAAAAAAAAAATAGAAACCTTTGCAACAAAGAAAGAATATGTATCTCGTGAAATTGTCTATGCAAAAAATAATAAAAAATTACCTGAGCTTTCTGAGAGCTGTTCTTAGAAAAGTAGAATTTACTTTGTCCCAAATATCCTACTTGGAATTCCTTTTGCCCTTGGATCCTCTAAATGGAAAATAATTAAAAAAATTAATTGTATAGAGGGTTATAATGTCTGAAAATTGTCATTTGGATCTAGAGAAGAAAAGCAGATCAAGTGCAAAACAGCTTTATCTGCCTTGATTAATTTTGTTGAGTCACCATGTGAAGAAACTTGTTATCTTATAGAGCAAACTGAGTATAACTAAGGAAAAGCTATTATATAAAACTGTGCAATTGTTGCATGGAGGTTTAGGCATGTTGAAATAAGCCTCATCAGAAAAGTAAGCTGTGAAAATATTTCCTTGAAATACAGGCAGACAGTGTCTGGCCTAGATGTCCAAACCAGCCACACAGGCACTCAGAACTCAGGAATGGAAAAGATATCCAGCTGGTGTGGTATGCAAATCCTGATAATGAGTTTTAAAAAGGTAAAAAGTTTTAGTTCAGATGCCTCAGTGCTGAGATACAGTGGAAGTGCTAGGCAAGTACAAAACAAAAATGGTTTACTGCTAATAGCAGAGCCAATAGAGGCTATTCATCCAGGTGATTCATCCTAGACAGAAGCTATCTGTCAGTCCACTCAAATAAAGAATGAATTTTTGCTCTATGTCCAGGACTATGCAACTCTTCTGGCATTAGTTAACGTTTTCATTGATGAAATGAACGATGAAAGAAAGAACATCCTTATTACATTTGCAGACAATATCAAGCTGGAACAATGCAATAGAGGACAAGATTAGTATTTAGCCAGGACCTTGACAAATTGGAGAGGAGATATGAGAAAAATAGGATGTGATTCAGTAAGGATAAGCAAAGAGCTCTATATTTAGCCAGGAATGTCAGCTACATAAATGCAAGAAACAAACCAACTGGCTGCCTTGCGGTTCTGCAGAGAAGGATCCCAAGGTTGTAGTGGATCATAACTGGACATGAAACAGCAACATCACAGCATGTTGTAAGGAAAACAAACTGAGTATGAGATTGTATAAAGATTCATGTCTTTTGTAAGACAACTGAAGAAATGCTGCTCATCTGCTCATTAACATCACCTTAGCTGGAGCATTGTCTCCAGTTAGAAGACTATAATTTAAGACAGGTGTAGATAAGATTTAAAAAGAAGAGCAGAGAGTACAAGTGGAAGCTAGAAAATATAATGAATAAGAAAAAAATGTAAATATTGTAGTTGTTCGGTCTAGAGGAGGGAATAGTGAACTGAGATGTGATAACAGACTTCAAATATTAAAAAAAGCTGCTGTACAATAGAAGGGAATTTGAACAACATTATTGTGTAAAAAATAATTGCCTCCAAGTACAGCAAAAGAGACTTAGGCTAGACATTAGGAAAATCTTTCTAAGAATAGTCAAATACCAAGACAGATTGCCTAAAAAGGTTGTGTAATACTTGTCTGCATTGTTAGAGGCTTTTAAGGTTTGGTTAAACAGGTATCTGCTTAGAATATTTTAACTAAGCACTTAAAATTGAGGTGTACATGTATATAAAGATGTTCTTGATGCTTTGGGGATACTGAAGACACCTTGGCTCCAGAAACAGGTATCAGGTACTCAGACAATGTAGCCTATCATGGTGTAATAAACTTTTATGATGATTACAGAGACCTGGAATATGACTGAGTATCCTTGAGATTCCAGCAGCCATATGTGCTATGTACCAGAAAATGCATATCCTGCCTATTGCCCTGCTGCAGTTAATGAACTCTTTCATGACCTCGGGGATACTGTTGAGGATAGCCAGATGTTTTGGACCCATTCCTCACCATCTCATTTCTACAGGATGATGTAATTCCTGCCTGGAATATTTCTCTCTCTGACACAAAATTGCAAACACTACCTGAGTGGGAAGGTGAAATATTTTTGTTTAGATATCCCTGCCTTTTCTTAGTATATTCATAGAATGTTAGAATCATTGAGGTTAGAAAAGGCCAACAAGTCTTTTCTAAGATCAATGAGTCCAACAATTAACCTAACTCTGCCAGGTCCACCACTAAACCATGTCCCTAAGCACCACATCTAAATGCTTTCTTAATGCTTCCATGGTTGGTGATTCCATTATTTCTCTGGGCAGCCTGTTCCAATACTTGACAGCCCTTCCAGTGGAGAATTTTTTCTCTAACATCCAATCTAGATCTCTTGTGGTGCAACATGAGGCTGTTTCCTCAAAAATGCTTTGATTGCCTGTTTCCATTGGGTAGAAGCGACTTGAGAGGTCACACAAGGTACAGGTGTATTCATGAGCTCCATGTGAGATGCCCACTAGCAAATTTCTTAAGATCAAATAGAACAGGAGCTCAGGGCTGCTGCAGAATTTTCTTGAATTTGAATCGCAGTTGTTTTGTCACCTAAATTGAAGCAAAGAGCATTGCAGACAGGGAAAACCATCTGGAATAGTTATTAAGTGGCCGTGAGATCCTCTGGGCAGAATGAATGGATGCAGACAGCCTACTGCCAATATTCCTTAGCTTCTCCATTGTTAATGTCAACTAATATGCTCCAGTGAGTGCTGGGACTCCACATCAAGGTAGATGCAGACTTTTCCTCTTATGGGCATTGCAGGGAAAGGATCTAGAAATCTGTCAATATCACTGAACAGTAATTTTTTTAGTGAACTCTATATGGCTTGCTAATTGTTTATAGCATTTAACTAAAACAACTTAAAATTCTTAAAGTTCTTAAAATAAGGAAAAGCATTGAAACTTGAAGTCTTTTCCATTTTATCCTACAAAATACCCCAAAAACAAAACTGTGAAAATTTATTTTGGGTGAGAAGTAATCCTTCCAAAAAGAGACTGGAGGAATATGAAGAATGAATACCTGAAGAATGAGAAAAAGAGATGTAAATATCAAAGAATATGAATTAAAGATGAATTTATAGGATAATGAATCAGGAACCTGATGGCATACTGATGGTTAATTGAACAAAAGATAGTAAAATGAATCTTAAACATGAATTTAGAGTAAGGAAAAACTTAATGATTTACAGTGAAATGTAGATGAATAGGAAGAAGTGCACCATCAATTGCTTATCTATGGTTTTAGGATTTAAGAGGAGCAATTCGGTATGTGATACCTCTGATGTGAAATATTGCAATGGCATCGCTGAGACTCTATTGGCTAAGATTAAATGTTCTCAAATCACTAGGGTCTGACCATCTAATATCACTGATAGTTTTAACTAAAACAGAATAAATATTTGTGTAAGGTTTGGTTTGTCTTTTTTTTCAAAGGTGTTTTTTTTTTTAAATTTGAATAAATATTTTAATGTATGTACTATTTAAACTATTTAATGTATAAAAGTAAAATTCAGAATTTCATACACATTCTATCCAACATTGCTTATTGACTTAGACAAATGAAATTTTGCCTTCTGCTTTTTTCTATTGCTCTTTTTTCTAGTTTTAAATATTTTATTTTGTTTTTCTTTTTGGTTTAGTTAGCGCACCCTGCTCTTTGTTGTCTACTATCTACTGCAATTCCCCTCCTCCTCACGAGTCGCTATAATCATACAGCTCATGAGATTTCTGGTTTTTTATTGCCCTTTCCCTGTTCAAGCCTTGTTATACAAATATGAAATAATACTGCAGAGTTAATAATTAATATTGCTATTTATGTCCAGTGATTTGGAGACTAATGCAAGGCTTCTAATTTTTAATGGGCTGTTGGTCATATCTCAAATGAGGACATGCTTTCAGAGAATTAATAAGAACCCTCACCCACTATCACAGTGTAAACAGTATTTTATCGCGATGTTTTTGGCAAAGCTTTCCTTACAAAATAGTGCTTACTCTGACCATCTGTGCTTACTTAAGTGAAACTAAGTGGTTGCTTCTTCTGATTTAGATTCCAGGCTTCCTTTTTTTTTTTTTTTTGTGACCTCAAAGCCATAGCTTATTTTTTCATCAAGATTTTTATTTATTTTGTGATTTTAAGACCACCTTTTGGGACAGCTTTTGTAGACATCAAAAACTAGGAGGCCAATATTTCATTGATGGTAACAAAATAATTGATACCAATTCGAGTTATATCAGTGAGTCACATGTGAGATTTCAGATGATCAGCAGATGGTAAATCAGACTAGAGAAGGAGAAGGAAGTTTGCTAAGGAAAAAAAGTTCTCTTCAAAAAAAAAGCAGAACCAGTGATCAATATAAATTTTGTGCAGCATAGTTCAGTTGGGCAAGTGGAAGGCTTCTGCATGACCAGCTGAACACTGATCCATCTTTCTCAAGATGCTGTAGCTTTAAGATTAATGCAATGTCTGATGCCATAAGGTGAGATAAAAAAAGTGGTCAAAATTCTCCTCATTTATAACTCATCTTATGCAATGGCTACTTACTGAAGTTAATTGATTAGTAAGTATTATTGGGCTATAAAGTTGTGAATACTACACTGTAGTGCTAGCCAGGTTGTCCTAGCCAGCTATTCCAACTCTGTCTTCCCTGATGCAGGCAGAAAACAAACTGTGTATTTTAAAACATTGCACTCATTTTTCCAGAAAAATTGCAACCAAATTCCCATCCACTAAGACCTTTTAACAACTCTTTCATGTGTTTAAACCCACATCTGCCATCAGGCTGCCTTAAACACAAATGACAAAATATCTTAAAATTCTAGATTATTTTTATGCTTCTCTTGAAATCTCTGATAAAATCCATGTTAAAAGGACTTGCTAACAATGCCTGGTATGGGAGGATAATAGTATCCACGATGGGACACTCAAACTGAGAAGGAATGTGCTCTAAACTGACTATGTTAAATAATATGATGAAAGTAAGCCAATGAAAGAATATTCAGTGTGTTCAAATGATTTTGAAAAGAAATGAAGGCATCATGAAGCAATGTCACAGGACCATTAAAGCCTGGAAGTAGATTTTGGGAGAGGTCTTGGAGTTGGAGAAGGAACAGTAATCCTGGTGGGCACAGCCATGAATTGCCCCACAGCATCCCCAGACCTGTCTGTGCCCTGTGGGGTCACAGCACCCAGCCAGGGACCCATAGGACAGTGGTGGTGGCATGGGGGAACCTCTCCTCGGGCAGCATGTGGGGCATCTGCCCACAGTGCTGTCTCAGTGGGGTGCTGGCAGAGGCAAGGATCCGTGCTCGACTGGGGCATGCACATCTCCACGTGAGGGTGTAGTGGGTTAAGAAACCCTTTTAGGCTGGGGGGAGGGGGGTTACGTTTTAAACTTTTTTTTTTTTCTGAGAAGGGAAACAGGCAAGGATGGTGAAGCCTCCCTCCCCAGGTGACTGCGAGGAGCAACCCCGGGGCTGTGCTGGGTGCGGGGGCTCTCTGTGGCCGTGTGGGAGGCTTGGGCAGGCCCAGGGCCGTGCCTGGAAGCAGGGCACCCCCAGGGCCATGCTGGGTCTGTCCCCGGGTGCCTGCAGGGTGGCGGCCTGGCCCCAGCCCACCCGGCAGCGGTGGGAGTGGGGCTGCCATCCTGCAGGGAGTGGCAGGGGACCCCTGGCCTCCGGCTGCCCCTGGTCCCCTCCCCTGGAGTTCATGCAGCCCTGGCAGCCATGCCCCGCAGCGGCAGCAGGCAGTGTGCAGTGTGGCGCCGCTGGGGGGTCCCTGCGGGCGGTGAGTGCACCACGGGCGGTGCTGTTGGCACCCCTGCGTGCTGGGGGCCCGGCACATGCGGCATTTTTGGCAGGAAACGCCATATTGGCCTCATGGCAAGATCTCGGTGGGAGGAGCGGTGCCTGTGCTGCCACCCAATGGGAAGGTGGCACGCCCGGGAATGCTGCCCTGAGATAACGCGAGATCAGAGAGCCCATAAAAGCCAGGAGCGCTAGCTCAGCCCCCTTTTCCCGGCTTGTCTTCGTCAAGAGAGGGTCAGCAGCTGCCCACCCTGCTCCCTCCTGGTTCCCTGACCCTGCGATGTCACTGGAGCTCGGACAGTGACAGCAGGAGACCACCCAGTGGCAACGCAAGTGTGGTATCTTCCTTTTGGGTTTCCCCAGGGGCTCCTTTTCATTGTCACTTTTTTTTCAGAGGCTCCTGGATAGGGACCAGTTGCCATCTTCAGACCAGACCTTCTCCCCTTCTTCCCTCCTTCTCTTGCTCTCCAGCCCAGTAGCCAGCTTGGAGGAGCAGTTTTGTTTTTTTCTCCTTGCGTAATATTGTTGGGTTGTTATTTGTGTATTTGGTTAGTGCTTTAGTGGGGTTCCATAGCTTATAGAGCCCCCCAACAAATAAACTGTTAGCTGTTGTTTGTCTCTTAAGTCTCTCATCGTTGTTGCCCTCCCTAGCATCCAAACCAGGACTGAGGGTCTGTAGTTTATGCTGTATAGTCAATACTGATATATAGTGATATATGGCTCGCTATTTATGTATGATTAGTAAATCAATAAACTGCTCCCATCCTGATTTATTTATAGTAGGTGAACTGAACACTTGCCATTTGGCAGTCCCGTACATATGACTTTACATTCATTGTTTCCTACTGTGAAATCAATGCATTCCACACCATAGTTCACATGGTATGTTCCCAGTGGTAATCCTTTTTGTTTAGCTGTGTTGAACACATCTAGTTGCTTTCTAACAATTTCATAAAATGATCTAGAAAGTTTTATGACAGTTTGCTGTTCTCAGAAGTTCCTGACATTTTTTTTATTTTTATCAGAGAGGTATAAGCTAAAAATACTTGCTAGCACTGCTCCAAGAACTTTTCTTATTCTTAATCCTTTCTCTTTCATATATTAGCTCTTAAAATTATATGTTGTGTTCTGACAAAAAGACAGCTTTTGAGTGATGTAATTTTTATCCTGTTGTTAATGTATAATGCAATATTGAAAATGTTGTAAAAAAAATAAGTACTGACTCAAAACTATCAGAATGTGCTGCCTTCCAAATATGTCAGTGCTTTTGGAAACCAGGTTTGTATTGCTGTCAAAAAAGAACATAGATTTATTTCTGACAAGATTTTGGTCTGTGGACAAGGTTGACTTATTTAAATTCCAGAATTCATCTTTATTTGCATGTATTTATAAATTTATTTAAATTTCTTTACTCTGACCTTCCTACAAGTTAAGCTAACTCATAATTCACAAAATTATTCATTTTATCCTATTTAAATATTGGAACCACATCTGTAGTTATCCAATCACTTGGAATTTCTTCAGTTTCCCAGGCATCGTTCTGAAATCTCCCAGCTGGTATTCTCTGGGCTCTTGGGTGTCGGTTATCTGTGCCTGTTGATTTGCAAATGTATAATTTCAACAGATGTTCCTTTACATCTTTCCTTACTACACATGGTAATCTTGCTATTAGAGCAGCAACAGCATCTGGGATACATACCACCTCTTTCCATATAGAGAGTGGAAATGTCTATAGGATATTTTTATACTATTATTAATTCCAACCCCAGCAACACCACCCCCCCCACCCCCCCCCCAAACTCTCTAGATGGACAGGTACCCATAATCCAGTCATCTCAATACTGGCTTTCATTCTGTTTCAGCGAGCCTTCAAAATCTCCTTTTAACTACATTGGCTTCCTACCCAGAATAACCTTTTTTTAATGTCCTTAGAATTGTGGTTTATGGGTTACCCCATAGGACTACGTGAACTCTTATGCAATATGTATGTGAAGTTAGAGAGGTTAGGAAAGAGAGTTCAGGTCAATTTCTTTTCTGACATTTAGAATACCTATAAAAGATTTTTTCCTTAGTTACAAAGTTTTCCATTTCATAATAAGCAACAGAAAAATATTAATGATTTTTGAAAATATTGTATTCAATTTCTATAGGAAGTAACTAAGCAAGAATTTTTCCCTTTTGGTTTTACACATTGATACATAAATTTTGTTCTCTAAAGAACTGAAAATTAACTTCCTAAAAATGAACAGGCAAACTACAACTTAGAGAATGAGTACAAGATGTTACTTTAACACCTGGATATTAATTTATATTGGACAAAATATAACATTCGAAATAAGTGATTGTCTAGCAACCAGGCATGAGAAATCCCTGATGTGAGATACTTACTGTGTTTTGAATAGCCTTCCAGTTACTGACACTGAAGCTGATACTCATATATCACATCTCACACAAACCAGCTTTTTGAGTGAATAGATTCCATTATTTAAAGACACAGTAGGAAACAGAGAAGACATATAGTGGACAAAAGGAAGAAAATCCCATGACCTTTGTAAAGGAATATGTGTTATTTATATATGCTGACAAAGGTTCCTCTGCCACTGGGGACTGGAAAGGCAACACATCTACAGGAATGAATGATAGACACTACAGTTAATCTTAGACCTGCTAGGCTTCAGCCTTTGTTTTCAGTTGCATATATAAATTAAAAAAAAATTATTCCTTATTCCTTCTTTAGCCCTATGTCTTGTTTATGTTTCCATTGTCTAGTTTGTGGCAAACACATACGTATGTTGTGTTGGAGTATGTGTATTGGTCTAAAGAGTTAACCCAATAGAAATGTTGTGGATGATTCAGCTTTTGTTTCACCTTTTCTTTGCATATTCCCAAGAGCAGACCCTCGTCTTGCTACACTGGACAAGTAATACTACTCTACATTAATCATAGTCATCCTGAATTTTCCTGTTAAGTGATGATAAAAGACCGAAGTTGAAGGGTCAGTTTATAAGAACATGTGTACTTATAGACTGTATTGTGGGGAAAATCACTCTATTGGAGTGAAGAGAATACAAATATTTCGTGGCTGGAGAAAATCCAACTGTACATTAGATGATTTTTCTCTTGGAAAGATTAAATGCGCATTATTTCATCTCAACTTCACTTGCTTAATTTATAAAATTGGCAGTTGGGTCCCTGAATAAAATGGGTCTGCTCCTTAAACACTTGCATTTGGTAAAAATGTTGGTATGGTTTAGAGTTGGAATGGCTTCAGAGTGCTCATTTAACTGTCATTGTATGCTTTATGTATTTGATTTATTATTTTCTTGTATTTATCTACTTGTTTACTTGCTGCTGCAGAGGACCTCTATTTCACTGATAGTTTGGTTTTGGCGCACATGAAGTCATAAACTAGCAAAATTAGTGCTTCAGCCTAAAAGTTATAAAAATTCTACAAAAGAGGAGTGAATTTTGAATTCAATGCTTTAGAAAAATTTATGTTTGTGTTCATGTGTGAGTTCAAAAGTTGTCTTAACTTCATTTATACCAGGTCACATTCTTCTGTGAGTTCCCTTTTTGTAGTGTCTTATCTACGCTTTAAATTTGAGTTTGTATGGTCTATCATTGTCTTTGCTGAGAAGTCATTTCTTGTTTCCTGAGACATTATGTATTGGAGATCAGCTTAGATATTTGAACTGACAAGTCCTTGTCTTGAGACTTGGTTCAGCAAAGAAATTGAAACTATGATTAGTTGTAAGCATGACTGATTTTTATGGAACTGATCATATGGTTTTAAGTAAGCACGCCCTTCTGCACTTCTCTGGGGTCTACACCCATGAATGGAGGGCTGTGCTTGGCTCGGGGAAGGAAACTCTGCTTCCCCCTTCAGTTGAGTGCTCAGAGATATCTACATACCGGGAATGCTCAGGCATTGGAGGAGACCTCGGAGAAGAAAGCAGGCAGGTAATGCTGATTTGTACTCAGTCATTTGCTTGCCCTTTTGTAAAGTCAGTTGATAATTTTGGTTTGGTAATTTTGATGAAGACTTACAGCAGCGCACAGAGACTACCTATAGAATCTTCAGTAAGTGTACGAGACAAGTATGCTTGATTTACTAGCAAATGGTGCTACTTCACAGTCCCTTTATAGCCATTATCATCTCTGAAACAACTTCTGTTGCTTCCACTACTGAACATTAGCACTGCTGCTAGAAGGCAGACTGCAATTTATTGGCATGCAAATTTTCTAATCCAAAATTCAGCTGAACTTTTTATCTCTTGTAGATCAAATCTCTCTTGAGAAAAGTTTACTTCCATTACATCAGCATGGTACATTAAACATACATGCCTGACACTGCAAACTGCAACTCAGTAGTTATTCTTAGTCTTGAAAGTGACTGTTGTACCTATACCGAGATTCGATATCTGTATAATCTCTTCAAATTCCCTGTAATGAAATCCCCAATATACACTTTTCACCTGAAGATTTCTCTTCCTTGCCTTGCCTTCCTTTTCTTGTTGGTTACACACCATCACTGGGATCAGTCTTTTGCATGTTCCGTCCCTTTTCGTTCCTTACCCTCTGTGTCTTGTCTTTTCATCAGTTAAAGCCTGTTAGAGAAGTAGCTGCATTTGTACTGAAAAAAGTACTGTGGAGACTATTTTTCAGTGAGCTCCTATGGCTTACTGTGAGACCTATAATACCAAAGAGTTTAATGTGGCAACAGTTCAGTAAGGGTGAGGAAAAAAACCGCATTTAGGTCACATTCCTAGTTTCTGAGAAAATACGGAGAGGCAGAAGAAGGAAAAGAAATAGACTTATGTCTGGAAAAAACTAGCATACATAGCTAAATCCCCTAGCATGAAAAAAGAACTGTGTCACAGACATAGCTGAGGTTAAGAATAGACATGTTACATCATCTTTTGCACAATGCAGTAGTGGGAAAAGGGAGGAAATGAGGCCTTAGGAGAGGAATAAATAAATTACAGACAGATTTTATAGAAAAAGTTAGATTCGAAGCTACTTCAGAAAAGTCTGGATTGTGGTTTGTGTTAGATACAGGTAAGGAAAGGATGGAAAGAGCTTATCCAATACAAAGAAAAGAATAGCTAGGGTTACTGAAGATATATAAGAAATTATCAGAATCTGAGAACATTTAGGGATTGTTTTTTTCTTTTTGTTAAGAGATCCTGTAGTTGCTTCTGGCATGTTAGCAATTGTGACAAGCTGTGCAGCAGCCTTTCAAACATCAGGGTCTCCCAGAGCCCAGCAGGTAAAATGTGTATAAAACTCTGAACAGTTTCTTTCTCACATTAGATTTTATCCAAAACTGCAATCAAGTGACTCAAGAGGAAATTCTCTTCAGAGTGAATGCTACCTTCGGGTCTGTACCTCCATCTATATCACATGGAAAAATTAGGCAGTTTAACAAGTCCTATGAGAACATAGAGCCTCTATAGGATGAGTACTGCTTTCACCAGTGAAGTCTCCCATCCTCCTTGGAGAAAAGTGGTGCTTAGACAGAAGGACAGTTGCAGGTTAGAGTGTGCAAAGGAGCTCTTAATAAACATAGTCCACAGGCCAGCTGAACGCTAGCCTTACTTGCAGGCATTGAACAATTGGTTCAGAAAGTGTTACTTTACTTCTTGCTATTTGTTGGTGGCTTTCATAATGAATAATCCAGAAAAGACTACTTAGCCTGTTAAATTATGTAAGGAGCTGAGCTGGATGGCCTATCAGCTTCTAAATCTTCAGGGCTTTGTAGGAAAGTTTGTTCTGTTCTTCCATTTCTAGCCTGCAGCAGAGAAATTGAGAGAGAAGGAGAAAAAAAGTGTGCTTGATGTTTCTTAGTTCATCTCAAAAAAACCAAACACTCCAGCTCTGAAAACAGACTGAAAGTCTGAAAGCAATTTAAACACTTTGGACAAATATTTGGAAAAATAAACAATGTGCTGTTGTTGCATGGGAAAAATCCTGGATGTTTACTGATTAAGTTTGAACCAAGTGTCAGGCAAAGATTGTACCTAGGGATGAAAGTAAACTGGGGATGATACAGTATGTCCACTGAAATCAACCATTTGTTTAATTCTGGAGTGCTACATTAATATGTTTCAGATGATTTGGTTTACTTCACAGAAGCCCTCTTTAGGGTCCGTGCTGTTTCTAGACAATCCTTAAGAGAGGCAGCTCTTAGGTTGTAACAGCCATCACAAAGGTGTACAATCTCATGAGACCTGACAGGGACACTACAAATCAGAAAACCTTTTTGCCTCAATCACAACTCTTTTCAGGGCAATGCTGGCCACGTGCTGACCTCCAGAAGATGAGATAATGGATTCCTTCCATTTCTTTCATCTTTACAGTGACTTCTGGATCCTGTTAGTTTCATCTCACAAACTTACTACTGCAAAGCATTTAGGAGATTTTGAGCAAGTTCCCCAGGGTTCAGTGTTGAGGCCAGTTTTGTTCAACATCTTTACTGATGATCTGGACGAAGGATGGAGTCCATCATTTGTAAGTTTGCAGATGACACTGCAATGGGTGTCGATCTGTTAGAGTGTAGGAGAGCTCTGCAGAGAGACCTTGACTGGCTGGATAGATGGCCAATAGTAGGAGGTTTAATAAATCTAACTGCCAGATCTTACACTTTGGTCACAATAACCCCTCGCACAGCTATAGGCTGTGGATGTAGTGGCTGGAGAGAGGCCGGGTGGAGAGAGACATGGGAGTGCTGGTTGGCCCAGGCGGCCAGGAAGGCCAATGGTATCTCGGCCTGTACCAAGAATAGCGTTGACTAGGGAAGTTATTCTTCCTTTTACAGGCCCTATACGGAGCAGCTGAGGGAGCTGGGGTTGTTTAGCCTGGAGAAGAGGTTCAGGGGAGACCTCATTGCTCTCTACAACTACCATAAGGGAGGCTGTAGCCAGGTAGGGGTCGGTCTCTTCTCTCAGGCTCCCAGTGACAGGACGAGGGGACGCAGTCTTAGGCTGCATCGGAAGAGGTTTAGGATGGATATTAGGAAAAACTTTTTCATAGACAGAGTGATTTCCCATTGGAATGGGCTTCCCAGAGAGGTGGTGGAGTCACTGTCCCTGGATGTGTTTAAGGGATGGTGAACTTAGTAACATGGTTTAGATGATGGGATGATGTTGAGTAGGTTGATAAGTTAGGTAATATGTTGGACTTGATGATCTCTATGGTCTTTTCCAACCTTGTTAACTCTGTGTAATTAATGGACACTAGACAGAAGACACTGCATACATATATGACAAATAAATTAAGGATGATTGAGTAAAATTAACTTTGACATTTTTAAAATTTTGATATTCAAATTTTTGACTTTTTTTTTTAAGAGAGGTTTCCCTACGATATAAAATAAAGTGGAAAATATTCTGTGGTTTTATGCAAGACTAAAATAAAAAAACTGCATTCAAATCATTGTACAATGAGACACAAAGTTACAGGAACAGACAATGGAAATTGATGCACTTGGATCTGTTTGTAACAAAAAAAAAGATATTTATATTTTTTTGTCACTTCAGAGGAAATTGTGTTATAAATATACTTCCTGTAACAATTTCAGATGATCATTTCTTGATTTCAGATAGACTACCTGTTCTCAGTCTTCCAAAGTACCAGTTAAACCCTCCCCCCTGCCTCTCCCACTCCAAACTGTAGGGGATTAAGCTGACAGAAATATAAGTCTAAATATAGGTAAAACCTGCTTTAGTTTCTATTTTAATCTGAAAAGACACTAGCTCAGGCTATTTTGCTACTCAGAAAATAAAACTAAATTTGAAACGGACATCAAGAAGTCACACACTTCACAGGTGCTCCTCCTGGAATGGCCTAGCCAAGCCAGCATCACTATGACTGAACACTGAGACTGTTTAAGAGTAAGTGTCATTTCCAAACAGCATGGGCATTTTCATAGAATCATAGAATGTTTTGGGTTATAAGGGACCTTAAAGATCATCCAGTTCCTACCCTGCTGACATGAGTGGGAACACCTTCATTAGATCAGAGTTTTCAATGCTTCAGTTATTACTGTGGTTTTACAGGGTTTAAAATCCATCTACGTATCAAATGTTATATCCAAACCAAATTCATTGTGATGCTATAATTGCAGTGAACACCCTCAATAGGAACTCTTTTAGTTTTCAAATTGAGTTTGGCAAATGTGATAAAAACACATAGTATCATTTGGCTTGTAGTCACCAGGCAGTCTCACAGAAAACTGTCTTGCCAGCAAAGTAGCTCAGAGCTTCTCAGTACTGGAAGTAAAATTTAAATTCTAACATCATGTTTTGTCTGAGATACTCCTATATACGGGAGGGTGGAAAAGGGTGAGTGCTAGGGCTGAAATGGAACAGCATGAAGAAAACCAGTTGTTTCTGCTATTCCAAGACTGCTAAATACACTCCAGTCTGCCTACTGCAGTTGCTGCTGCTGCAGCCAGCAGCCTTTCTAGGCTCCCAGCACAGGCAAAAGCCTCTGAAAATTCCATTTTAGTGCTGCTCAATGTCATTGTATCTTTTCCTATATGCCAGTAAAAATATCATCAGTCCCACAGGTGTAAACCAGAAGATATCAGTGTGAAAACCCCCTCCCATGACTGCATCCTACCCTGGTGAGATAACCTCTATTAGCTACTACTGGTGCCAATGGCTTTGGTTAATCTACCAGCAGTGTTTCCCAGCAAGAAGCACCTTAATTCCCTCATCATTATCACTTTCCACACAAATCTTCACTTTAAACAGAGAGCTGAATTAGAGCTTACTGATCCTCGATTGCTTATGTGGAAGAAAGTCCAGGATCTCAGTAGGATAGAGGAGAAAGAAGGAAGGGGCCACAGTAGTGTGGAAGCATGTGTTGTATCAGGAATGAGTGGGGATATTCTAGCAGTTTTCTAGAACTAAAATCTTTACTGTTTTTACCTAACTTAGCTAGGAATATTGTCTAGAATTCTAAATAGTAATTTTTTCACACGGCATACAGTCTAAAATTTACTTCTTCAGCAATGTTCTTGGATTACTTGTTTATGCTTATCTTGATTGTCTGAACGTTTTAACATTGGAACTCTATGGCAACTGATACAGTACCAATAGTATCTGATTTAGTGTCTTCAGAACAAATACATGTATCTGTCTAAAGTTTTATGATGAATTTTTAAATTGTATGATGTGATTTACCACTAGGGGTCGCAATCAGGACAAAAGACTGAATAGAAGCACAACAGGTAACAGTTCATTGATATGGGCTTTATCAAAACTATAGGACTCTTTTAAAGGCACTAAGCAGATATAATAAATAACTACTCGACAATGTCACACAGTTAAAAAAAAAAAAGCAACAAAATGACAAACTGCTCCTCTAAGCAGACTGGTGAGCTGAGGAGTAGAGGGAAGGAAGGTAAAGCTGCTCTAAAGATGGTATTTTTTGGTCTTGGCGACCCTGAAAGACAAAACAGTGAGAAGCACTCTCCCCTTGGAACTCAAGGGGAAAAAATACTACACTGTTGCAGTTGGGCGGTGTTTTGGTGCTACTGTTGGGGCTCTGGTGCTGCTGCGGGATGAAGGGAACTGGGAAGGACTAGGAGGAGCAGCAATCGATGTTATTTGCGCTACGATGAGCTGGCTAAAAGGGGACAGGGCTTCTGGGGTTTTGGCTTTTATGTGCTTTTGATATTACGTGAACTCGGAGTCTTTTTCTTGGCCAAGCTGTCTTTCCATTGGGGTGGCTGTGTTGGGCACCGCTTTCTGTCTGAGAATTCACCATAAGGCAAGGTGGCAGTTCTCGCTAAAACTATCATGTGGCCGGGCTACGGGGCCCAGTGGCTGCCATTGCCACTACTCGTGGGCACTCGCTGCTCACAGGGACCCCCAAGAGGGGTCTCCGGGGCTGGCAGGGCCACTCACGGGCCAGCTGGAGCGGCTGCTGCGGGCCTGCCTGCTCCAGCCCCGCCAGAAGGGCCCACAGGACTGCTCTGGGATCGGCCGCTGCTGCTGGGGGTGGGGTCCCACCCACCACGGCCATCAGCCACCGCCTCCGGGGACAATCCCCCTGCTGTTAGCATGGCTGCCAGGCTCTGGGAACTCCAGGAGAGGGGACCAGGGGCTGCCAAGGGCTGGTGGTGGGCTTTGCCACCCCCAGCAGGGTGCAGGGCCGCCCCTGCCGGGGGGGGTGGGGGACCGGGGCTGGGGCCGGGCTGCCGCCCTGTGGCACCCGGGGACAGGTTCAGGGCAGCTCCAGGGTGCCTTGCGTCCAGGCACGGGCTGTGCTGGGCCGGCCCCCCGCTGGCATTCGGGAACAGTCCCAGCACAGCCCCAGGGGACCTCGCAACCAGGCAGGCCCCTGGCTCAGGTGCCTGGAAACACGGCTCCGGGGAGAAGCCCCGCCCGGCCTCGGGGGAGCCCCGCACAGCTCCCCCCGAGTGGGCCCCGCAGGCAGGCATGGCCTGGGGGGCCGGCAGAGCCTGGCCAGGGGGTGGCCCGCAGAGCCCGGGGAGAACCCCTGCCCCGGCACAGTCGCCAGGGGAGGGGGCCCTCGGTGAGACACAGTCCCACAGTTACTCCCTGCAACCACCTGGGAAGGGGGTTTCACTGTCCAAGTTGGCTGTTTCCCTTCTCAACTTAAAAAAAACAAGTTTAAAGAAAACAACCTTCCCCCCAAGACAAAACTGCTTCCCTAACCCACTACATATTCCCATCTGGAAAGATGTCAGCATAGCAGAGTGGGAGTGAAAATGATGAGGAACTATGCTAAGAAAAATTATGGACATGATTTTTATGTTGGCACTTTGCCTTTCAATCTCAGTCTTCTGGAAGATATTTTGCTTTCCAGTCTGGTTTTTAGACACCTACTAGTGAAGAATCTCTTTGTTGGCATTAATCCTTGACATTTTGAAAGTATGTTCAAATATATGACTCCACAGATTTGTACTTTGATTTCTGATGAATTGCATGTACATAAACAACTCAGTTAAAAAAGAAATTACCAGCCTGTTTGAAGAAAGAGCAAGGATATGCAGTTCGTTATTAGCTCTGTTGGTGTTTTTGCAGCATAATGTACAGAGATACCCAAGGCTTTTACTTACAAAGCTCAGGTAAATACTGAAGGGCAGTAACATCAATTTTAAAATAAGTTCCAATACTACACGTGAGATGATAAACTAGCTCACAGAATGCTTGTTATTGCATTGGATTGTAAATCACATATAATTCAACTATTTTGGCCCTATTTCATGTACCAGTTACTTCATGTCTATGGTGGCTACAGCAGATTTGCTGAGGCTTTTTCTTTTTGACCTTTCCCAGCTCCTGCTCACCTTCTCATCTCATTGTTGCTTTTCTTGTGTTTCCCAGTTACATCATAAGCATCTCACTTCACCAATCACTCCTCCCTTCTCTGAAGCTCCGTTACACCACTCTTCCATGTTAGCTGTTTCGCACCAGAAGGTGTTCAGATTCTGTGAAGTGTGATTTAAAATGCTATTTGTTAAAGAGCATACAACAAAGAAATCTTGCTTCCCAGTAGATGCTGGGAATCAAAAGTTGTGAAGCATTGGACAAGATTCCAGTGAACTAGTAGTCTTGAACTATTTGCAGCTTCCTTGAGCACATTTGCATTCACTTCAGAACACCAGATCTTTTCCCAAACGTTTGGAATCAGACAGGGTGTTGCTCACTGATCACTTTTTAAAACTAAAGATCTTTGTCACCCATTGCACTCTTGTGTGCGTGATCAGAGAATGACCCTGCTTTAATACAGAGAGAACTGTTTCTAGAGTACCCTGTGGAAAATTATTGAAGTTCCTCAGGATAAAAAGCTAATATGTCTTCTAATAAATGCTTTATTTAACTTAAAAATTGAGCAGAAAGCAAGTGTTGGCTGTGACAAGATCTAACTTTTTAAGCTTCTTAGAGATCTGAGACATAGCTAAACTTACAATGCAGAGGCACCCCAGTCATTTACTCCATAAACCAAAGCGAGCCACTTCAGTTGCTTATTTACTTGGTGAAATTTCTTGTTTATTGCTGTGCTTTGACCATTGCTTCTTGTTTGCATCTCAGCTCCTTTGTTGAGTATAGAAAATGAAAATAGTACTATCAATTAGTCATGGTTTCCTCCTTCTCATCACTGGAATGTCTTGTTATTTAAATACTGGACCAAGCCATGTTTTCCCTTCTGTTATTTTCATATTTGTGTTACATTCCTTCCTCTCTTGAAGAAAATATGTTGATTTCCTAGTGGGAATGCCGTAAACAGTCTGCTGGTATGGTTTAAAGATTAAGAGAAAACAGATTCAAAGGAGGTTAAGCAAATATTTTCACATCACCATTTAGTTATCTCAAATAATTATTAAAATAAAGTTTGTTCCATTGTTTGAAGTCATTTTGTCTTACTTCAGTAAAATGAATTAGTTTTTACTTTCTTTTTCCTGATGAATCTAAGAAAGAAGAGATATATGAATTTACCCCTCAGGTAAGACTGAATAAATCTTCAATCATCGAAAGGTTGAGGAGGTACTTAGGGAGTAGGGCATATTCCACAGTCTGTGGTATTAAAATTTCAGGCTTCATCTTGTATTTTGCTTGAACAGAAAAAATATTCTCTTGTAAAATGATCTGACAAGATAGATCTGTGGGCTTTTTATGGTCTCCAATTTAAAACAATCCCATTCTTTAAATTAGCAATGACATATTGATTGCTTTAAAGTGAAAGATGTTTCTCAGCAACCTTCTTGAACATTGTGCCTTTTTGCACAGGAGAGTGTCTTCAGAGTTGGCTGGTTTCACATGGAACAGGCAGTTTTTTATTTGGGTCGACATATCTAGCTGACACTGAAACATCTTTGTAGTCCTACTGGCTGCATCTGGAAAAAAACCAAAACAAACCTATCTCTCACCACATTTTTATTGATTGTGGAAACCATGTTGTTTCTTAACTTTAGCTTTAGGTATGACTAACAGGAAAGACCCGTGCAGAAAACAGAGACATTTTAGCAAATGGACCAATTATCCTCTATAAGTTTATGGGTATTGTTGAAAAGTGGTGTGGTCTTAACATTGTTTGATCCTGATAATATGTCTCCACAATTGCTGTGCTTTTCTGATATGGCTGTTTCCAGGAAAGTGTTTTGAATCCCATGGTATTTCTGTAGTTTCTTTTAAGATACAGCATAACCAAGAGAGAACACCCCTTGGAAGCTCTTCTTTTTATATTCTCTGGTGCTTCATCCAATGCTGAAATTTTTGTTTTATTTTGCAACCTGTGAGCTAGAAATATTTACTATCAGTATGAACAGGGAATGTTGGAAAGCACATTTGCTGTTTAGAAATTGGGGAGCTCCTACTAGATATCTCATATTATGATAAGGAGCACTGATCATCAATATACCAGAAGAAAGAGCAGAAGAAACAAATGTGGGAAGGAATTTCAGAGTTTTACCAGCCTCTGAAAAAGACTAGAGATATTTATTGTTTATATAATTTTGAAGGTAACTAAAATTAACATTAAACTCAAGCTTTATTCTGTTAAAAATGATGCAGTTTGTTTTTTGTGGATATAATTCTTGGTATTTTACATATTAAAAGAATTATTATTTGGCTTACAAAAGCTGCTGAGATGAAAACTTTGAAAAATTAAGTGTTTCTTTGCAGTAAATATTTCACACTGATATTGCTAATGTAAAACATAAACATTTACCTCATGAATCACACAAATCATCACAATAGTATAGTTGGAAAATGAAAGTCTTCCACAGAAAGTGTGCTTTATTGAAAGAGTGACCACCATAAGAAGTTTACCTCTTATATGTGGCTTGTCTTTTTCTGAATGAAAAAAAATCAGTGTTTAACAGTCGCTCAAATGAGCCTTGGGAAATCTGACTGGGTTCCTTCATGAGTTTTACTGCACCAAAAAACCTACTAAGCTCCCACATTCTTCTTGACTGCTCTTGTGGAGCTCACTGGAACCAATTGTCACAAAGTCCTGACAATAGAACTTGAGAACAGTCGGTACATGAAGCCTAGTGACACAATATGTCTTGCTGGATCTTTTCCCTAGTTCAATCACATAGAAGTCAGGAGATACATTTTGGAAGTATCAGGTATGACTGCTCAGGGTCATTATTTAACATGACAGGACATGTAATAAAAAGGCAAGAGCATAATAAAATCATGTTTCTTTGAGCCTTGCTATACTTACCTATTCCTTTTTTAATGTTCTTGGGCTATTGTATCTGAGCTGGGCTTTTTCTCACCCAAGAGCTTGTAGTTCTGTAATCTCAGGTATCTAAAATTTTCTTTGAATAAAAATCCAATAAACAGAAAAATACTTGCAAAAATTGAAAAGGAGAAGGACAAGTAGACAAACAAGCTATTTGACTCTGCTGGAAGAATGAGAGAACTTGCTCAGAGCAAGCAGCAAAATAATGCAAAGCTGGATTTCAGAACACAACCGCCCTAAAGAGAAGCACTGTGGGAATTCAGGAGCACAATAGTTTTGCAGATATTTGATTAACATAAGGCATAAACCCCATCACATTAAGTCCATAGCAATAATTTGTTTACTTGAAGGGCTGTATTTGCTGTAAAGACAACAAAAAGCATATGTGGATTATGATGTGGAAACATTAGAGGGAAAAGTGTAGAAATACGTCTATCTAATCACTCTCAGCAAGATCTGCTTTGCAGTATCTAGTGTGTGGAGGTAAAAACACTGGTAACAAAGTTTGTACAACAGATCTTATGAAAACATTATCCCTACTCTAACATCCTTTTATATTTATCTGTAGTGTTAAAAGTAACATAGATATGCCACATATCTGATGTGATTTTGGGGAGACATAATTGTGCTTAGACAAGAAAGTGTGGTAAAGTAGTTTGTGTAACAAAGATAATAGGATGAAGGCTGTTACTTCAAGTGCTTCCTCTCATCCAGGTGATACCAGAAGATACAGACTGATATTTGAACAAGGAACTTTCAAAAGTATTATTGTTATAAAAGATCAGGAATTGCCTCCTAGAGTGGACTTTCTTGGGTGTTGTGGTTTGACCCAGCCATATGCTATTACATGAAAAGATGTATCTTTAATAAATACACCTGAATGAAAAAAACCCATCTGAATATAAAAATTACCAGTGGTTCCATGACATTCTCCCATTGTAAAAGAATGAAAGCTAAGGAAGACAGCTTCTTGTATTCTTCAAGAATTACATGAGATCTTGCTCGTTCAAGAAAGCTGAAAGACTAGATGCTGCATCTCTGAAAAGGACAGAATGGATTTTTCTCAGAGGCAACTCTTCCTATTCTTTACACGGCCATTTATATTTATTTTCTACTGATATTTCCTCCTGTCTTATGTTCTTCATTAATGTACATGTTGATCCAAGTTTTATCATAATAACCTTTTCAGAACTGTAAGATAAGGTGTTTAGTGGCCATAAGCAAACTCTTGTGCAGGAGGTAAGGCGCTTTAGAAAAAAGAAATAAAGTGAATCTTCACCATGCTAGCCACAGCATGCCTGCAATAGCCTGCAGTTCCTGCACTGCTTGCCATCCTAGCAACTGGAAAGAATATCTTTTCTTGCAAAGTGACCATGTTTGTGCTGGAAGACAAAGGGGATGCAATTATGCAGACTCAAAAAAACTCATCTTACAGAGCAAACATATGGAGCAAGGTCATATTTTAACATAAATTTTCGCATGAAACTATATTTACAGAAGTGGAAGTATCTCCTAAACCCAGAACTCCCGATTACTCTTTTTTTCAGGCCAGCTATAATAATTGATAGCTATTTCATTCCTCTTTTCATACATGCACTATATTCTTGTGCCTGTTGCAGTAGGAATAAAAACTGAAAAACACAGGTAAAACAGTGGTCTTAGCCCTTACCTTCATTGGCCTATGGAAGGGATTAGGTGGTCCAGTTGACTGCAGTAACATGGGATGTATTATAGTGAATCTCTCCAGGATGGTGTTCTTTAAACACCATTAGGAATACACTGGTGTAAATATAATCACTAATCCACTTATTTCAGTACACCCAAAAATTAGTCCCACCGCATCTTTAGTTTCCACCGAATCCTTCTTCAGATTTCACTTGCAAAAGACTTTCTGTAGGTAAACTTCATATAGAATTGGGAAAATAGCTAAATATGCATACAGTTAAAATTATACAAAAACCAGTTTTTATCTGAAGGAGTTAGGCAAAGAATAAAATATAAATTTTGGAAATAATGAATCTCATTACTTGATCAAATGTGTTAATGAATAATACCAAATTGTATTATATATCAAAATTAAGACTATACTAAATGGAATATAGAAAAACAGACTGCAAGAGATTTTTTTTTAAAACATAAATAATATCAAGAACAGTATGTGTAACTTTGAACTTTACTGTCATTTTTTGTAAACAGAAAGTTTGATAACATAATTGTTATGCAGAATGCACAATTTACATCTGGAAATTTTTGTATCTAAATTTCATGTGTAGCTAATGTTAATAAAAATTCTAATCACTTATCATTGAGTAAATAATGTTCATTCCTTGCAACCTGGATGTGAAGTTGACTCAAATCCATGGTATGGTATGGACATAAGCAATACAGCAAAACACCAAGTGATTCTTCTATTTTTTCAGTAAGAAATTTGGAACTGGATATAGTTTTTCAGACTCACAGAAAAAATGCTAGGCAACTCCCATTCCTAACTACGTTATCAAAAGTAGCTTTATCCAAGTGTGGAAAATTAACTGAGCCTCTTTTTCCTCAGAGATCAAATGGATGGCTACACAAAACACTCTAATGTGCCAGATGAGACAACTTGGCTGTGTCCCTGGGTAAAATGAAACCAAAAACGCAGTGGAAAGAGGAAAAAAAATTCCACATTTTTCTTGTATCTTTTATTTGTGATACTTATATAATTATTGTAATATTTTTCCTACTTTCAGTGTTATTATGACAGATAAAAGCAAATCTTACTTTTACGTTTTTTTCTTTATGTCTGCTATTTTAACTTAAAATAAATTGAGTTTCATGAGTAGGAAGAAAATGTTATGAATTATCTTTGAGATATTTCAACAGAAAGAGAAATTTCTTAACATTTATATAAACAACAACAAGAACAAAAAAGATAGATTAATTAGGTCGCAATGCAGTGCATTTATGGTTTATCTCTAAAGACAACATCAAATGTTTTTGTCATGGTTTTGGGATTTGCAGGAGCTAGTTGTCAGGGTCAAAGTTCAGATGGAGGAATGGACATCTTGCCAATCTACATAGCACTCTTGGATCAAGGATTTTAATTTGGAATAATTGAGCACTTCTCAGTTTGTCAGTCTTAATAAATTTTTGCATTTACCACTAACCAAACATATTTGATTACTTTTACACTAGAGGAATCAAGTTGGAAGAGTGAACAAATACAAAGCTTTTACATGAAGACAGAAAAAGTAGGACTTGTCACTTCTATTGATACTACCATTTTTACTTAAAACAGTGACTCACATTCAACTCTTTTTAAAATAATGTAGAACTAATGTAATGGTATATCTATGACTTAAACCATATGTCACAGACGCATTTCTGAGCCCAGCAGAGTGTTTCTTGTGGCTTGTGCCTTAAACATTGCTGAGATGCTAGTGTCACTTTTGTCTTTGAGATGTTCCCAGGTCCCTGAACTGCTCAGAATGTTTAGGAAAAAGGGATTGACCAAGAGAATCTCATCTCATTATGTAAAGGCACAGAAATCCAAGGACCATGTAAAATCAACTAACAGCCTCCCTGTATTATGTAGGCTGTCAAATGGTTATCAGTCTGAAAGTGATCACTTGTTCAAATTTTGTTGTAGTATAGTCTTTAATATGTTGGGCAGGAGAGTGAAGCAGAAGAGATAAAAGTACCTACAGCCATTTTCCATTTATGCTTGCAATATTTAAATGTTCTGTCTAGGATATACACTTGAGTATCACTTCAACAACTTGGCACAGAATGTGAATTACTGTATAAATAACAGAATGTAATACTTACCTATTTTCCATGGAGGTGCCTCCTGATTTGTAATTTGATTCCTTGATGCTATTTTTTTTCATCTCCATCCCTTATGTAGCTGCTGTCATATATACCACAGGAGAATGTTTGCCTATCTCACTCCAACAGGATAGGATAGGATTAGGATAGGATAGGATAGGATAGGATAGGATAAGGATAAGGATAAGGATAAGGATAAGGATAAGGATAAGGATAAGGATAGGATAGGATAGGATAGGATAGGATAGGATAGGATAGGATAGGATAGGATAGGATAGGAGATAGGATAGGAGATAGGATAGGAGATAGGATAAGGATAGGAGATAGGATAAGATAGGATAGGATTTCAGTTGGAAGGGACCTAGAGTGACCAACTCAGGACACATGAACATAAGTCAAAATGTGTTAAGGGCAGGCTTAGGACAGGCTTAGGACATTGAACACCTCTCTAGAAGACTGTTCCAGTGTTTGATCATGGTCTTTGTAATGAGATGCTTCTTAATGTCCAGTCTGAACCTCCCTTGGTGCAGCTTTCAATCATTCCCACTTCTTCTGTCACTGGGTAGGGACTAGTAGGCAGAACAGTTCAGCATGTCCCTCTCCACTTTCCCTCCTCAGGAACCTGTAGAGAGCCATGAGGACAGCCATGAGTCTCCTTTTCTCCAAACTAGACAAACCCTATGTCCTCAGCTGCTCCTCACAAGACATGCCTTCCAGCCCTGTTACCAGCTTTGTTACTCTCCTCTGGATGCATTCAAGGACCTCCATATTCTTCTTAAATGTGGAGTCCAGCACTGCACACAGTACTCAAGGTGAGGCTGCACTAACACTTAATGTGGCATGCGTGGGCTATATCGTAGTCAGCTATCATTAGTGTGAGTAGGCCTTACTGCTTCTACATATCAAGTTTAAAACATTGACTTTGATGCTGAAGTTCTTTAGTTTATGAGTAGAGTCTGCCTTTTTCTTATACCTTTGCGATGCTAGGGTTCAAAGGGATGTCAAATGTAAAGTCCTTTTTCTAATTGTTAAAAACCCCCTGAATTAAACTGGTACCTGTCTGTGCTTAGCAGCTGTGAATCTTAACATTTTCCCTTAGCTGCTAAATATCTGAAGAAGTTGTGGCACGAACTTCACACCCCCTTCACTTCCACTCCTGCTGTTGCACTGATTTCCTGGGGCGTGAGGATGATTTGCAACTTTACTTTCTGACTTTCTGATAGTAATGCACAATGCTGTAGTACTAAAGAGCCATAAAATATAAAAATAGCCGTTCATCATTTTAGTATGAGTACAAAGGACATGGCTAGAAGCCAGAAGAAGGAGCAGCAGCTCTAGTGTATTGTTTTCACGTGAAAATAAAGCCAAAATATTTCTTGCCTTAAATTTTAAGTTTTCCCTTAGAGGAGATAAGGATGGAAAAATTTTGTTTAGGAGTATACTGTTTTTCTTTGTTGTCAGACATTTATATTAATAAACTGTCCAAACTTCAAGTTAAATAGAACCATACCATCTTCCATGTTGTGCAGCATTATGTTTCCATTTACAGCACTGGCTGTGTGCTTTCTTAAACCTAAGGCATCTCTTGGTCCAGGTTTGCTTGAAAAAGTTCATGAACCTGAGAAGAATTTCAAATTTTCAACGAACCTTTAAGCTGAGTATTACATCTCCTGTTTTGTGTTATGGCATGTGTTTTATTCACTATACTAGTCAAATAGCCAACACGTAATCATAAAATATCAGCTGCAGTGATCTTAGAGCCCTATCCTTGTCTAATTGACATAAATGGTGAAGCTTTACATTTTGATAGTCAGGTACTGAACAACAAGGTACTGGTATTGAAGACTGCAAGTCAGACTTTAAATAAACAGTTCAACAAGTTTTTGTGCTTTTGGAGTCTTGAAAAATGGTGATTAGGGCTGAGGTTCATCTCATTAAACACAAGCCATCTAAAAGCTAGAACAGGCACTCTTGGATGGTTGCCTGAGCTCTGCCAGTACTGAATGCAGGTACAAGCATGCTCGCAGGATAGCTCAGCATGTAGACTCTTGGCTTCTGTCTAAAGATAGGGTACATTACCATTTGAAGATGACTGTGTCCATCTACTGAACAGACATACTGAACAACCAGTATAAACAAGAAAACTCCATTTTAAGCACAATTAGAATGGCATCCGTTTAACTCCCTTGTAAGAAACGAAGATTTAGGCAAGTACTTGGACCCATCATTTGCTCAGCTCAATACTGCTGTTCTCTGCTGTTCTCTCCTTGACTGGTTATAATCTTTTGTATGTGTTCATAAAGATTTCTAAACAGGCAAATGGCTATTTATACACTAAGTAAGTGGTACTTGCCACTTACTTGCATGATAGAAAATCAAAAAAAGAATCTTCATCTCATCGTTTGCATATCAAGTGTGACTGTATTTATAAGGGTGCTTTTCCATGCTGGTTCCAACATGGTCCTGTCCAGCCCTAGGGTAATTTACATTCCTAACACCACACTAGGAGATGGGAATTCAGAAAAAGGACACAAGGCTCAACATTTTCCAAGGTTCAAAGAAACATAAACAGTCAAATAAAGGTGGGATCTAAACCCTCTCCTCTCAGTTTTCCTGTCATGCTCTTTGTACTAGCCTCTTTCTTATCGGTCCACAAATGTAAAAAAACCAAATTGGTAATTTCTCTGTCTCTTGCTTACTCTCTTGCTCTATCGTTCTCACTCTTTCCCTCCTACTTAAGTCCACAGGAGTACATTTTTTATTTAGGAACTGAGATCACCATGGATCACTGAAGCTAAAAATATTTTTATTCATTAATTCAGTGGGAGAAAGTTCACTCTCCAAACCCACTGCTGTTAGCAGTAAGCAGAAAGATTTTATGTATGTGTTGGCATTAGGACAGTCACTGAAATAGATTTTTAGATCGTCTACCTGAAATATGATATGAAGAATCCAGCTTTCATGCAGTCATGCACCAACAGCTACATTTAATAAATGCTTTAAACTCTCAGACTTAAGCAATAGTTTTGATTATGACTATAGAGATATAAACCAGGCCTGAAATAACAGCAGGATTCTCTGGAGGGCAGAATGAGTGTTTGAAATGAAAACCCACATTCAGTGAGGTGTTCCAATACAAGTGTGGAGGCCTTTTGTGAATGAGATTCAGCATGTGTCACTTTTCACACGTGTCATCGTATCAGGGAGGCATCTGGAAGAAGAATCCAGGCATATATTCTAGGCTAGCCTGTATGAGAAGCTGGAAATATTATTGCATAAATAGAAGCACTTGGTAATTCTCTGTTGAAATGCCATGTACTCTACATGCTACTGGATCTTATTAGATGATGTAGATTTCTTTTCTGAATATCATCAAAAGTATTCTGCTTTTATTGAGTCATGTAGACTTTTCCTTTAAGGCAATAAAAAGTGTCTTTGACTTATGGCCGTATTTAAACTAGACAGACAAATGCAGGCAATTAAACCACACACACACACGCACAAGAGTTTTGACAAATAACTAGTGAAATTTTCATGAATAACTCACAAATTATGGTTTTAATTTGTGCTAGTGGATGTGAATGTGAGCCCCTAATACCACTAAGCAGATAAGGTAAAGTGCAGGGTGATTTATCAGTGCAATCTGACAAACAATATCTATACAGTTAATTCAGACATGTAGTTCTCATTGACTGAATCTTATGAATAATGTGGTACATTTTTAGAATGATCACAAGGAAATATGAATTAATCAAACCATAAAGCTTGTTCAGTTTGTAACCTGAACTAGTCTTGACTCATGAGATGGAAAAACCCTGTAAAATGGAGGTGACTTCAGTTTTCCTTCAAAATAAATCTAACACAGACTTTCAAAATGTTGAAATGGTGGGAAGAAGTATAATTCAATTTTCAGTTTCATGGCAATTTTGACTGGCTTGACCGAAAAAAAGGTTTTTGGAAAGGTAATATGACTTCCTAGGTTTTTCTCATTTCAAACCACAAATATTTGGAACCAACATGAAAAATGTTCTTAAGGGGAAAATGAATGGCAATTTGTGTTCCCCCTTCTTTGTTAGATAAACCATATTATCATCGAATGAAAAACACACAAGTTAATTATTTCTGCAGTGTTCTGTCCTAATTTTTTCAGTTCTTGCAGGCCATCCTGCATACAACATTCTGATTTGATGTTATGGTCGCAGTAAATGGCATCTTTAATGAGACTGACTATTGCTTGAACTCCTGTTTACAACTGGAGTCACTGTTGCTTAAGTAGCACCAGACCACACACATAAAAATTTAGAGGACAAGGATCACAGGTCTTTGACAGAAGTCTTTTTTTGCATAATTTTTAAAAAAAATCTCATTTATGTATCCTCTTTCACCTGAACTTCATGAGAGAATGATTGCCTATTCTATCAGACTCTCAGCAAATAAATTACACTTTTTAAGTCCCTAGCAAAGACACATGAAGATAGCAAGACAATGAACTAAATCAGTAGCAAAAGACAAAATGAAGAAAAATTAAGAAAAGTGAAAGTAAGGGTGAAGGAGAGTTAGAGCAGACAGCAAGTGGGGGCACTGAAGTAAATATAAAATAAAAGACTGGATTTAGCACAGCACTATAATCACAAAAGGAGTAATTTTTTGAGAGGGGGAACTGGAGAGGTTGTGAGATGGAAACTGGAGACTAGAACAATAAAGATTCTTTGATCAGGGCCAAAGGAAGGCAAATAGTGTCATTACTGAGAGAATATTCACTGAAGTGAGCTGGTAAGTGCAATTTTTAATATTGTCATGTCTTCTCAGACATACTAGACATCCTAGAATTCCCTGTGTAATTTCTCCAGTGCTAAAGTTTTTTTTTTAAACTGGCTAAAACGTTCATCTCTCCTTCTAGCTTGCCAGTGTCTAAAAATGTCAGCTTCATGTTCATTTTAATCTGCACAATTATAATGTCCCATTTAATTTTCTCTTCTCCAGTAGGTTTTTGGCAAGTAAAAAAATGAATAATTTAGTAAAAAAAAATAAAAATTAGTTAAAATCAGGAAAAATTTTATTCCATCACAAGAAAAAAATCTAATCTCGAATTTTCACTGGCTCACTAAGTTCATGGTATGAGAATATGCAAGGATGTTCAAGAGAATTCTGAGAGGTGATAACAGGATGCTATATTAGTAAGAATTAATCAGGTGAAAATACAGATATATAGTCAAACACTTGGCTTCATTTAATGCTGAACTGACAGCAAATCTGTGTCATTAGAATCTGAGTTACATTCTTGTTAACTAATGTAAAACTATTTTTTCCTCACAGAGATATCAGGGTACATTTAATTTAAATGGTAGCATGTACAAATAAAATTCAAACAGGCAAGACATCAAAAAGGAACAAAAAATATTGATCCTTTGTAATGTACAGATACTTTTTTCTGTATTTTCACTAGAATATTCTTGAAAGATCGTGAAATAAGGTAGTCATGATCTGCTAATCACATAAAACCTCTAATCATATAAAACTACAATTTCCCAAATGTCTTTGTAGTACCTGAAAGTCTGTACAGTTAATGGGAGCTTTAAATTTCATGTAAATGAAACAATGTTATAGAAACGTATGTTGAGATATAAGACTTGGACGTTTCCTTTCCTAACTGCATCATATAAGCAGATCAAAAAGCATGACATTTTCAACAGTACTGGAAAATGAGTAAGACTTGAGAATAAATATTTAGACTATAATTATCTGATGAATGTGTCCAGACTGTTAGCTATATACTATTTGCATAGTGTTATGAATGGTGAGGTAAGCAATGATCTATGCATTTAAAAAAACAGTGAAGGAGTTAAATCTAAAATAGTTTCTTGCTTAGCTGGACTGAGATTAGCACATGCTTTAAGAGGTTCTTAATTAGATTCCGTTTACTTTTTTCTCTATGGGTCCCCATTCCTGTCGTCAATCTGATACAAGACAGGCAATGGTAGCACATCTGATATTCAAACTGACACCAGAAGTAGTCAGCATATAGAAATAAATACTAGAAACACTGCAAAGCATGAGACTGGTGAATAAAATGAAAGAAATTCTTCCTTGCGGGGCCTGAAATGGATGCAAAGTCCCAAAAAAAGAAACACTTGAGGAAATCCATAGAAAACAAATTCTAGACAGGTTACTTGACACTTTTGATGTCAGAATGTGGAAAAAATAACTCCATAGAAAGACACTCTTAGATGAAATTTCTGAGAAATAGCTCTACCTCTAAGTGCAGTTCATAAGAGAACACTGCATTCATTGATGGGACTGGCAAGCTGAGGGAATGGTTCTCTAAATGATTAAGTTCAAAATAGCTATTTGACTTTGGGAAAACTATTTGGTAAGGTGTATGTGACAGCTGAATAGCAGATGAAAGTTGCACTAGGCAGGTGATAAAGAGGTGTGATCAATAATTTGGTTGATTGGAAGGTTGAATGCAATAGCAAAAAAACAGCACTACAGAAGTTTTAAAGGGAGTTGTGTAGCAATGGCTTAGGTACCTCAGATTTGCAGCTATTAGAAAAGTGAAGTGCCTAGGAAAAGGTAAGTACAGAGCAGAAAAGTACAGTGCAACTCAGAAATACCTGCTGTGAGAGTAGATTGGTATATTCTATTCAACTCTACTATAGACTAAAGAGAAGCAAAGAAAAGTGGCCACTTTATTAAATTTAGAAATGTTCATAAAAGTAAAAAAAACCATTAAGATGTAAGAATATAAAACAAAAAAGATGGTGTATCTGCTTTGGAAAGAGGGGGAGGTAACTCAGAAAATGTTTAATGATGTTGCTAGATCATGTAGGGAAAAAAAAATCTAGAGAGGCAAAAACCCATTTAGAACTTAAACTGGTCCCTTCTGTGAAGGATAATAAAAAATAGTTTTCTAAAAACATGAATGGCAAAAAGAGGGGCAAACACAGCCTTTATTCTTTATTGGATGTGGAGGGGAATTTATTAACTAATGATGAGGAAAATCCAGAGGCACTTAACACCTTCTTTGCCTCAATTTTCAACAGTAAGACAGGTTGTCCTCGGGACAACTGGCCTCCTGAGCTATATGGGGTCAGGGAGCAGTATAGCCCCCCGTAACCCAGGAGGTAGCAGTTACAGGCCTGCTGAACAACATAGACCCTCACAAGTCTATGGGACCAGATTAGATCAATCCTAGAGTGATGAGAGAGCTGGCAGATGAGCTAGCCAAGCCACTTTCCATCATTTACCAAGAGTCCTGGCTCACTGAAGAGGTCTCAGATGACTGGAAGCTGGCCAATGTGACANGGGACAACTGGCCTCCTGAGCTATATGGGGTCAGGGAGCAGTATAGCCCCCCCGTAACCCAGGAGGTAGCAGTTACAGGCCTGCTGAACAACATAGACCCTCACAAGTCTATGGGACCAGATTAGATCAATCCTAGAGTGATGAGAGAGCTGGCAGATGAGCTAGCCAAGCCACTTTCCATCATTTACCAAGAGTCCTGGCTCACTGAAGAGGTCTCAGATGAGTGGAAGCTGGCCAATGTGACACCCATCCACAAGAAGGGCCAGAAGTAGGATCTGGGAAATTAGAGGCCTGTCAGCCTGACCTCAGTGCTAGGCAAGATTATGGAACAGATCATCGTGAGTGCAATCACATGGCACCTGCAGGATGGCCAAGTGATCAGACCCAGCCAGCATGGATTTAGGAGGGGCAGGTCCTGCCTATAAAACCTGATCTCCTTTTATGACCAGGTAATCCTCCTGGTGGATATAGTCTACCTGGACTTCAGCAAAGCCTTTGACACAGTCNTAGGATCTGGGAAATTAGAGGCCTGTCAGCCTGACCTCAGTGCTAGGCAAGATTATGGAACAGATCATCGTGAGTGCAATCACATGGCACCTGCAGGATGGCCAAGTGATCAGACCCAGCCAGCATGGATTTAGGAGGGGCAGGTCCTGCCTATAAAACCTGATCTCCTTTTATGACCAGGTAATCCTCCTGGTGGATATAGTCTACCTGGACTTCAGCAAAGCCTTTGACACAGTCCCAACTTCAGCAAAGCCTTTGACACTATCCCACTCAGCATACTCCTGGAAAAGCTGGCAGCTCATGACTTGAACAGGTGTACCCTTCACTGTGTTAAGAATTGGCTGGATGGCCGGGCCCAGAGAGTGGTGGTGAACGGTGCTGCATCCAGTTGGTGGTCAGTCACTGATGTCTCCCAAGGATCAATCTTGGGCCCAGTCCTGTTTAATATCTTTATTGATGATCTGGATGAGAGGGTTGAGTCTACCATTCGCAAGTTTGCAGATGAAACAAGCTGGGAGCTAGTGTTGAATTTGTGGAGGTTTGAGAGGTGCTGGGATCTCTGGGGGGTAGTCAAAGGGGGGTCCTTGGGCTTTGGAGGGGGGAAGGGAGTGTAAGAAGAGCCCACTCACCTGACTGTAAAATTCTGTTTTCCCTTAAGGGATGGCTTCCACTCCCGCCCACTCTCCCCGGAACCGGGGGAGGGGGGCGGGTGAGGATGGGGAGGGCTGCTCTCGGCAGGGGCTGCTTCCCCCGTCCCCGGCTTTCCCCACGGGCTGAGAGGCGGCAGCAGCCACGGTGCCGATTACCAGCTGCTGGCGTGTGCAGCCCTGGGGCCGTCTTGTGGCGTGCAAGATGCACGGTTGTCCCCCGGTCCCAGGCGCAGGCAGCAGCCCCGGTGCCAGCCGCAGTCGGGAACCTGAGCGCGGCAGCTGCTTGTGGACAGCAGCAGGGGTCTAGCCCTGGCACCATGCTAGCGATGGCCGCACAGAGGGGCGGCAGCCACGCCAGGGCATCCTCTGAAATGCTGCGGCTATGAAAACAAAGATGGCACTCGGGGCCCGGGCACGTGGTTTTTCGGCGGGAACTGCCATTGTGCCTAGAGTGAAAAC
>VXBA01003876.1:336586-352742 GCA_013399895.1 Serilophus lunatus
ACTTAACACCTTCTTTGCCTCAATTTTCAACAGTAAGACAGGTTGTCCTCGGGACAACTGGCCTCCTGAGCTATATGGGGTCAGGGAGCAGTATAGCCCCCCGTAACCCAGGAGGTAGCAGTTACAGGCCTGCTGAACAACATAGACCCTCACAAGTCTATGGGACCAGATTAGATCAATCCTAGAGTGATGAGAGAGCTGGCAGATGAGCTAGCCAAGCCACTTTCCATCATTTACCAAGAGTCCTGGCTCACTGAAGAGGTCTCAGATGAGTGGAAGCTGGCCAATGTGACACCCATCCACAAGAAGGGCCAGAAGTAGGATCTGGGAAATTAGAGGCCTGTCAGCCTGACCTCAGTGCTAGGCAAGATTATGGAACAGATCATCGTGAGTGCAATCACATGGCACCTGCAGGATGGCCAAGTGATCAGACCCAGCCAGCATGGATTTAGGAGGGGCAGGTCCTGCCTATAAAACCTGATCTCCTTTTATGACCAGGTAATCCTCCTGGTGGATATAGTCTACCTGGACTTCAGCAAAGCCTTTGACACAGTCCCAACTTCAGCAAAGCCTTTGACACTATCCCACTCAGCATACTCCTGGAAAAGCTGGCAGCTCATGACTTGAACAGGTGTACCCTTCACTGTGTTAAGAATTGGCTGGATGGCCGGGCCCAGAGAGTGGTGGTGAACGGTGCTGCATCCAGTTGGTGGTCAGTCACTGATGTCTCCCAAGGATCAATCTTGGGCCCAGTCCTGTTTAATATCTTTATTGATGATCTGGATGAGAGGGTTGAGTCTACCATTCGCAAGTTTGCAGATGAAACAAGCTGGGAGCTAGTGTTGAATTTGTGGAGGTTTGAGAGGTGCTGGGATCTCTGGGGGGTAGTCAAAGGGGGGTCCTTGGGCTTTGGAGGGGGGAAGGGAGTGTAAGAAGAGCCCACTCACCTGACTGTAAAATTCTGTTTTCCCTTAAGGGATGGCTTCCACTCCCGCCCACTCTCCCCGGAACCGGGGGAGGGGGGCGGGTGAGGATGGGGAGGGCTGCTCTCGGCAGGGGCTGCTTCCCCCGTCCCCGGCTTTCCCCACGGGCTGAGAGGCGGCGGCAGCCACGGTGCCGATTACCAGCTGCTGGCGTGTGCAGCCCTGGGGCCGTCTTGTGGCGTGCAAGATGCACGGTTGTCCCCCGGTCCCAGGCGCAGGCAGCAGCCCCGGTGCCAGCCGCAGTCGGGAACCTGAGCGCGGCAGCTGCTTGTGGACAGCAGCAGGGGTCTAGCCCTGGCACCATGCTAGCGATGGCCGCACAGAGGGGCGGCAGCCACGCCAGGGCATCCTCTGAAATGCTGCGGCTATGAAAACAAAGATGGCACTCGGGGCCCGGGCACGTGGTTTTTCGGCGGGAACTGCCATTGTGCCTAGAGTGAAAACGCCAGAAACAAGGTGGGGCTTGGCCCCGCTGACCAATGGAGAGACAGTTTGGCTCGGAAGAAGGCAGCGAGATTTGCACGAGATCTAGAGGGCTTAAAAAGCCAAGGACAGCAGCCCGCCCCCTCTCTTCGTCTTCTGGTCCGGGGGAGGAAGCACACAGCTCCTTCCTCGCAGCCCCCCGTGGCATGACTCCACCCAATTCTCTTGGCACGAAAGCAATTTCCAGCTTGAAAGCAAGTAGCTACTCCCTGAAGGTAGTGGGAGGGGGTCGCTTTCCACTTCTTTTTGTGTTTTTCAGAGAACTTCAAGGGCTGGGGAGTGATTTCAGTAGAGAGGGAGGGAGAGAGACGGCTTCCCTACCCCTCCCCCTGTTTTCTCAGCTGGTCATCTAGCTGGGAGAGCAGTTCCCTTTCTGTTTTTGTCTCTTTTTTTTCCCCTTATGTGTTTTCTTCGTGTCAAGTGTTTCTCTGTGTAATTTTGGGGTCTCCTGTGGGTTGTCCCTTCTTCCCTATTTTAAACCCCCTGTATTAAACTGTTCACCTGCTGCTAATTATGTTCAGTTTTCCATCATCTTTATTGCACACCCTGAGACGATAAAAGAGGTTCAAACCACCACAGACCTGTTAGAGGGTAGGAGGATTCTGCAAATGGACCTGGAGAGGTGAGCCAAATCCAACGTTATGAGATTTAACCAGTCCAAGTGCCGAGTTCTGCATTTTGGCCACAGTAACCTCATGCAACACTACAAGTTGAGGACAGAGTGGATGGAGAGCAGCCAGACAGAAAGGGACATGGGAGTACTGGTTGACAAGTACTGAACAAGAGCCAGCAGTGTGCCCAGGTGGTGAAGAAGGCCAATGGCATCCTGGCCTGTATCAGGAATAGTGTGACCAGCTGGACCAGGGAAGTCATTCTTCTCCTGTATTCAGCACACCTTGAATATTGTGTCCAGTTCTGGGCCCCTCAATTTAGGAAGGACATTGAGATGCTCAAACACATCCAGAGGAGGGCAACAAGGCTGGTTTAGAACACAAGCCCTATGAAGAGCGGCTGAGAGAGCTGGAGTTGTTTAAACTGAATAAGAGGAGTCTCAGGGGAGACCTTGTCAATCTCTACAACCACCTGAAAGAAGTTGTAGCCAGGTGGAGGTCTCTTCTGCAAGGCAACCAGTGACAGAATGAGAGGACACAGTCTCAAGCTGATTGATTTTTCACTTGATCAACTCTTAATGGCTTAAGATGATTTCAGTCAAAATACAGTTCAGTTAAAAGGGGATCTTCAGCTCAAAAAATCTGAAACTCTGAAAGCACATGAAGGGGGAAAGAATATACAGACATATCAGCAAGGAATAAACTAAAGTATTTATAATTCTGTTGACCAACTGATATTTATTTACCATGCACCAGTTAAATTCCGTAGACTATGAGTTCTGGGAATCAGACAAAGTACATTTAATTCATAATGTTAAACAACAATGTAACTAAGAAATGTTAATATCTATTCTCCATTAAGAATCTTTGCGTGCTTTCATAAACTTGAACAATTTTTTTGTAATTCATTTTCCTTAGAAGAATGCAGCTCTGCTACAGATTTGTAGGCAGGTTTGGACCGTATTGCATTTTAAATTAGGAGTCTATCTGCATTTTGTTAAGTCTGTAGAAAAGCTGCAAAAGACAGCTTTGTTCACTTCCTTTTTTCAACTTTTGTATATTTTCATGCAGCACTCTGTCTATGATTATCTATTTAAAAAAATATCTGGACTTTTTGGGTAATTAATGGAAAATGTGGCATGAAAATGCAGCTACTTGTTATCATTAATAGAGGAGCGTTGAGCCAGAAAAAATTAAAACCCTGATAGCATACATAACTGTAGAGATTTAATCAAAGCACTTATAAATATTTCAGATAAATTATATAAAAGATAGAAGCATGTATTTATAGAATACAGACCTACACAGCTGGGCTCGAAAGATCGCTTGTTTATAATTTATGTCATTTCAGGACAGACAAAGACCAAAGACATTCATCAAATAATGAAAATATAACCATGTTGCATGTGATGTAAATAGAATTAAGGGAACTGAGAAATGATGGACTATCCTGAGAGGAAATAAAAAACATGACTGCTTTGCCATGCATGTCATATGGAAGCCAGTAATAGAAAAAAAGCTCTCTTTTTTCTCATTCTGTGAGAAAGAGAACAGAAAATAGTGAATATCTAATTAAAATCACTGCTTATAAAAGATAAAAACTCAAATTAATCTTTACTGACAGAATGGAAAAGCTTCATCTCAGGATTGTGAAAGGACTGTTTCTTATGCCTTCGCAGATTATTTTGTCAACTGAGGCATTCTCAGGAGGCCTTGATGTTTGAAAGAGCCTTATTTGTCAAAGTAAGTGTTTCTTAGAAAACTGAATCTCACCAAATGTCTTAACTAAAAACAAAAAATGTTTTAAATACATCAATGCTTTGACTGAACTTTTGATAAATCATACGTAATAGTTTGGTCATTTGAGGCAGCAAGTGCTGCTGTTTCTACTGTTTCAGTAACAGAATGAATGCTAGATCCCCATAAAGGAAGAGTGTTGCAGCAATAAAATAACAAAAAAAGGTAAGCAATATGTAAGCTTTCACATAAAAAAAGTGCCACCTGTTTTGCTATGAGCTTATCTTTGGCCAAAAGTGGGTCCATCTTTTTACTGCCTGAAATAGGTTCTATCTGATAAGGAAGCAGCTCCTTGTCTTTTCTTACAGGGGCCAGCCCTGCAGCCATCCACTACTGAAACCTTGCCATGCAAACCTGATACAGCTTTTCAGCCTAGATCCCCATAAACATAAGAATGTCAAGATCCAAAGTTTAGTTCCATCTAAACTGTGATTTACAGATAATTCAGAAGGGGCCAAAGCATTTGCTAAAAGCTGATGTGCTAGACCAGGCCGAGATGATTGCTAAATCAGGAAAAAATCACACCACTCTGTTTAAAACTAATCTAGTGTAATTACCTGGCTTCATCCAGAAGTATGATACTTAGTGATGGGCATTTCATTGCACAAAGCTGTGCTTTTTGCTACTCATTACAAGTTCCACAGAAGTATTACACCTATATGAAACTGAATGCCATGACAAGTTGAGCTAAAGATACCACAAAGCTACAGTTATACCTGCCAACTGATTTCCGGCCTTTTGCCCGTCTCATAGGCATTACTCATACCTGTAGGTAGAAAACTAATAAAGAGCTGAAGAATATTCTATCTCATTACATTAAGATTTGCGATAGGATATACATTCTTGCTTGCTTTCACTCTCAAGCAGTGTACAACTTAGCTATTCAGGCCTTAACAGGAGTTTCATACATTTTCCTGACACTGCTTGAAGCAATCTCACTTATATTACAGCTGAATCAAAAAGAAGAGGTCCATTTAATACTCTGATCTCATCTATATTATGTCGCTTACTATTATTTTATTTCACACATTAATATCACCAAAAATCTACATTTTGTGTTAGTGAATTTGCATTATGATTCTGCAGGCTGTGTTGCAATTTACTTCCATTACCTTTCTGATTATGAAGGACAATAAGGAAGGAAAGAAGAGGAAGCTGGAGAAAGAGGGGACAATATAAATAACTGCTTAGCTGTTTAGTGCTGTACAAGATTTAAACATAGGTGTTTTAGGGTCTTTCTATTAACAGAAAGTTTACCATTTTTCAAAAGAACATTGAAAATAAACTTCAAATTTTCCTCTCCTGAAAATAAACTCTTAATGAATTTAGATGGCTGTGGCTTCTCGGATACTTACGCAATTTCACAATGTTATCCGTCAGCTGGGGTTTATGAGCTGCATCCTGGATTGTAACTCTACACGGTGTCATCAGCTGTTGTAAAATGAGGAACAGTTTGTCAACGAATTCCAGGAGGAGGGCATGGAGAAAAATGCCAGCTCCACTACAGCACAAATCTTTCTCCTCTGACAGCTTTTTCTTTTTCCTCTATCCACCTTCACTGATCTTATAAATTTCTGAGCCCTCTGGGCTTTCTGATCCCACCAATAGAACAAATTATGTATGTACTTGGTAAAACACACAAAAATTGACCCACAGACAGAGCTTGCAATGCCTGACGAAGGTTAGAGCCTGCCTGCCAAAGTACAACTGCAACATTTCAGCACAGCAACTGCAGATTGACATGGCAATGAAAGGAATCATATTTTGTTTCACATGCATCAAGTTGATATTTTGATGTCTTGTAAAATATGTTAGATGGAAGTAGTCAGGATGAGACACTAGAATTTGTTTTGCATGCCAAGGAGGCATATTTTGTCCTGGCATTACAAAATTTCCCACTTCATGACTGCAGCATAGGTGAACGTTCCTTCTTGACAGAATTTCATGTCTGGGTGTCAGTCAAGCCTATTTGATGCAATGAACAGGCAAAACCCGAGCTTAGGTGTTTGAATGTATTTTGATTTCTGTGTCAGGTATGTAGTAAGTAGTAAATAAATAGTAAATAATAAGTAGTAAAAGTATCCATAAAACTAACACAGAGGTTTATATTTAAAGATCCTACTACTGAGACAGTTAACTGTATCCAGTTGGATTATTTTGTAATTAAAAGTAAGCACATCTAACACACTGCAGATGACTGCTCATCAAAATGGAAGAAACAATTTTCCTTATAGCATCTGACATTCCTAGAGCAAATTGGATGGAAGTCACTGCTGGCATTTCAGAACACTTATTTTTTTTAAAGATATTTTTATGGACTTTCTATTATCCAAAGGAAAACAGAAGAAGAGTTGACTTGGCTTATAGCTTTTGGCATCTTGTCTATGGGAGGAACTGATATAATATAGTCACTGTAATGTCTTAAAGGCTTTTTGGCCATGCCTGAAAACTCCATGACAGTAGGCCTGAAAACTCCACGATGGTAGACCTGAAAAGAAGTTATTAAAGGTATTTGGGGTGCTCTGTTCTGCAAAAGTTTTCTCCAAAGTTGGACATATGTGACTGAAAAATGAAAAAAAAATCTTTCATGAAAAACTATGGGTATCATTACAAATTTACTGGAGAAACTTTGCTCCTTTCAATTTTTCTCTTCTGAGGCCCTTTCTTACACCTGAACTGTACTTTATACTGCATAGAGATCCCTACAAGTAACTGAAAATATGAAAATGCAGAATTTTCTAAACAATTATCTCATTTAGAAGACAGTAAACACTCATATATGTGACTAACGTTTCTACATCTCCATACCTATGAAAAGCTCTACTAAATGCTTGGACATATTCGCAAATTAAGCTTTTTCTTACCCTAGGCATCTTGTAAGAGTATAAGATTACCTTAAAGGACTTTTGTTCCTTTACACAGTTTTTTACTTTACAGTCCTTAGGAAGCTTCTCCCTATTGAAAAATGTGAGTAGAAAATGAAGGCGAAAATGAATATGATGGAAAAGAAGCTGGATAATAGCTGATAGCAGAAAGAATGTAGTTAAGGATTAGGAGAGGAATAGATATTGTCTAGAAAAAAGCCCTCTGGGTTTTAATACCCTCAATGCTACTGATGCTATCACTGATTTAGGAATGCCATCCATTATTTCTGATTTACTTCTGTCATCTATAAATAGAAGGTGAAGATGACCTACTAAACTGTGCAAAATAGAACTTAAAAATTATTTCGACTCCTTTACTTCTGTACTATGCTATTACATACTTACTAAACAGAGGTTTCAAGCAACTGTCCCAACAGTTACGGCTGAGTGAGCACATATGCTAAAATAACAATGGAATTGAACCTTTCTTAAAACTTCAGTTACATATCTGACACTTTGCTTAGATTTCTTGAGATGATTTTTCTTTTTTATGTGCTCTAAACTTCCTAGTTCCAGTGGGCCATAAAAACAGATGTACTGAAATTCAAACACTACCAAAAGCTTGCTTTTGTGGTATTTCCAGCCTGAAAGGCTGTTAGAAAGGGATGTTAAATACCTCTTGAGAAAGTCTCCAGCCTCCTTTTGCAGATAGATTTGTTTATAATTTCTTTTATGATGGTAACCCGAGATGGGCAGTTAATAGCAGAATTCAAGCACACTCTGTTCCTGGGTCTCATTCCTACAAGGTGCTGAGGAGAACTGCATGGAGAAAGGTAATTGTTTTTCCTGAAGGGTTCCCATAATTTTAAGCTTGTTGCAGTTTGATTGTTTTTTTTTTTATGCAAGCAAATGATAACAACACTCCTGTGAAAAGGGGAGGTTTCTCACCTTGTACTGTGGAAGTACATGATGGATCCTTAAAGTAGAGCCTAATAACAGAAAATTGAGAAGAATTTAATCTGAATGTGATCCAGTTCCAGTCGGAATTTTATTCAAATCAAATAACTGAGAATCATCGTGTCCTGAACTTGTCAGTTCTGCAGGAAACACAGCATTCAGTAATTTGTTTCATCTTGTTGAGCTTCAGATCATCTAAGAAGATACAAATCAGCTACCCAAACCCCAAATCCTTGTGCTCTTTAAGTTGTCCATCGTACGTCGTGAGCTACAATAGAGGACCCATAGCACAACTGAGCCCAAAAAGCCTGCCAGCTACAACTCATGTGAGATATGCTGGGACATCACAAATACCTATACTTAAGCAACTAAATTGAGTGCCTGGAGCAGTATTTAGTTTGAGAATAAAACACCTAAACTTCAAGATCTACATGTAAATGTACCACTGCCACCAGAAGTGCCTAATATCCCATTAAATAAAATTAAGACTGGTGATAGAAAATGAGACAGATGATGTCATGGTGGCACCTAGACCGCTGTTGGCAGTATCTTCTTTAGCATGAGCTGAATTTCCTCCTGAACTTGACCGACTCTCTTAACTACATTCCTGTAACAATAGCAGAAACTGACATCTGTCATGGCAGTATACATCCTACATGGAATCACTTAAATTTATGTGTCTTGACATCGAATAGAAATTTGGTCCTAATAGTTTACCAACTGAGTTGTTCTCTCACTTCATATACTATACTGAGTTGACACGTGGTTCAGTCCAAGATGAGGAGCTGGTGCAAGTTCTGTTCTTCCACACATCCCTAGTATCATATTTGCTTCCACTGTTCAGTTGACTAAAGTACTTTATGGAGTGTCAAATGATACTACCTAAGTTTTAGTGGCTGAACAGCATGCTGGTTCTCCAGCAGCTACAATATAATCTTGTATTTTCAGTTACTTTCACCAGGGCTGCTGGGCTCATTTTGTATGCTGTGTGAAATGTGTTCAATATGTCCATGATGCCTGATGTCCACGATTTGCCAGATATGAATTGATAAGAGATGTGAGGCAACCAGATATCAGACAGTAATGTCAAAATCTTGGGAATTTTTAGGGTCTTGGAACATCTCAAACATGCATATAGATATGTACATGTAGCAGATGTGGAGCTCAGACTCACATCTGTAAGGTGAATCATAGAGAAGAAACTACCACTGAATAGTCTTTGGTTCAAAGGCAAGTTTTTTTTAAGATATTTCAGATGGAACATAGCTTTTAAGGCCTTAACAATCAGGGCACTTAAACGACTATGTAATTATACAGCTTTTACTGCTGTCACTACTGTCCCAAAAAACTGCACTTTTGTTTTAGATATAAAACTTCAATAAATAATATAATGGATTCCCTTTTGACTTTGCAGAGCACTCTAAGCAGATGAAAAAATGGAATATGACTTTTGTTATTGTATTTAAAACATGTTATTTCCTTTTCATTTTCTTTCCTGATCTGGTTTTGCATTGTGGCTCTTGAATTGGTTGCTATTTTGAATTCCTTTCAAAATAAATAGAAATGCTGTTAGTCTCCTGATATGTTAAACTGTCTACATGAAAGTCTTTTTAGATTACCACACACTAATAAATAAAAAAACCTAAAAGTAAGTACTGTACAGGTGTTCATGTCTGCCTCTGGCTCATGAACAAAGCATAGGAGAGCCACATATTCTTTGGCCCTGGATTGTAAAGTTACAGGTAAATAAAGCTTAGATTTTCATATTTTCTTCTTAATGTTGGTATTAGACACTTTTGAAACTTCAGTTGTAGAAAGATTGAACCTAAAATGCCATTTCCAGATTGCCAGAAGGGATCACTTTGATAATTCGTCATGGGTTAGCAGATGTTTTTAAAACTTTTTCCTTTATAAATCAGATTAAATAAAAGGGTCTTTCCCTACCCCATTCCTTCCCCTCCCCTCCACCATCTTTCCCCCCTCCTTCTGTTTTCCCCATTTTGGTGTCTGGTTTCTTCTTCAGGGCGAGCTGGGTGGTGGGGGTAGGGGGAGGCATGTTGGGGGGCCTGGGACCGGGGCCCCCCTTTTTCCCACTTCATGCTTACCTGACCTTTTTTTTCCCACAGCACGTGGCCGCAGCCGGCATCAGCCCCGGGTCGAGTGGGTTGGGATCCCTGGGGAAAACGGGGACTGCGCGGGGGCAGTGATCCTGCATGGGCGTTGCCGGCAACCACAGGGACAGGCAGAAGCTGGAAGGAAGGGGCTCCGTGACGGGCTCACCACGGTAGCCGCAGCGGAAGCGGGGAAGGCGGTGCCAGTGGCGGCGGCGAGCTGGGGACAGGCCGCACAGCGCATTGCTGCCAAGAGTGAAGCTGCTTTCTGTGGGGGCTGCCCCAGCCCCAGCGGTGGTGGGGAGCAGAGGTGCCGGAGGGGCTTGGGGCCTGGCAGTGTGAGCGGGACCTGAAGCCTGCGGTCAGACGCTGGTGGCAGTGCCGGGGTGTCCTCATGAGGCGCCGAGGCCAGGCTGGCCATGGGTACCCTGGGTGGCCAAGTCCTGTGGGGATTGGCTGGGCTTCCCCCAGGGATGGGAGGCAGTGCAGTTGCTGCCGGGTCGGATGCCGCGGCATTGACAGTCCCACTGACACTGGGCGTGGCACTCGCCAGGCACTGGGGGGAAGGTCGTGGAGCCCCAGGCCCAAGTCAGAGTTGCCAAGGCCAGGTGGGTGCTCAGCACGGGTGGTGGAGGCTGCTGGTCCCTGTGCTGGGGCCAGAGGCTGCAGCGGGGAGCAGTGCAGCAAGAGCAGTCTCCAGCACCACGTTTCTTTGGCACATGGCTTCAGCCAGCAGGGCTCTGGAGGCAGAGGTGGGGCGGAGGTCTGGAGGAGGTGGGGCAGGACGGATGCCAGAGGAAGCAATGGGAGGCTAGCAGAACGCTAGTACCTCCCATTTTGGGCAAGCTGGAAGGGAGTGCGTAGGCGCTAAAACAGAGACTTGTGGGAGGACCTGAGAACCCTATATAACCGAGGAGTTCTCTGCCTTAGCCTCTTTTGCGTCTGGAGATCATGGGAGAAGGTGCTCGCTCACTGCCTGGAGTTCCAGCGTCCGCCATTTTGAATCCGCCACGTGTTTCACTGGGTCCTTCAGTCACAGCTGCCGTGCCTGCTCTGGACCTGCTGCTTTCATGCAACGAGTTTGGTCGTTTGTTTGGTGAGCTCCTGGACCCCTTTTCATCTTCAGCAGCTATCTCTCTGCTCCCACAGCGTTTTCACACGAGACCACTGGCGGTGGACAACAGGCACACACTCCCATTCATCATTGTTACCTCCCATGGCCTCTAGCGCTCCCTGCTGTTTACTTCAACTAGCTGCACTTCAGGACACTTAAATGGAAAAGGAGTTTGTTTTGTTCTTCTTAATTTTGTCTGCTGTGGGTGGGATTGTGTGTGTGTTTTTTGAGGGGTTTTGGATTTTGGTTTGGGAAGTGGTTGGTTTTCTCTCTGTGGATTTTCCCTTGGTATTTTAATTTTTTTTTTCTACCTCATATACTATACATATATACCATATTTTAGAAATAAAAAAAAATCTTGTTTCTTTAATATTTCTTGTATCTCCAATTTACAAAATCATATTTTGTCCTCAAACTAGGACATAATTTAATTTGATCTTCTGCGTCACTTAAGCCATAAGCCTTCTGTACTTTGAACTAGAACATGGCTCCCACAGATATATCCACAAGGGCTTTTATAATTGTTAGCAAAATATTGCTCCAATAAATTAGCTTTTTAAAAAAAAGTCCATCAAACAAGCCTTAAATTTTTCCCTATGTTGAGTTTGCTAACTTTACAATCTAAAGTCTATTCTAGTGCTACAGCTTTCTCTTACAAAGAATTCTCTATTGAAAAATGTTCCATATCAATGCTTTTCTGGCTATAACTGGGACACTGACTTTCTCTTAAGTTGTTTATATTGGTTTCTGCAAATTTTTAATTGTAAAATATAGTTTTCAATCCTCCAGACATTCTTCTGGCTTTTCCCTGAGTAATTTTATGTATCAACATCTTTCCTTAAATGTGTGTACTCATTTTGGCTGAAATAGAGTTAATTTTTTTCATCGTAGCCAGTGTGAGGCTATGTTTCAGATTTGTTCTAAAAACAATGTTGATAATATAGAGGTGCTTTAATTATTGCTGAACAGGCCTTACACAGTATCAAAGACTATTCTGTTTCTCACCCCACCCCACCAGTGAGTGGGGGGGGTGAACAAACAGTTGGGAGGGGATACCCAAACTGACCATGGTGTCATGTTTGACAATAAAAAATCAGAAAGAGGATGAGGAGTGAAGAGGATGAGGAGTAAAGAGGATGTAGTGGTTTGCCCCTGGCTGGATACCAGGTACGCACTAAAGCCATTCTGTCACTCCCCTCTGTAAATGGACAGAGGAGAGAAAATATCGTGGCAGCTTTCATGAGCTGAGATAAGGACCATAAGAAATCCCTTACTGTTCACAGTCATGGGCAAAAAAGACTCCGAGTGGGTATATTAATGGAATTTATTACTAACAGAATCAAAGCTTGAGAATGAGAAGTATCAATCAGTCTTAATGACACCACCTCTACCCTTCTCTTTCCAAGTTCTACCTTCTCCTCCGGAGCGGTGCTGGGAGACAGAGAATGGAGATCATGGTCAGTTGTTGTTTCTGCCACTTCTAAGAGAGGAGTCCTTCCCCTGCTTCCCATGGGATCCTTCCCACAGGAGACAGTCCTTCATGAACTTCCTCAGCATGAGTCCATCTTACAGACGACAGTTCTTCAGACACTGCTGCTATATGGGTCACTTTTCCACAGAGTGCAGTCCCTCAGGAAAAGTCTGCTCCAGCGTGGGTCCCCCAAAGGCCACATGTCCTACCAGAAAAACCTGTTCCAGTGTGGGCTCCTCTCCTCATGGGTCAGCAGGACCCTGCCAAGACCCTGCTCCAACATGGGCCTCCTTTTTTCACTCACTTTCTCCAGCATGGACTCCTCCATGGGCTGCAGGTGAATCTTTGTCCCCTTGTGGTCCTCCATGGACACAGCTGCTTCAGCATGGTTTTCACCATGGGCTGCAGCGAAACCTCAACTCCAGTGCCTGGAGCACCCCCTGCCCCTCCTTCTGCATTAACCTTGGTGTTTGCATTGTTGTTCACATGTTCTCACTCCACTCTTCTCTGTCTGCAATCTTCATCTGCACTGTTAATTTTTTTTCCTTTTTTCTAAAATGTGTTATCACAGAGGTATTACTCTCACTCCTCACTGTCTCCACCTTGGCCAGTGGCATGTCTGTCCTGGAGCCAGCTGGCATTGGTTTTGCTGAACATGGAGGAAGCTCCCTTACAGTGTCCCCCTGCTACTACTTGGCCACAGAAAACCAATGCATTCCACTCCTATTTCCTCCTCCCACTCCATGTTCTTCTCCTTGATCTTCTTCTCCTTCTTTCTCCCTTATTAATTGATGGTATGGAGCTGTAGCTTGCCCTGTTAATTTCTTCCTTTTCAGTACTGAGGCAATTACTGTAGTTGCTGTGGTTTGAGTCTCCATCTCAACCACAGCGTCCTCCAAAGCAGTTTGGTTCCCTGCCTCCACCACAGTCTTCCAAGAGTATTGAACTGTGGCTCCATAGGTGCAGACCAGGCCCTAGTACAGGCCTAGGGTGAGAAGTTGCTGGGTTTGATTGGTGTAGGCAAGGCACCCTTCCGTCAGGTGATGTGTCAGTTTGTTAGGGTTGAATACCTGTTCAGGTGTGAAATCCCAGGTAATGGGAGGTGTCAATTGTCCGAGGATCCTGCCCAAATTCTTCCATACACCCTGCCACCCAGGGCACATTTCAATATATCATCATCTAAACTTTGGTTTCTCTTACTCCAAGATAATGCCAGATTGCATAACCCCATAGTAGTCTGACAGTTTTAGTTAGTAATAGTAACAGTATTAAACAACTTACATAAGGATTAGCAAGGACTACAGGAGACTTAATTATAAAGCCATTCATATCAACATTAATTTTGGCAGGAGAGAAAGGGTGTATTTTTCCAGCATCCCTAGGAGATAGCTCCTCCTGCCTAACAAAGCTGCTAGTTTAAGGGCAAAGCACAGAACAACTGTTGATAGTAGTATGCTCCCAAACTCGTCAAAATAAAGCGATAACAATGCTGCCAGAATACTCTGTTACCTGCTCAGGAACTTGCTAATCAACAGCCCCTATTACTACAGCAGGTACTATATATTTATAAAACTGCCTTTATCTTGCCCCATCTTGGGTGCCAAAATGACTGTAACATGTTGACCTCAGCTGGATGCCAAGTACTTGCCCAGTCACTCTATCCTTCCCCTTCTCAGACAGGCAGGGGGAAGAGAATAAGATGGAAAACAACCCATGGGTTGGGATAAGGCAGTTTCCTAAAGCAAAAAACACATTTGCATGTGCAAAAGTGAAATGAAAACTAACAAGGTTTATTCTCTACTTCATAGCAATGATGTCTGGCCATGTCCCGAGAAGCAGGGCTTCAGCACACTTAGTGGTTTCTTAGTGGGCAGCCATTGGAAACAATGAATGCCCCCCCTTTCTGCTGCTTTCCTTAGCTTTTATAACTGAGCTGATGTCATGGTATGGAATATCCCTTTAGTCAGCTATCCCTTTAGGTCAGCTGGCCTAATTGTATTCCCTCCCAGAATCTTGCCCTCGATTGGAGAAGGAACATTACAGTCCCAATGCTATGCTCAGTAGTAGTCAAAACACTGGTGAGTTATCCACACCCTTCTAACTACCCATGCAAAGCACAGCACTGTGAGGTCTGCTATGTTGAAAAGAACTCCATCTCAGACAGATCCAATGCAGGGAGATGTTTAGAGTTCTGACATTTGTCTTCCCAAGTAACCCAGTATAAAAGTTTATCAGTAAAATGGTATACAGTTTTGTCTGGCACATTTTTGTAGAAATGTAGGTAATTCACCAAATGCAAAGTGCCTGCAGATATTCAGGCCATCTCTGGGATGAAGCACTGCAACCACTTCAGTGTATGCTCCAGTAGTTCACAGAAGTTCTTCAGAGGATGTGAAATAAAAATATTATAACCATTTAAAACTGAGCCAAGAAACCATAATTTACTTATTTGAATTAAAGTGTCTTTCCTTCATATGTTACCAACTCAGTGTCGTGACACATTTCACTCTGAGAGAGCTTGTGTCATCATAGATTCAAAGAGAAAAGAATCATTGTCTGACTTGTCAGCATTGCTTCATACTGTATGCATGATACTCCATTGAGATTTCACAGTCTGTTGCTAACCAGACATAACCCTGCTGAACTTATGACATCTGACAGAAACGTAGTTTGAGCGCCATATCTGCAAATTATTACTATAAATTGCAGGAAATTAATGTGTTTAATTTCCATCAGTCTGGGTAACTCCCTTATTTCACTGTAATACCTACTTCATACTATTTCCAGTAAGCCATGTAGGATGTTTCTGTTTTGCTCCTAAGCCTAAAATAAGTACTGCTTTAATAGTCCTCGTCAACATGCATTCAGACCATGATGCCATGTTCTACCTGCCGTTAGCAGAAGCACTGCTGTTTTCAATGAGCTAGATCACCATTAGTATTCAGTGTTACAATGTTAAGTAACCAGTGTAACAAGACATTGAATTCTCAAGGAGATCAAGAATCTTGTGGTTTCCTTTTAACAGAATTTATAAAATTAATAAAATTCATCTTGGCTAAGCTGGTCTATTAAGTTGTGCATGTATGATAATTCCTCTGCTGAGGACTCAGAAAGAATGGATAGATCTCAAGTTATCATGGTCCTATTATCAGTCATGTCATCAGCTCTGGTAATATCAGTGTGAGACTAGGACACTTCCATCTATAACCTGAGCCTTTTCAATGCTTAAAGGGAAGTCTGCTTAAAAAGCAAATCCTTTAAATGGCTGGGGTAGCTTTACTTTTAAATAAGAAGAACAGTGTTGAAAATGGGCAGATATCTATTTTGTCAAATTTACACAGAATTTACACAGAATTAATAAGGTTGGAAAAGACCATGGAGATCATCAAGTCCAACCTTTACCTAGGTTAACAACCTACCCAACATCAGTCTAACATCTATACCATCTAAACCATCTAAACCATACCACTAAGATCATCATCTAACCTATCCTTAAACACATCCAGGGACGGTGACTCCACCACCTCCCTGGGAAGCCCATTCCAGTGGGGGATCACTCTCACTGTGAAAAAGTTCCTCCTGACATCCAATCTAAACCTCCCCTGACGCAGTCTAAGACTGTGTCCTCTCGTCCTGTCACTGAGAGCCTGAGAGAAGAGACCAGCCCCCACCTGACTACAGCCTCCTTTCAGGTAGTTATAGACAGTGATAAGGTCACCCCTGAGCCTCCTCTTCTCCAGGCTGAACAACCCCCGCTCCCTCAGC
>VXBA01003876.1:352974-364622 GCA_013399895.1 Serilophus lunatus
GGATTTATTAAACCTCATGCTATTGGACTCAGCCCATCTATCCAGCCTGTCAAGGTCCCTCTGCAGAGCCCTCCTTCCCTCTGGCAGACCGACACTCATTCCAAGCTTGGTGTCATCCGCAAACTTACTAATAACGGATTCCATCCCCTCATCCAGATCATCAATAAAGATGTTGAATAAAACTGGCCCCAACACTGAACTCTGAGGGACCCCACTGGTGACCGGCCTCCAACTGGACATGACTCCATTCACCACCACCCTCTGAGCTCGGCCATCCAGCCAATTCTTAACCCAGGACAGAGTAAACCTGTCTAAGCCACAATCCACCAGCTTAACCAGGAGTTTGTTATGGGAAACAGTATCAAAGGCTTTACTAAAATCAAGATACACTACATCCACAGGTTTCCCCTCATCGATCAGATGAGTCACCTGGTCATAAAAGGAGACTAATGATATCTTGCCATGAGGGAGAACATATTACAACACCTTAGAAGAGGACTGGGTTTTTCTTATAATATTAAAATTACTAGTGTTAGAGTGTAATCAATGCATTGTGACAGAATGAGATAACTTTTTCCCTTGTTCTTTAATTTTTATTTCTCTTAAATATGTTAAGAAATATTTTCTGGTTGATTTCTTGGTCTATAGAGCTAAAACATTGAGCATTATTTTTTTAATAATGTTTTTACAAATCTGGTACAAACCTCTCAGTAAGGAGAGCAAAATTAATTTTAGAAGCTGATGTAAGTTGGAAGTAAACTGGAAATAAACATGTAAAGTGGAAATCTCAGACTAGTGAGACATCTGAATTAATCCTGTCTTGCTTTTTTGCAAGTTGATGAAAAGACCTAGATAGATGTCTTATTACCATCTTACCATCTTAAGCTACTGGTGAGAGATGAACATCACCAGAAAGCGATTCATCACATGCAAGAAAGATAGACAGAAGGAGTCTGAGTCTGGGTTACAGGTACATGAATATGAGTAAAACTGTTTACATGATACTGTAGATTCAGCTGTCCAACTTACTGTGTAGGTAAGAATGCTGGTAGCCTCAAATATAGGGTAAATTTTCAAGAAAATGTCAGTGGTTTTGCATCTAAAATATTGGACAATTCTGAATATCCAAAAAATTACAGGTAATGAATGAATCCGGTAAGAATTGATGCCTTAAGTGCGACAGATAAAAAATTGAAAAACAAAGAGTGAAGGGAAGAAGCAGCTTTACTGGTCAATGCCTGGTGATCCAAAGAGAAAAATCATAACAATCTCCCCATTTCTATAACATTTGGAATGCCCATCCCCCATACTATCCAACTAAAGTCCATCTTACTTCTATGTTCCCCCAACGTCCAACAGAATTGTCCCTTATTACTTAACCCCACCTATGTCCAGCCTCTAGTAGGCCTGGAAGCCTAACTCTATGTTTTGTCTTATACCTCACTTATCTATACACAAGAATGCAAACACTCTGGAACATAGGCTCTTCTGGTCCTTAATATTCCATGTTATCCAGCTACCTAGCAAAAGTGAATGCTTAAAAATATTACGCATACCCTTTAGGGCATCAGAATAAGAATAATATTCCAGCAATACATCATATATAATATATCAGAGACAGGAAGGAGGAGGGTCCTGGAGTGCATCTCTATAATGGGAAAAGATTTTGTATTGATCATCCCTGGAATACACTAATTCAAGAGAAAAAGTTAAACTCTGTTTTTTTCCTTATAAACCGTATTTGGAATAGAAGTATGGATGTGATGAAAACTTGCTGCTGAAGCTGCAAACAGAAAAACTTGCTGCAACCAGAAAGTTTGAGAAGACGTGAGTAAAAACTCTCAAGCAGTTCAAAGTATGAAGGATAAATTACAGACTTAGATGGGGTACATGGAATTTGTTCTTTGAAAATGTTGGTGTCATCCCTTTTCCTGTTTAATTGTCTCACTGTCTCCTCTGTAATGTCCATCTATAATTATGGCAACTTGATATTGCCATGGAGCACTACATAACCACTTAGCTTTGAAGGAAAAAATGAGACAGAGAGATAAAAAGACAGGGGCATTTATGTAAATGAAAATGTAAGTGAAAATGAAATGTAAATGGCTCTGAATGATACTTTTGTGAATCTTTCTTAATGGGTATGTCACAGGAAAGATGACCAGTTTGTGACATGTAAATTCTTATAATGAACACACATAAAATCTTTTGGGTTAAGAGTGTTTATGTGAGATATTTCATTGTTTCATATCTATTCATACAATAACGAACAGTTCACTTTTTGTTTTGGTGTTTTCATAACTTTCATGCAACCTAATAAAATAGTTATAAAATGTGTTTGTTTACCAAGGAGGAAAAATCACAAATGCTGTGATTTGACATATATGTCACTCATCTATTACAGCTGGAAAAGGTTATCAGGCTTATCTCAGCTGGTTTGATATGTTGTCCTGACTAGTGATTCATTGGAAATTAAAAACATGTGCTTATGTGGCATTCAAATAAAACACTCCTAAAAGATAAATTTAGGAGAGACTGGAGAAGGTGACCAATGATCAGTTACACTGTCCTTGAATATTGCCATGTGGTATGAAAATGGTAAAAAGATCTAACTGTGTGCTGTGCTTATTGGACCTCACCTTCTCAAGAGGTCTGTTATATATGAAAATCTGCTTTATGAGGGAAAAATATGCAAGAGCAATGTACTCTGAGTAATTTCCCTTTAATGTTTTTCCATAGAGAAAATTCAACACATCAAGTGTCAAACTATTTGAAGGGTAAATAAACAAGCATATTTAGAGCACTGAAAAATGGTCTTGATGGCCCAAAGCATACATGAGTGTTAAAAGCTGTACAACTATGCTATAAACAGAAAAAAATTGGTTTTAATAGAATTTTGGAGGATTTTACACTTGTCTGCTTGGTTAGCAAAAGGAAAATGAGTATGTCCAATTCAGAAGCCTATTTAAGGTAAAAATATTCTTATAAAATTAAAGCTTATAAAGCTGGAAATGAACCATTTGTAAAAAGAAATGGAAACAAATTCTTTTAAGTTCAAAAAGTATATTTAAAGTGAGAAAATTGGATTAGAAAAGAACATGAAACATTCTTTTGCACAATATCTATTTCATATTTGTACTGCTTTATGTGCCTCCTAATCAAGGAATGTGAGTCGTTCAGGTTCATCAAACAGATAAAAATATAGTAAACAAATATATTTCTTTGCATTCAGTAAATTAATTTTTATTTCTAGACTGCAATATCTGCATCTGCTTGGTAAATAAGCGGTGTTTTGTGTTCACTTTAGGATTTTTGTTATACGCAAAATAGTAGTGTCACAGTTTAAAGTACAGCTATGCACGGAAGAAATTACATCACTGAGTTTTGTAATTAATTTCCCTCAGTTCCACTATTCCATGTTTTTCAATACTAACCTAGCTCAGTTTATAAAACAGAAGAACAGTATTCTGTAATACTTTGATTGCGAATTGTATTTACAACCCCAAAAGTTAGCATTTCTTCTCTCTTTTTTATCATCCTGTGTTGGTAGTTGGTGTATAGTTAACAAACTGCTTGTTGTAGAACCAGGAGGGAGTATAGGTAGCTTTTTCTATAAACAAGCTCATCAGTGATACTGAAAACTTTGCCAGTTACAAAAAAGTGAATGTAGAAAATGAATGGGCATATGGGGTACCATATATAGGAAGTGGTCTTTTATTATGGAATAGCCCACAAAGATCTGGTTTGGTGCTTTTCGAGCTCAATAAATGTTACATGGAAAATTATCTTGTCTAAGAGTTAGAAATTAAAGACAGATAAATAACGAAATGAGAGTTAGTTTTTGCAGGTGTCCATATCTACATGACAATATTATTGCAAAAAGAAACAGGAATAGTAAATTAGCAAATAGCTTTCTGAAGAAGAAACTTCTCAGTGTGAGGGTTAGTATGCTTTGTTTCAAACAGTGCATCTTTTACTATTTGCATGAATATTTTTTTTGACTGAGTTTTACCACGTATGAAAGATGCCAGACTGGGAGCTTTGGAAACCAGGTTATTTATCCAAAGGAAGTCGCAGCAACAGCAGTAAGAACCAGTGTTCATTTCCTCACACTGAGAAGCCTGCTCTGAAGAATTACTAATAAAGTCATAAAATAGGTCAGCTTCCATGTACATTAGCCTTTGCCCTTTCTGCTGAGGCTGCCAACAAGAATGCTGATTAATGACAGCTGTGTTGGACATTTGTTGTCTGGGAATTAAACTGAGATTGCAGATCCTTGTCACACAGCTTACAGGACAAATGCCAGTTTCTTTTTGACCTTTGACTGCATTAGAAGTATTTTCCAATGAGAAAAATTTTTCAAAAGTGGTAGGTTGATCAGCATAAAGAACAAATGGATTTTTTTTCTTACTCTAGGCAGAGCAAGTTCCTTTTGCAAAGTTTAAAAAAAAAAATCAACCTAAATTTGCAAAACATTTGTGTGAGTATGGCAAAGAAACTCTTTTGTGTGAAAAAGACATTTTCTTGAGATTGTTACTTCATTCATGAAAATGTTATTAAAAATAAGGTCTGTTTAGAAAGGGAATATTTTTCCTGAATATTTTGTGAAACAATTTGTTTTTCTTGGACTGAAAATTTTGCTTTGAAAATGTAAAAATTATGTTACATCTGAATGCACCAAAACCCTTACAGACACCTTAAAAGATCCTTTTCTGAAATTTAGGACCCTTCAAAATGTGTATTCAATAGGCTACTATCTAGGCTAAGTTTTAAAAATGTTTACTTTAAACTAAGTTTTAAGATTGTATGATTAAATAGATCATACAAAAATCCTGACTTCAGGCAGTCTTTGGCATGGTCAGTGGACATCCACACCCTCAACAAAGCTGTACCTTTGATGCTATACGTAGTACTTTACCTATGAATATCCACTGGTGAACAGCAAAAGTGTACTTATTCCTGGTACTTTTGAATCAGATTTGTCTTGCTTCTGGTTAGAGCTTGCATGTGTCTTTTCAAATAACACTGCACTAAAAACCTAGCAGTATGGTGTTTCCAAAGTTTAAGAAGTAGAAAGCTTTGAGTTCACAGATGAGCATATTACAAAAAACCTCTTTAGAGAGAGAAAGTAAATAGCAGATAAAAAAGCCAACTGTTTCAGATGTGCACTTCTGACTACTTGGCATCTTTTCAATACAGTTCCATCTTTAAGAATGTAGGTTATATTCAGTTGCTTGTTGGAGAATGTTAAGAGTTAGATTCCTTTTTTGGGAAATTTTCCCATTACCACCATGATGCTGGCAAGCTGGGGAAGGGAAAGGGTAACCCAACTAAGCTAAGGACAGAATTCCTCAGCAGCGGTGAGGGTGGAAGATTTCATTGTCTTTTGGCATGACAGCTAATGGCCTTTAATAGCTGGCAGATTCCTGCCCTAGATACTGTGCAGAGGAGGGGTGGAGTATGCCTGACCTTTTTCCCCCCCTTTCTTGGGACAATGAAAAAAAAACTGTGATGGACTAGCCCAGCTCACTGGTTTTTGGCTGCAATCCCGAGAAGAGGGCCTGGTGCTGCCTTTCTGGTGCTGTTTCTTTCCGCTGTCTCCCTCTGCTCCCGTAAAAAGTGCCCCATGACCAGATCACCTCTGCTGCTGTCTCTGCTTCACCCAGCCCAGTTCCTACCCCCAGGCAGACCCTGAAGCAACCCTGAAGAGAGAGGCTCCCTTATTTTTTGCAAATACAGCTGTCTGTTATAAATGTCTTCTTTTTCTAAATCAGCCAGGCATAGACAAATTGTTGTATGGCAAGACTTTCCTAGGTTAAAGGACTATTGCCATTAGTGTAAAAGAATTCTTGCCTACAAGTTGGGGAGAAGTATTAAGTCCATAATTCTTATCATGCCTTTTGCACCCACTGTTAACATTAGTGTAAGTTTTGAAAAGGTCCTAAGAATTCACAATGTTATTCACTGTGCTAGGGACTGTAATATGCAAGTCTAGTACAGGAAAGTTCTTTCTGTTTTCTGGTGACATGAATTAGCAGAAATCTTTTCTTTTTGGCAAATTTTGCATTCCTGTGAAGATGGGCAAAAAGCAACATGCCTTAACAATGAAGGAGGAAACTTCCAGGAAGCTAAATTCCAAGAAGATGCCATACGCCCTTTGAATAAGCTCTGTGAAACATCAGGTAAATTAGTAAATGCTGCATCTACTGAAATTTGTCAGTTTTACTGTCTAAAATTGAGATTACTAGTTTCTTCTAGATTTTCAAGGAATGTGTCTGTAATCTTTTAAAGTTTATCTCTTTAATGACAATTTCAAATTTTGGCAATATATAAAATACAAGCAGGAAACAAAAGGACAAAATAGGTTTCACAAACAGCATTAACTAGTATTGTTTAGTTGACACCAAATATATTGATATTCAAGACTGGAAGACAATTAACAGTTATAATTTTACATGTATTGAGTTACATTATTAACAAATAAAAAAAATAAATTCAGAAGGTAAAGTTTTAATTATTCTTTCTGTCTTGACACAAGGAAAATCTTGATATTACCATGAAATGCTGCACTAAATAAAGAGAGTTGGTCAATTTGGAGAGTCTGTGTTAATGTACCTGTGTATCCTGACTACCCTTTTTGTTTACAACGTGTTTCCACTTTAGACTTTGATTCTTTTCAGTACACTGTCTGTTTAAACATCCTTTGACTTTTGCCTGTAGATCGAGTACATGAGACTCTGAATCTAGAGGAATTTTAAATTTCTGTTGCTTATTCTTTAAATGGTGATATCAAACAGTGCTATGATGAGAGTATCTTTAAGGTTTATTTATTTTTTTAGCGCACATCTGCACAAACATTGAAAAAGTGTTGTTGGAGTCCTCATCAGGAAATAATTTTCTTTGCACATTACTTCTCATCCTATGTCTCATGCTTTTCTACAGAAAATTCCTCAAATTAATTGAGAACTAAAAATGATTGCTAACTTTTTTACATCTATTGGAAGGTGAAGGTGCTGTAGAGTGCACTGCGGTAGTGAATTTATATATTATTTTAGAGGAAAAGATGCTGACATCAGTTCTACCGCTTCCTGAAATTTCTGAAACTCTTTGCTATGTAAATGCAAATGTGTTTAGCTGGAAGGTTTGGATAGAACTAATTCTAATGAAAAGGCTAATAGAGTGCAAACTAATATTTAGCATATACATGTTTCATCTAGCACTGTATGCTATATATTTGTAGAAAGTTGGATCTTAGGCTGAAATTCTAAGGAAATATTTTTTACTGAAGAAATTACTCTTCTATTTCACTTTTCTTGCATTTTTTCCTTCTCTTATTTAGGATCTTTGCAACACTTATCAGGTGAGGCTGAAGCAAGATGAGGAGTTTGAAGAACATTTGTATTTTCAGATCACTGCCTGCAATGATTTTCTCGGTCAAAGTTTTCCTTAGTGTATATGACTCAACATCAAGCCAAAAATTGTGAATTTTTGGCACATGAGTGATGTCAGCCATTTGACATTTGGAGTGAGCTTCAATGGATTCAAGCCATTGGTGGACATGGGAAACTTATTTGGAAAGAGGAACTATTTCTCCATAGACTTCATCCAGCCTTCAAAATTTCTAATAGTTAATTCAGCATAGCTTGTCAGATGGAATTTGTAACTGAGCAGATCAATGTTTTCTAGTCTGTGCAGAGGAGCCCTTGTCAGGTGTGATATTCAGCTGAGAGATTTTCTTTTCAAATATATTTAGTGAAAAGGATTTATCAGGTCTCCTGACTACCACTGCTAATCACTGATTTCAACACTAAAAATTGGCGCAAGGATTAAGGAACTCTCTACAAGATAACTGCAATGGTATCTGAAGCTGTTGTTGGTGGTGTATTGGTGTGGCCAGGTTTTGGGGGCTGGGGGAGAGGCTTCTTCGAGAAGCTGCTGGAAGTTTCCCCCATGCCCAGGCTGGGCCCGCTGCTGACCAAGGCCGGGCCAATCAGTGGTTGACAGAACACCTCTGTGATAACATATTTAAGAAGGAAGAAAAAAAAAAGTAGTTGGAAATGAAGATGGCTGCCGGAGAGGAGCAGGGTGAGAGCTTGTGAACAACAACGCAGACACCAAGGTCAGTGAAGAAGGAGGGGGAGGAGATGCTCCTGGCGCCGGAGCTGAGATCCAGCTGCAGCCCATGGGGAAGACCATGGTGAAGCAGTGACCCCCTGCAGCCCATGGAGGACCACAGGAGTGCAAAGATCCACCTGTAGCTCGGGAAGGAGCCACGCCGGAGCAGGTGGATGCTGGGGAAGGCTGTAGCCCGTGGGAAACCCAAAGTGAAGCTGGCAGGGGACTGTAGCCTGTGGGGAGAGGAGCCCACTTAGAGTAAGATTCTCCTGTTAGGATGCGTGGCTCGTGGGGCCCACGCTGGAGCAGCCTGTGCTTAAGAGACTACACCCTGTGGAATTTTCAACCATGCGGCAGCAGTCTGTGAAAGGCTGCTGCCCATGGGATGGACTCTCGCCGGAGCAGTTTGTGAGAGGAACTGTATCCTGTGAGGGATGGACCCCATGGAATGCGGCTGGAAGGACTCCTCTTCCCAAGCAGCGGCTGAGAACAGCAACTGACCACAGCAACACCTCCCCCCCCCACCTCGCCTTTTTCCCTTGACCGCTGCGGGAGAATAGGTTGGATGTAAGAAGGAGGGGGACTGGGAGGTAAAAAGTGTCTTTTAGTGTCTCACTCTTAGCTCTGATCTTGTTAGTTTAGTGTCTCACTCTTAGCTCTAATCTTGTTAGTAATAAATTTGATTATTATTCCCACATAGAGTCTTGTTTTGCCTGTGACAGTGATTAAGAAAGAATCTGCTGTAGTTGTTATCATAAATAGCGAAACCTCTCGTTATATTCTCTCTCCTCTATAGCTGGGCATGGGGGAGTGAAAAAGTGGCTGTAGTGGGCCCCTGGCACTCAGCCCGAGTTAAACCACTACAGGTGGCTCCATGCAAAGTCAACAGAAGTCAAATATCTTTATTTCCAAGTAGCATGTAGCATATAGCAAAAACCTTGGAAAGTGTTTTAAAACTTTCACTCCTTTTTAAATCATGTAGATTGCTTGTGAGTGTATTTTAGTGCATGACAGCTTCTAATAGCTGATATTAAATATGTGACTAAGTCTTTACAAAGCTGAGGACTGCAGAAGACCTGATGAGTTTGTAGCTTTAAACTGTAACTTTTTGTAAACACAAGAATTGTTTTGTATAAGGACAAACATTCTAAGCTATGTCTACTTATGTTAATCTCCAGAAAAATGAGAACATTCTCATGCTTTTTAATAAGAGAAATAAGCAGGAAAATAGAACTCTATAGATGTAAGGCATAGCCCTTCAGACACTTAAAGGGCTATGCCTTCAAGCCATAGAATTATAGAATGCTTTGAGTTGAAAGGAATCTTAAAGATCATCTATTTACCACCCCCTGCCATAGGCAGAGACACCTTCCACTAGACCAAGGTTGCTCAAAACCACATCCAACCTCTCCTTGAACTTTTCCAGGGATAGGACATGCACAGCTTCTGTGGCAAGTCATAGAAAGTTAGCTTCGAAGTGACAGCCCAATAACTTTTGAACTTGTGCGGGGTTCTGGGTAGTGAAGTCTTTTCCTCTCTAAAGTTGGTGAGGCAAAAATGCTCCCATCTTGCATGTACCATCTTGAAAGAGATGTTCAAGTGTTTCCCCTAGGTATACGGACTCAGCAGAACAGTATGTTGTGTGATCACTGGTAATGAACTAACAGAAATTCATGGTATGGAAACCACAGTTCAGATTTCATCCAAAGTATATGCTGAATGTGTGAATGCGGTGACAGGAAACACTAAATTTGGTCTGTCAGCATGCAATACTGAAATCAGATCAAGAAGAAAGGAGAGCTGCAAATTGTGTAGGTCAGGCCAGCAGTATCACTTTGGGAAAAGCTGTAAATTTTCACTTGATTTTATTAGCAACTCTCCTAACTTTTACTGAAGCCTTTTACAGGATCTGAGATATACGACACACCGTTAGCTAAAACAGAGCCAAATTGGAGCAGCTGCCCTTAAATCCAGCCATGAATAAAGGTTAATTTTGGTTGATAGAAGGTCTGTTTCACGCTCCATTTTCCATCTACAGCACTCATACTCCTCTGCAGAAGAACCAAGGAAGGAACAAGTCCATTGCAATGCATGTTTATCCTGGGCATCTCTCTGTTTGTATATGGGCTGAGCAAGTTTTACTGCCCCAAATATACTTCCTCCTTTATTTCTAGGACAGGCAGGAGATTCTTGCTCTTTCTAAGAAACTGCATTAAAGTGATGTGAATTACTGTGACATTTTTATATCTCTAAAGAAACTTGATTCATCACAAATGAAATTTTTAGTGTAATAATAGTAACTCCAATCAGTTAAATGCTCTCAGAGAAGAATTTTTTTGTCAGTGAAAGAAGTCCAATACTGAATACAGTATTTTGGGATCTGGGAAGGCAGTGGATCAAATCCTTCTAGTGTGAAGAAGGATTCTAGTGCTCACAGGTCATGTAAAACCATGTGGATGAGAGGACAGTGATTACAACTTGGAGTGCTTTTACACATCTGATATTCTTTGATGAGTGGCATCAGTAAAGTGAGAAATAATAAAATTATTGTGGTTTATGAAGAAACTCTATCAAGTTTTCTTCAGTGTGCGTTGTAAAGAGAAAATGTTCAAACATGCCTGAAGGGTGAGGTTGCCCAATTTCCATTAAAGTCCATCCATCCTAATGCTCTAGGTAGCTTCTGAAAATCCCCCACCTCCCTTCCTCTATGCTTGGGGAGAGGGCAGAATTTTCTAGTAAGTAACACTCTTTGAAAAATCACATACATTAAACAAAACAGGAGTTCATGTGTCTGACTCAGTAGTGACTTCATACCATTAATGGCTAGGCTTTGCAAATGAACATATGGGAAGGGCTCTACCCACGCTTGCTGCAAGCGCGCTGATGGCTAAAAAGGCCGATGCGGGATAAGCAAGTCCGGTTGCAAAAGGCAGAGTGGAAAGTTTCCTTAGGCGGTATTGGTGAGCCACGGTTCTTTCTGTGTTGTCTTTTCAAAACTGATTCTACGTGCATTCTCAAAGGAGGCAGCAGCATTATGGATGGTGTGTCTCCACATCTCTCGATTGGACGTCATTGTGGATCACTGATGGCAGTCAATATGACCAACACTGAGGTGTTGTTTCAGAGAGTCCTGGTATCTCCTCTTTGGGGCTCCTCTGTTGTGGCAGCCAGTGGCGAGTTCACCATAGAGCACAATCTTAGGGAGGCGGTGATCCTCCATCCTGGAGACGTGCCCTGCCCAGCGCAGCTGCGTCCTCAGCAGCATGGCCTCAATACTGGCGACCCCTGCCCTGACAGTAACATTAGTCACATAGTCAATTCAGTGGATGTGTAGGGTTGTACGGAAGCAGCACTGATGAAAGCATTCGAGGAGTGGCAGGTGGTGGTGGTAGATGACCCATGATTCAGACCCATATAAAAGAGTAGACAGTACAATGGCTCTGTAGACACTAATCTTTGTACTTTTCTTCAGGTGTTTATTGGACCAGACTCTTATGGAGTTTTCCAAAGGCTCTGTATGCCTTTGCTAACCT
>VXBA01003877.1:21017-60999 GCA_013399895.1 Serilophus lunatus
GAGGAAAAAAGATAGGTGTATAAAAATGCTTAAATCCCAATCTATGACAAATAATAAAGGTATGCATTCCAATCCTAGACCATACATGTAGTGTTAAGACATGTAGATTGTCACTGAACAACAGAGGTGATGATTGTCATTGTGTATAATCTTTGCTACGGTACATTTCACCAGATTAAATCCTCAGGAAATGAGGAAGGACAAGGAGATTGTTGTTTTAACAGAAAAAAATTGACCATATATTGCTGAGGACTTTCTAGACCAGAGGGTAGGGACAGATGGGTGAAGAAAAACAGTAATCAGAGAATCTGCAGCAGGAAAACAATGCAGAGGAGAAAGGAAATTTATGTGCAAAGGGGTGGAAGTATTATGTTCAAACTGTAGAAATGCAGTGGGGTAGAAAAAAGATTTATTTTGCAACCTTTTTTATCTTTCTCATCCAGCAGTTCAGATTTTTTTTTTAAATTATCTTGTTCCAGTTAAATCAAATATAAACATGAAGAATCACTGGTGTTTCTTTCACACATTCTTGTCTAGAAGGAAATATGAGAGCATTATTACAGATTTTTTACTTTTTGTTTGTTTGTTTGTTCACCTAGGGTTTTGTTTGTTTGTTTGCTTGCTTTGATTCCATAGCTTTTAAATATTTTACTCTCTAAGTTAAGGGCTTTAGCATAAAACATTTTTGGTGGTAAGCAAAGGCAAGCACAAATCTTACTCTTGAATTCCCAGAAGACACAAACCAGCAGAGGGGAGTTCTAAAGTAATAGTTTCAGTTTGAAATAACCTATATGTTTCTGGTATCCTCCTAGAGGCTTTGATACCTGGGAATCAAGACTTTTGAAGCGCTTTTAGTGTGCGTTGCTCTCAGCTGGATGAGAAGTGCTTTAATTCATTTATTTTCTAGAGCTGAGTCAAACTGAATAGCTTATTGGATCTTAACCTGAGTATTTATCTTCCTGTGATCCTCAAGAGATTTTGAGAAAGATTAAAAATTTGCAACAAATTATTTTGATACTATAATTTTTCCCTGCACTATAGCTGCCTCTGCTGAAGATTGGCCATGAAAACCAAATACAATCCAAGTCAACTAAGTATACCATCAGAAGTGGAATGTGTCAGAATTAATATGTGAATTGATGTTCTTGTTGACTATAGTTTTCAATATTTTTTTTCTTGGAAAACAGATACCCACTACAGTATTTCTTCCATGATACCCCTTGCAGAAAAGTTATTTCTTAGATTTATGAAACACTGCTAAAAATTCATGCAAATATTCAAAAGAACAGAAGGTCATCATGTTTGACTGACACGGGAATGAGAGATAAAATAGTTGGTCATAGCTCTGTGGAGGTATGAGCCAGATTTTGCATTGAATTCACTCTGTTTTGAGTAGCTGTATCTGAAGGCTTTAGGTATTGCATAAGAATTTCCATTTTACTATGTAAACTTTTAGAATTTTTATTGGGTTTACATGGCAAAGTTGGGGTAGCAGGAAGTAGGCTGCAAGGGTGACTTTTATGGGAAAACTCATCTGAGTTCTGAGTGTAGATTCACCGAGTCATATCAATGCTACTGGCACCTCAGTGATATCATGTTTTAGACAGATGGTAAAATATCTTTGAGAGAGGATTGAGAAAATATATGTAGGCACCAAGATCAGAGAAGGAGAGGGAAGGAGGTGCTTCAGACACTGTAACAGAAATTCCTCTGCAGCCCATGGAGAAGACCACAATGACACAGAGTGTCCTTCTGAAGCCCATGGAGGACCACAGTGGAGCAGATATACACCTGCAGTTTGTGGAGGACCTTACAATGGACTATGTCTACCATGAATGAAGCTGCAGCCCATGGAGACTCCACATACGAACAGGCTCCTGACAGCACATGAGTCTTATGGAGAGGAGCCCAAATTAGAGCAGCTTTTCTGGAAGGAACTGTGACCCACAGGGAATCCACACTGGACCAATCTATTCCTGAGGGACAGTAAACTCTACCCCATGAAAGGGACCCATGATGCAGCTGTTCTTGAAGAACTGCAATTCATGGGAAGGACCATTGTTGGAACAGTTTGTGAAGGGCTGTATCCCACTGGATGGACCTCACACTCTAGCAGGGTAAGAATGTGAAGAGGAAGGACCAACAGAGGAAGCTTTATGAACTGACCACAGCCTACTTTCCCCATCCCCCTGAGCTACTTGGAGGAGAGGAGGTAGAAGAGTCAGGATGAAAGTTGAACCTGGAAAGACATGAGTTGTGAGCAGGTGTCTGGTATTTGATTTGTTCTTAATAACTGGAAATAAATTCAACTAAATTGAACAAAACCAGTTTCACCATTATGGTAATTGGTGAGTGAGCTCCATATCCTTATCTGAAACCGTGATGTTTTTCGTTGTATTTTGTCCCCTATTCTATTGAGGAGGAGGATTGATGGAGTGGCTTGGTGGGCACCTGGTGGACAGCTAAGGTCAGCCCATCACAGAACTACAAACATATTCAAGAGTTAGAAATGTTAGAGTGTTAGAATATTATTAGACAAACACATACGAAATTGTTTTAGCAGCCTTCTCACTTGCTGAGGAACACACCTTTTCTTTCTCAAAGAATGTTATCAATGCAGTATAGCTTTAAATTCATAGAGATCTCCATGAACTAATCCTTAGATTTTATAAATTCATGTTCATTCCATGTAATCCAATTTTCAGTGCTAAAAAATTTGAAATTATATGACTTGCACAATCATTTGATAAGAAGGATCAAGGTAAGTTTTTTCAGAAGAACAGGCATCAGTGTTCAGACTGTGCTTTATATTGACACATCTGAATATGGATTTAGCTGATTCCACTTTCAAACAGTTGTTTCATTTTTATGATAAATCAGCTAATATAACTAATTCAGTATTAAAATTATAACAAAAATAGAGGGGGGTTAATAGTTATTAGTTTGTTCTTTAACCAATTTGATTTTACACAACAGTTGCTGAATAATAGCACATATGTCAGAGAGGTTGTGAGCAAGAAGGAAGAAGTCAGGTTCCTTAAAAAAATCCTAAAGATAAAAGTTACAGTGTTTTTAATGCACATTTCTCTTCTTAAACTGAGGTTTGAAATGGTTTATGTACATAGAGCAAATACTAATAAAGCTATGGTTTGCTGGATTTTTGTATAGGATTGCTTCAATACTACTACCAATTTGAGTGCTATGCAGCAGCCTACAGAAGATCTGCATTTAGATGCAAATAATATTATCTCAGTCAGAGGTTTTAGGGCATAGGCTAGGGATTAATATTTATAGCTGCCTAGAAAAGGGGAAATTAATCTCACACTGTGTTTTAAGACTTGTTTTCACTCCTTGTTGGAAGGAAAAGAAGATACGTAATAGAGTTCTGAAACACAGCTAAGATGCTTGGAGCACTAAGCATTACTGAGTTTCACATGTTTGTAAGGTTCATGCTTCTGCTCTAAAGCAGGTAGGTCGATAACTTCTCAGAGTTTTGGTATCTTTTTCTCCCATCAAAATTCCTTTTCAGACCTAAGAGACAATTTTGCAAACCATGACATTCTTCTAGAAAGAAAAATTGCCAATTCTTACCTACCTCTGCAACATCATTTCTCCAAAATCATTTCATAGCTCCTCAGTGAACCGAGGAAGATATGTTACAAGGATTGTCATACCGTGAACCTTAGAAGAATGTTGCGTTAATAGTGAGAGAGACAGTATTCATTATGATCTCTCTACTTCTACCTCTGTAGAAAAATAGCTGAGACAAAGCACCAGAGAATTAGTGTTACCAGAGTTATGCAACCATGCATCAAGACAAGGCAATAATAAGAAAGTTAAAAAATAGAATCAATATATTCATACATCTCAGGTTTCTAGGGGTTTAAAATTCAGTTGTACAACTCTTATTTCACTCCTTTTTTTGAAATGATTCTTCCAAATGTAGATTTACTAAGAAGTGTGGCATTTTCTTCTGACCAATAAAGTGAAAGTGCTTCTTTAATATAAATTTTAAAAGACAGAAAAGAGTTATGAAAGTGAAGCAAATAAATTCTTTTTGTCTAAGTCAGGTACTTACCTTTGAAACTCAGAGCAGTGAAGAAAATATCATTAAAGGAGAGACTTAGATCAGAAAGAAAAGTCCCTCCCAGTACTACATTTTCTGGAAGGACACCATTTTAATTTGTTTAACAAACATATCGGTTCTGAGTGATGAACACACCAGGAAAAACACAAATGTGATTTCTGCAACTTTTCTCTGTTAATAAAAGATTAGAATCATTTCTAAACATTTGAAACACTCCAAAAATTTATAATCTTTAGGAATTTATGTTGAGTATTCTTCCCCCCCCCCCATTGTTTAAGAAAAGTTAACCAACTGTGCAAGACAATGTTGCAATCCAAACCGGTATGAAACACAATGGTCATGAAGTAACGATTATTTGCTTTTATGAGATAAGAATTATTACCCTATTGAGGATGTGGAGTGATTGAGCAGACAGGTAGAAATTTGTCTCTTAACCAAGCCAACCCACCACATCTTGCTTATGTTCTGAGCCAGTTATACCTGCATCTGATAAGCTTAGGGATGAACTTTTAAAAAGTTTATCTATTTCTGTCTATATAAAACTATCCTTAAAATGGCACTGAAAAGCAACATCTTCCATGAGAAGTTGCTCTGCTTATGCAGAATTATGTTCCCATATAATATATTGCCCATGACACTTAACCCCAGAACTGTCGCTTTCCTTGTCTTTCCCTCATTCTTTCTAGCCCTTTCACAGAAATGCTGACTTACTGACTTTCTTTTTTGTAATGCATTTCAGTGAGTTCAGAAATCTGCTTGTTATGACTGATAGTTTGACTACATGTGCTGGCAAGCCAGCCTAATAAAGTATTAAATTTTTATTACCCTGTTTTGTTTTGTTTTTTTAAATCCAAAAGAAATTTTTCATTTTGAGGCCTTCATATTCTACAACATTTGAATGAAATTGCAAAGTTATTGGTGGGGAAACGTTTAAACCTGGTATGATAGGGCAAAGACAGTTTAGGTCATATTTTCTTAAAAAAATAACCAGAATCTAAGAAAAAGCATGTCAGAGGCTAATCAATAGGGAAAATTGAAGCTACAGACTATCCCATTCATAGTGCATACCTTCCTAATCTGTGTCTATGCCCTTTTCGCACCTCTTCAGTACCTGTGGTGGGTTTACCTGGCAAGGAAGTTATTTATATAACATGCTGGCTAAGATAGCTGTTTTTTTTAAAGAAATGAGTTGATATCAAAACACATATACATTCCATCCAGTAGAGAACAGAGTAGATATTAACTGTGTTGGATACTTTAATGAAAAAATATTGTTTGATTTGAGCAAAATCATATTTAACTTGTTAATGATTGCAGATGAGCAGTTTTGTTTTAGGTTGGGTTTTGGGGGGACTTTTTAAAATTATTGTTTCTTTTTAAAATTATTGTTTCTTGTCTAACAATATCGAGTAACTAAATATCTACACCTTTACATTCACTCTGAGTGGTAGTTTCCTGATAAAAATATTCCTAGGAAGGTAAAGATTTTAATTTTTTTTTTTGTCTGAAAGGGCATTGAACACAGCAATCTTTGACAAAGACTCAATTAGAGAGGTGTTCTTAGAGCATGACTAATGCACACTGACAAGATCTGACTCTACAAAATATCACTTACTTTTAAGTGCCTTAACTGTCAGGCTATAAGTTATTCACTTCTTTTGGACTACTCTTCATTTCTCCTATAGAAGCTATGTCACTATGCAGGAAAGAATTCAAGATTTATGAGGTTAGAGTACTGAGAAATGAGTTTAGCTAAATATATTTACAGCTGTAACATCTACTAAGAAGGGAATTCCGGGTTTTCTAGGGTTTTGTTCACCCTACTTTGACAGAGAAACATAGCTTATTTGATCATAAACTTTTTTTTTAAATTTATTTCATATCAACTACTTTAGACAGATGTGTGAGGGTTCTACATTTATTCTTCCAAACTTCACAGATCTAAAAGTAAGGCCTTGCAATTGGTAAAAAAGCTCATGCAAGTTCAGTTTACTAAGTGCTAGAGAATGAGTTTAGGGGAGAGAACTTTTAAACCAGCAGTGGTTGAATTTCTGAGGGTCCACATTTCTTTGTTTTCCGATGTCCTGACCTATAACGTCCTATGTTCAAGTGCCGTGCTTTCCACCTTAATTCCTGGTTCTTCCATCTCTCCAAATTAAAACTACATTTACATGTCTCATATTTCCTTTCTCTTACATGTACCCTCTACTTTCCAAGTCATTCTAACATGTGGAGTTTTTCAAGCATCTACATTAACATCCTTGTCCATTTTTTGAAGTTTCATTTCCTTCATGACCTATCACATTGTTGGACAAATGGTACCTTGTTCTCTCAGTCTCAGACAGGATTCCTTAGGTCCTTTATAGTTTGCACTCTACCTCCACAAACTCATTTGCAAAGCTGTTTTGGGTTGCCTTCCTCTCATTCTCATACAATATTCCATAAAGCCCATTCAGAGCTTTTTGAAATCAGCTGCACATTCCTAGTAAACTTTATAGGAAAAGGTTGCCCTGTTAGCAGCTACTGTCAGAAGTTGAAAAACAAATCAAAGACAGAGAAATAGGTCTAAAGGCAGAAAGTATTGTTAATGTAACCAGTAGCATATGAGAACCATAAGAGAAACTTAAGAGGATTATTGTAAATATCATGTGTGTGCCTGAAGGCAGAAGATATTTTTTTAAAGGTCACCCAAAAATAAACATTGCCTGTAGACTTACATTTCTCAATATATTTTTTGTTATTTGCATGCTGCTTGGAGCTCCACCTATATTTTCTGAAATCTGCATTGCAAATTAAAAAATCAAATCATAGTAGCCTTTGTTTTTAGCATTGATTTTGGTGTTAAGGAGAATCACAATAAATAAAAGTATTATATAACAGATTAATATATCAATATACCTGAAGCTGATATCCAGTCTTCCCTTTTACATGGCTACGCAACATAGCTGCTACCTACTGCTATACCCTAGAATATTGTTTGCCATAATGTCTATTTAGATGTTCTTTAACTTTCTTAAAAATAAAAGCATAGCATCTTTGAAAGATTCACAATAATACATGACCAATTCACTATTGTCTCTGAATTTGATAGCATCAGTTTGGGGTATTAGGTATAAATATTAGTTCAACCTGAATATTTTAGTTAAAAACCAAACAGAAAGCTGAATTATGTTTATATCACGTTATTCTGATCCACTATGTATTCCGATGAAATAATGGGATTATATTTCACATTTCTGCAACCAACTCTTGAATTACTTTTCCTAATGATGTTATTTAGAGGAAACAAATTATAAATTCTAATGAAAACTTACATACTTTTTTTGTGAACTTCCTGTGAATCTACTCTATTGAAGGTTTGTAGTCATAGGAGTCACTGGTTATAATGCATCAATTTGGAGCATCAATATCACTTAATATTGTTTTAACATTCATGCCATAGAATTAATGAAGTTCAAGTAGGAACATTTTTGATTTAAAGTATCTTGCACCATGTTGATAAGTTTAATGGATAGCCCTGACCTTTAAATTATAAGATTTATTCAGTGAATCAGCAGAATAATAAGTCATCTAGCAAAAAATGAGTTCTACCTCTACTATAGCAAAACACAAACATCTAAAAAACTCACATCAGATCGTTGGTAAAATACTGCACACTATACAAATAAAGCATTAGTTTACCCTATTAAAATGTCAGGCTTTATTAACTTGAAGAGGTCACCAGCTAGATCTTCAACAAGCCTGTTAATTTGCTGTGATATGAAGGCAAACGAGAGAATGTAACTGATACATCTTGACACAAATTTGCAGTCTCAAGTATTGTTGTTTTCAGAGGAATTGTATGAATGTAGTTAACATTAAGTTCCTCTAAAAGTCTGTTCAAAATATGAAGCCTGGAACAATACAATGTGTGGTATGAACTCAAAGAGGCAGCATGCTGACCTAAAGAGAAGTTGAACAAAAGAAGCTTATATTAAATGTACAAGTAGAAAGTGACATAAATGAGTTAATACTATTAAACACATAAATTGTTTCTCCCTTTTATCTATAGCTTCTTTTCTCATTAAGTATTCTCCCCTAGTTTTCACAGATAATTTCATACAATACAACATGTCAAAAATCTTCTATTATGACAATACATGGCATTGAGGAATAGGTGAAGATGTTTCCCTAGATTTTTACAGTGATAGTGCAATAGTAACTTTGAAAATTGACTATAATTTTTAAATTTGAGATAGAGTCAAGCTTCATCTTCACTCAAATCTTTCAAGATTTTCATGCATTTTGAATCTTAAGGGTAATAACTCAAGAATTTATTACTCATGTAAGCAGTTAGCAATTTTGATACATGTGCTTTCTAGAGGTTAAGTAAAATAGAACTTACATCAGGTGAGGAGCTGATCTTAGTAATTTATGGAATATATATATTTATTTATTTATTGAAAACATTGGGGAAATATTTATTATTTATTTATCCAAACTATCTTTGCAGAAGCTATTTTCAAAATTCTAAGATACAGATCCCTGCTACTTGATGTAGTGCCTAGGACTTGTGTAGTGTTTTTCATCTCAGACATCTTTCAAGAAATAAATGCAGAATAAATCGTGTAACACAGCCAGTTTTGCAATACATGCAACCTTCAATCTGTATTGATCACAGCAGCCTTTCAAGATGCCAAGGGCATTATACATCATCACTTGCCTGTACCTTAGATCTGCCAGTATTTTCAGCATGTGCAAAGCAATGTAAGCTTCAGATTTACCTTCAGTTTTGAACAGATCCCTCACACCACGATGATGAGAAGCATATAACTGGTGATAAATACATTTGTGCTTAACTTGTATTAAGTAAACCTTACACTATCAGAACATAGTGTAAGCGATACAATCCCTCTTCTACTTACAAGGAAATGGAGTTGCAAAGACATTGAAGTAACTTATCCAAGGTCAATAACAAATCAAGAGAAACAGAGAGAGGTTTGCTGAAGGAGCATAATTCATTTTTTTGGTCCCATCATTAGAACCAGATGGTGATGCATGTTTCTCCTTTATATGATGAAGCTGAGGCCATGTGGCAGCACACCTTTCTTTCTCAAGCTCCTGCTATCCTAGTCAAATTGCAGCTGTGCCTACCCTGAATGGTAGAGTTGAGATCAGTTAGCAATAATGACAGCAATTGTAGAAGAACTGGCAAGCATTCTTAAGGGACTTGTATTTCATAAAAACCTCTTCTTGCTTTTTTGTCAATAACCAGAGCCTTAAAATCAGGATAAGGGAGAAATTATCCTCTTTGAGTAAGAATAGTCTTGCTCTAGTGTTAGATGTAGATCATGGTTTAATTCTCCATCTCAAATGAGTCTGCTGCATGAGGAATTTCAAAGGTCTGTAATTACTTTTTATTTTAAGACTATTTTTTTGAGACAGTAGTTCCTGCTTAGGTAGGCAAAGTGTTAATCACAGCTTTCCGGTAGCTTTAATCAGTTCATGTCCTTGAATTGCCTGATGGTGATAGATGTTATTTAGTACCACTGGCACAGTGGATTGAAAGCCAGTAAGTGGAGTCAGGAAGGAGAAGGGCAAAAGAAACTGATGAAATAGTAAAAAAGCAAATGAAATAACATCTTCACAGGCTTATTTTATTATTTGTCTCTCTATTTAAAAATATATTAATGATGAATGTTAATTATGTGGTACAGGAGATTAATTGTCATTATCATTATTTTTTAATTGCTGCAGGTAGTTAGTTATTGGTATATTCTGACTATTTAGAGCCATTTTCCTAACTGTAATGACCTTTAAATTAGAGATATTTTGTAAAATTACCTAGAAATAATTTTTGAAGGTATTTTTGAACAATAAGGACTGATTTGCTAGCTATCATTTATTTATTAATTTTTAATTTATAACTTACATGACTATTGCTTTTTAATGTTCCCATGTATATTGCATGTAATTTATTTCTCAGTTATTTTCATTTGAAGATTCCTGTCCTGGTTTCAGCTTGGATAGAGTTCATTTTCTTCTCAATAGCCAGTACAGTGCTATGTTTTGAATTAAGTGTAACAAGAACACACTGATGGTTTAGTTATTGCTAAGTAGTGCTTACCCTAAGCCATAGGTTTTTCAGTTTCCCAAGCTCTGTCAGCTGGCAGGTACACAAGAAGCTGGAAGGAAGCACAGCCAGGACCGCTGACATAAACTGGCAAAAGCAGTATTCCATATCAAAGAGCATCATGCTCAGTATATAAACTGGGAGGGGACAGTTGGTCAGAAGGGGCTGATCATTGCTTTGGTATGGTCAGTGGATGTGAGCAATTTTATTGTATATCATTTATGTTCCTTGTTTTTCCCCTCGTTATTATTATTATTACTACTACAACAACAAGATTAATATTTTTATGTATTTCAATTATTAACCTGTTATTTAATAATTCTGTGTTTTAAATGTGAACCCCCAGGTTTTAGTCTCTTCTAATTCCCCTTCCTTTCTCATGGAGAAAGAGGTTAGGTAATGAGTACATGACTGTGTGGTACTTAATTACTGTCTGGGTTATAAACACAACAAAAACTCTAATTTGACAAGTGTTTAAGCCCATGTAATCAGAAAACAAACAAGCAAACCAAAGTTCTGTTTTATTGCCTTTTCTCACTAAGCTCTTACTATTGTAGGGTGACAGCATCTGTTGTGTCTGCTGAAAAGTATAGTTCATACCTTGGCTTTAAAAGAGAGATATATTTTGTTTTTAACCAAGTGAATCTGCTCACTGACTCAGTTCACTGGATGACAAAATACCTGGCTGTGCTAGGACAGCAGGGTGGGGACAGAATATAAGGATGGTGGAGAGGATCATGGAACCTGCTTTTACAGAAGCAAGTCAATAATGCATAGTGCATGAAACTGTATTTTGAGACCCTGAAGAGAGTGTTTAATTAATAATTTGGATAAATTAAAACATGTGAATGTAATTTACAACTTATTGTTCGAGACAGATAATTAATACTGCTAATATAGCTATTGCAATAATACTGCGGGATTATTTTAGTGATCTTTTCCTGTTGTTTCGTGCTCTTACTAATTTTCTTTCTCTAAAGTTGTTAAATATTTAATTTTTCTTTGTGAGAGAAATTATTTTGGTGTGCTAAGTAGCTAGGCAGAAATGAAGAAATCTGACTCTTCCTTGTTTTTACTCATTTGACTTTTTAAAGATTTTCTGCAGCATATTCTCTGACCTAACAGCACAAAAATCATGTTGTAATGACAATACTTATTGTGCAATCACTGCTTATGCGAATTGATAGCTGAGATCACAGCTTGACTGTTGCATTTAACTGCAGTTCTTCTTTGCTATTCATCATGAGCTGAAGGCTTACAAGAGGGAGAAGACAGAAGAATTCATTTTGTTCTGCTTCTTACCAATATCAGTGTCCAGAAATTTTTAATCTGTAAACATTCTCTGTTTCCTAGAGTAGAAAATGTGTTACAATGCTGAAATGGGCAAATTACTGCATGCCAAAAAGTGTTACATTTTGAAGCTACATGGGAACAATGATGCTTGCTTGAGTTTTAACTGAAAGGGAAAAAAAATGCTATTCCTTATATAAGCAGTAGGAGCTTTTTGTATTCAAGAAAATGGAGACATAAAGATTAATGATTTAAACAATGGTGCTTTTAAGCAACTGGAAAATCCAACAAAAAACTAACAACCTTTTCAGCTCCTACTTTCATGCAACCTGGGATACAGAAGAAAGCATACTTTAAAGCACAAAAGGACCCAACAGCTAGCAACCATTTACTTTTTTTTTTTTTTTTTTAATCCGCATTTGAGTGAAAGGAATATACACATCCTGCTAATTTTATTAAACTGAATGTAATGTATAACTAAAATGTGTTTTTTTCACAGTACAGATGAAGGATGTGTTTTTAACAAATTACATTCAAGAAATTCTTGTGAAAAAAACTTTCTGCTCTAATCCATATTGAGGCACAGGGTGAAGCACTAACGCAACTGATTTCTTTATGTGTTTTGGATAAGACAGCTACGACTGTCTGTTTTGTTCAGGAAATACTCAGACACAGAATTTGACTTTAATATAATTTATTCAGTATCTGATTTTTATGTTATCAATGATATGAAATCTTTGCATATTTTATTCAAAAAGACAGTGACGATTGTGTCTGGGTAGACAGAATTCTCTGTAGCTTAGATTTTCCTTGACAGCATGCAAAGTATTAAGATTAATGTATATATCTGTAAAACCACCAGATGTCCCTTTGTCCTTCATCACTATCTATTTGTGCTGAACTATGCAAAATACTCCTGGGCACCTCTCTATGTAGTTTTTCTCTATGATTACCCTTTTATATTCATTTATGTGAAATTTATTTGAAACCATAGCCAGACCTGAATACAATTTTGTGGGTAGAAAAAAAGTAAAATTACTGAACCTATTTACTGTTAGTTGTTTACAGATCCTGAGTTGTGTCAGCAAGAGCATCTCTATGATTACATATTTTCTAAGGATCTTTATAAAACTGATGTCTCCATGCAGCTTACCATGCCTCCATTTTCTTTGTGATTCCTTAGAACAAATCTTCTGAGGCTTCATATCAGTAGTATAGCATTCTCTGGAGTTCACTTGCAGTGAAGAAAGAAGGAATGACAATGAAAAATATATTCCGCTGGAAACATGTACAGAGGAATTTGTGTATGTCAATTTTTTAATTCCTTGTCTGCCCAGAAAAAGAGCTTCTGAGTGGCTGACTACTCCACTCCTAAATTGTGATATGAACAATATCTTATTGTTTGAAAAACTATCCTGAAAGGTCTGAGTTTTGGCCCCTGTAAATTTTTCACATTTAGTAAGAGAGAAAAAATAAGAAATATTTCATGCAGAGATATCATCCAACTCTTCATAATCCAGATGTTTACTTCATCAATTGATGGTGAATGTTCATGAAAAGTGAATCAGTTATACCTTAGATTTAATAGCTTTGCCCTGAAAATACCAATGCTATGTAATTTTGACAAGGCTGTTAAAGCTATCAGCACATATTCTCTCTACAATCAGTGAGCTTTGACATAATTTACTGATCAATTCAATTGAGCAGAATAGAAGTTTTCATTGGTGATGGAAAAATATCAATACGGCATCTACTTAGGAAGTGCTTTTGGTGTCCTTATCAAAAGCTCCCTCGCTGGAAATGTCTTCCCTCCCTTCCCCGCATAGACATATTGTTCTTCTCTGAGGTGGTAACGATGAAGAGTTCAAGAGGTTGTAAAGGTAAGAGTGTCTTAAAGCAATAATTAATGGTAAGCTGATTATTATTGCTTAAACTAATCAGTAAATTGTTATTATTTATTAGCTGTATATACATTGTTCTTTTAGGAAGCAAAAAAATTATAGAAGATTTTTGAAGGGATATTAAATCATGAGTGCAGTGGACCAGTTAGCTCAGTGATGACCACTGAAAGTCTCCAATATTGTTTATACTCCTTCTATCTGATTCTGACAACAAAGAAATATGGATGTTGATGCATGATGCCTACTGTGTAGAACCTAGAGCTGTATAGAGCAATTATTCTGATTGACTGCCTACTTTGACTTTGGGAAATTTAACAGCATATACATCCCTTATCATATACAGCCTATAACACTGAATTACTTAGTCCATTTAGGATAGAGATCATAGTCATAACATGCATCCAGGTGGAAGCTTAGCAGTTTGCATGACTTGATGTTCGCCAGTAAGTTTAGAAAAACTTACCTGCTGGTAGATGATGAACTAATACTCCATCTAATGAACTAATACTCCTTACCAATAGTCCATCTTGTGGCACAGTCTTCTGTCTGACTTCCCAAAACATGATCATCACTATGCAGTCATGATCATCTACCTGAAATATCCATTTGTAAAGAAACACGTTTCATGGGCTCCTAGTCTTTAAAAGATTTTATCTAGTTTCTCTTTCAGGCATATTAGTGAATTCGTGACCAGTTTTCTAAGGTGGTCACACTGCCTAGAACAGTCCAGTTTAAAATGAGTATTCAATGGTGGGGAGAGACTTGTATAAACAAGCTTTTGCATGTATTGAATATCTCAAATATTATCAAAAAACCCCCTGAAGAACAGGAAGAGAGATGAGGTGCATAGAATATTGCTCAAAGAAGCTTTTGTCAGTTGTATAACAGTTAGGCAGCTAAGCAACATTCTCACTGCTTGTGGACATTAAGTAAATTGTAGAACAAAAATCATTCTAAAGTTCTAGATTTTTAAAAAGTGGATGAAAATGTACTATTTCCACTTCCATACAGAAGGGTGAGTGGAGGGTTTATAGCTTTTACTGGATTATAAAACCTTAGTCTAACTTTTCCATTAGAGAGACTGCTCTCTATTCCACATGGAATAACTTCAGTAATGCATTGTTTTTATATGGAATAAAAAGAAATAGATTAGTACTTTCAACTTTCTTTAAAGTTGCTTCCCTAGAGCTAGCAATAGCTCCTGCAGTATTTCAAATGAATCTTTTATAAAAGTTTTATAACCTAGTCTGTTTCTCATCTTTGATTCTACAAAGATTTCTGTATTGAAATGCTTTCCGAAGTGCCTTCACACGTCATTTGGATCGAGCTTCTCATTTTCCTTAAGCCTTTCTCTGAAGAGGTAATGGGAACCCTTTCAATACTTCTCTAAATTCAAGATCTGCAGTTTGTCCATTGCCCAATTTTCAGAGTCATACAGAGATTACCAATCTTCAGTATGTTCATTATTTCTCCATTTTCCAGTAAATCCCAATCTATGACATATAAGATAAATAGACTTTAGCAGTTTTTTCTTACTTAAAAAACTGAAGTGGGACTTTCACATTTTTGTAGTGACTGCATATTTACATCAGCCTTGTATCTTGCTCCATGCATACAAAAGGCAATGGAAAGATTCACATAGGTACATATTGATTTTTTGTCTTTATTTACCCAGGTCTGTCCTTTTATGGATTCTTTTTTCCTTTCATATATGTAAAAGATTTTAATGAAGCCTTTCATACTTTTGTTTTGCATGATGATCCCTTTAGCAAACAGACTACATATCGTGATGGGATCTCTGTCTTTAAATACAAGCTTTGCTCCTTTTTCATGTTGCATGAACATTTTATTTTCATTGAGAGTAGCATGAAACCAAAGGCACTCAGAAAGCCTTCGCTCTTTCAGAAGTCCACTTTTCACATCTTGCTTCTCATGTAGGTTCAAATGTTTTAATTTAAAGGAACTTATTTTCATATGTGCTCCAAGAGGGTAGGATGACCCATCTTATGACACTGAAAGGCTTTATTCTTTCTCTTTTAGTTTATGTTCCCTTGATAGACTGCCTTCCTGCTCTCTCATTTGCAGTATTTTGGTGCTCATTACCCCTCTAAGTCTCATACATTTTTTTTCTCTGTACAAACAACCATTCTTTTTTTTAGAACACAATTACCTTTGTATAATCTTTGTTATTCTCCAGCCTTTCTGTACAGTTTAGCATGTAGACAATATTTGAAAGTAGTTCAGACTTCACTGATAAGAGACAGCTATTTAATTTCCTTCCTACACTTCAAAGGAGTGCTGTGAACTTATAAAATATTGGGTGCATTTATATAAACCCACTGCTAGTAATTTCCCCTAATGCACATCAGAAGGTGATCTGTTTAAGGGTATTTGTATTTTGATATCTTTCTTCTCTCAGGCAGCATCTCTGTTTTCTAGTCTGGTGCTGGTTTCACATGTTTCTTTCATCGTAAGTTTAAATAGCTGATAGAATGTTTTCAATTCAGCTCAGGAACTGCAAGATTTAGATCTTTAAAGGCAGAATTTTAACATAAAAGTAAGAGTTGAAATATAGTAACACTAAGGAAAACAGTGCTGTAAAATTGTTTTCCTTTTCCCAGCTGAGTACAAGAAGATAAGAAATTTTCTATATCTACTGTCTTACACATGTACCAGTGTGTCACAAAAGATAGACTAAGGTACAGTAAATGCCTTTTACACACTGGACCTTCCCTCCAGGGTGTCTTGCACCGTCTCAGAGGACAATCCAACTCACTCACAAATGGTTTAATGTTAACAGTATATGTCTAGCTGTATAAGTTTTTCACAGAAGGAATTTAAGGAGAACTAGGGATCTAAGATTTCTCTGAAAATTTTAGCTCTATAAAATATAAAAGAAATATTTTTATTTTCCTGAGCCTAAGGCTTTTGGATAATGAGACAACAGAATAAAAAATAGAATAAAAATATGTACATAGGTGATGAACTGTGTATAATATATACAGTCTTTCCAAAAGACAAATGAAGTTACAAAATGCTGGCATTAGTAAAAACTTAATTTTAAAAAATTAGACTAAAAAAATTAATAAGTCCAGTCTAAATAGCTTGTTAACTGGAAATCAGAGCACAAGACAGTTTTGTAGAAAAGACTGAAGTATTCTTTTAGTCCATATAGTTTTAAATGCAATTAATCACAAAGTAATGACGTCTGTTGACACAGCCCAGGTTGTAGCCTAAAGAGAAGAGGAAAGATATTAATTATTAAAGAAAGTATAAAGGAGGGCAATGAAGATGGTGAAGGGCCTTGAGGAGAAACTGCATGAGGAGTGACTGAGGGCACTTGGTCTATTCAGTCTGGAGGAGAGAAGACTAAGGGGAGATCTCATTGCAGTTATAACTTCCTCATAAGGGGAAGAGGAGGGGCAGGTGCTGATCTCTTCTCTGTGGTGATCAGTGACAGGACCAAAAGTAATGGCCTGAAGTCGTGTCAGGGGAGGTTTAGGTTTCATATTAGATAGAGGTTTTTCACCTGGAGGGTGCTTGTGCACTGGAACAGGCTCCCCAGGGAAATTCTCACAACACCAAGCCTGACAGAGTTCAAGAAGCATTTGAAGGATAACCTCAGGCACAATGGTGTGACTCTAGGAGATGGTCCTGTGCAGGGCTGAGGGCTGGACTTGGTCATCCTTGTTGTTTCCTTCCAACTCAGCATATTCTCTGATTATGTGAAATAATCAAATTACCTAGATGCCGAAATTGCACAAATATCTTAAAATCTATGCTGGTGGTATGCAAGATATCTGGCATGTAAACATTTTAAAGTGAAAATCTTTTCACACACAAAAGTATGTGCAACAGGATTAAAACAGAGGAGATGCTAAGTAAGAAATTATAAATTAATAAGAAAAGTCTGGATACACACCATGAAAAATTGCAAGCAGTGACAACACATTGTCACAAAGAAGTTCAATCAACTCCCTGCACACACACACACACACACAAATTACAAAAGGAATTGAACTCTGGAATTAATATCAGTAGGAAACTGAGAGAAATACAACAAGTGGAATAATATCATACAGAGGAAAGACTGAATAGTTTGACTGATGGAACTTTCTCTTTTTTAGGAAGACTATCTTGTATTATGATATAAAAATGATACAGCATTTCTTGTATTAGTTTTGACTTATTTGCAGTATAAAATTCTAGTTTTATCACTACTTTTTATGATAATATAGCTGAATTTTAGAACAAAATAAAAAATTCAAAAAGATAGCCTGCACACTTGTGTTTACAAAGATGACCACTACTATTCCTTTATATCATATGCTCTTTTTAATGACATGAAAAGAAATAGAAACCATATTTTTGTAAAGTTCTTCAATATTAAAGTAAAAATTGATCATTTTTTCCAATGAGAACATAATAGTGGTAGTAGTTACATTACTACTTGTCATATAAATAAATATAATTCTCTGTCACACTCAAGTTGGATCAATGGCTTACTGCCCTGCAAGCTAGATAGGTGTTAGACACTTCCTGATGCTCATTTTAAAATGTTTCATAGTAAATAGTGTATTTTTCTGCAGTTAAAAAAGCACTTATAAAATCTGCCTATGTTTTCCACTAAACTTAAATTATTGTGAAGTGTAAAACTCACATTACTTTCCTGTGCTCAGCATTTGAAGAAGGAACGCTGTCAAGTTGAAGTAGATACGATATTACATTGTAGAATATTAGCAAGTCTAGCAAAAATTCTAGAGCTACTGTAACAAGGAAAAGTTGTTTTTGCTTTGTTTTGTTTTGTTTTTAAATAATGTAGCTACACCAGACCTGTGAATTTCACTTAGAGGACACTCTATAGTATATACTTTTCACAGTTTATAACCTGAAGGTGTACTTAAAACAGGTGCAGGAATAATAGACTATAGTTTCCATTAATTTATGATCTTAGTCATTTGAATTTCAATTGAATTTCAAGCATTTCTGCTTTACACTTCTGACTTCAGAGGGAATAGAAACAAGAACTAGTTTTGCTCCTCTCTGTAGATTTCACTAAACATTTAGCAATATTGTTAGTTACAATTCAGATAATCAGTACCTAAGCTAAATCTATAAAGGCAGTGAAATGTGACTGTTAAAACTAATTAGTTATGAAAAATTATTTTTTTCTTAGTAAAGTTTTAAGAAATATCTTTAGCTTGTTTTCCTGATAAAGCTCTCTCAACTCTCTTTAACCTAGCAGACATAATGAAAATCATACTGTTTGGTTTCTGAAGTTCACTAGTAGTAAGCAGTTTTGTGGGACTATTGCTGTGTAGAACTTGTTGGAATGATGGTCTCTTCAAAATTCTTGCTTGAGGACCCTCATCTGTAGCTCAACATTGCACCACTGCTTTCACTGTGCGTAAGAAATACTACCCTTTCCATATGGTGAAATTAAGTGAAAGTTTATGATTTTCCTGGTTTGGACACTAGGGGGCGCAACAACAATGAAAGACTTAATAGAAAAGGCAACAGCGACACAGTTGTATTATCTAGTGGCTCTATGAACTATGGAACCCCACTAAAGTGTGAACCAATTACAAACAACTGACCCGTTAATCTTTCGCAAAGGAAAAAAACAAAACCAAAAACAAATTATGCTCCTCCTGGCCTGTGGAGCAAGAGAAGGAAGAAACGTATAGAAAAGCTGGCCTGAAGATGACACTGGTCCCACACTGGAGCTGCTGAAAAGAGAAGGACAGTGAAAAGGATCCCCGGGGGAACCCAAGGGGAAGATACCACACTTGTGTCCTCGCCAGGTGTTTTCCTGCTGTCACTCTCCAAGCTCCATTGATGCTGCCATGACAAGGTGTGGCCTAGGGACCCAGGAGCAGGGAGCCAATCCTCTATTAGCAATGACAAAGCTAAAATGGGGAAAGATTTCTGTCTCTGGCCCTTTTATAAGGTGCCCATTCCCACATTTCCTCAGGGCAATCTTCCTGGGCATGCTGCCTTCCCATAGGACAGCAACATCGGGCACCAGCCCCTCAATGAGATCTTGCCATGCAGCCAATACTACATTTCTTGCCAAAATGCCCATGTGGCTGCTTTTGCTGAGAGGAGAGGGGCCGCCGCTGCCAACCTGTCAGCACCGCAGATGCTCGGGACCTGGGAGCACCACCTGTGGGCTGCACCTGCTGCCATGGGTCCACTCTGTGCAGCGGCACTGGCCTGGGGGCTGACCCTGCCCTGCACATCAGATGCCACCACTGCTGGGGCGGAGCCCTGCCCCCCGCAGACACTGGCATTGTTCCTAGGGCCAGCTGCCGCCGCCGGGGCCAACCCCCCCTGCTGACACAGCTTCTGGGGCCGGCTCTGACATCGGGGGGCCGCTTTGCATGGCAGCGCTGGCCCAGTGGCTGGCCCTGCCCTGCGCACCAGCCACAGCCACTGCGGGGCAGGGGCCTTGGCCTCTGCAGCTGCTGGCATGGCTGCCAGGGCTGGCTGCTGTCGCTGGGGCCAACCCCCCACCATCAGTACGGCTACCAGGGCTGCAGGAACCACCGGGTGCCACGGGGCTGCTGCTGCCCCCACTGCTGCCCAAGGCTGGGGCTGCCCCCCCACCCCCACCCCCTGCTGCCGACACAGCTGATTCAGTCAGCAGGGCTGGCCCCTGCATGGCCCCAGAGGGTGCTCCATGGCCAGGCTCAGCCCCAGGCCGGGTTGGCCCCACTGGCACCCAGGAATGGACCAGCCCCGCCAGCACCCATGGACAGAGATCTCACTGTCCTTGCCTGTTTCCTTCTCAGGAAAAAAAAGAAAAACAAGTTTTAAAAGACAACCCCTGTCCCCTCAACCTAAAAGACAAAACTACTTCCTAAACCCGTTACAATGTTCAAGTCAGTTACATTTCCAACATAGGATTGCTGAAGTACTTGTTTAATAACATAACATATTCAAATGTAAAATGAAACAGTGTATTTTCTTGCAATAATGTACTTGTAACATCACTGAATTAATGGCTCTTTTAATTATCAGCAGTTAGACAAACTATGGTAAAGCTCAAAGTCGTAGTTACTTCTTTAATTCATTATGTAGTGATATAAAAGTGAATCGTTAAATAATGCAGATTTCTTAATTTATGTTAGTTGTAGAACCATTGAATTCAATTCATCATAAACAACCTTTGAAGCAAATGAAATTTTATGAAATATAAGATCTACAGATGAATAATATGTAACTAACTTAGAATATAAAGTCTAATTCATACTTAAAGAAATAAAATTTTTAAAAGTCTGAAAATTTTCTAATTGTATTTTTAAGTCTAGAAGTTGCTACAAAATCTAAGATTCTACCAAGATATCTCTGATGATATGTTTGAAGGCGTAAGAAAATTAAATTTGTGTGTTATACCAAAGATTTAAAAACAATTCAGTGTGTATTAACTGACTTTATATTTTAGTTTGATACTCAGGTTGTAGGAAAGACTTCATTTTTTTATATAGCTATAAAACTGTTTGTGTATATGTTATATATATATTTATTTCCAACATGAGGGAAGAAATGAAAGTTAGAATAGGAAAAGCTATCTGTTAAAAGTCCTAAAATATTTCCCCACCATCCATTCAACGGTTGCATTTCATCATATTAAATAATCACTCTTTTATGCCAGCATTTTAAGAATTACTTTATTGTTTGTTTGTCTTTTGCTCCTTTCATTGAAACAAAAGTATGCTGAGTAATCACAGCTCTCAGCACAAAGTCCTGCAAGGACACTGGTGGTGAGATATTGTCTACAGTGCTTGCCCTTGCAGAAACTCAGTCAGTGTGCAGGTCTGAATTATCTCTTTGAGAAAGGATTTAAAGGCTTTTCATCACTTACATGAAGCTTTTCATCACCTACACTTCCTCAGGACCCAGGACTTTATCTTTCTTAGGATAATGTAGCAAAAACTGACGTCAGAAAAATCTAGAAAATTGCAAAGGTAAAATTCCTTCATCTCATTTATGGAGACGCTTACACTTGATCTCTTACTTCTACCACTATTTCCTCCCTGTCAGAGTGAAAAGTAAGACAGAGGAATACAGAAATACTTTCGCTTTTAACTTCTTGTGTTAACCAATGTCATAATGCACCTTCCCTTTCCTATTCCTGGAATTCATATTTGAAGGCAATACTGGGAGGAAGGTTTAAGAGCATGCTATTCCCTCCACACAATGGCATTAAAACAACTTCATTACAGCTGTACTATCAAATAATAAACACATGCTTTATATTGCCATTAAATGAATTATAAAATTGTGCATGCCACACAAGTTTGCAAAGTCATTTTGATATTTCAGGTTGATGAGAAAATGTATGATGTCTGCATTTTGTCTGCATGATGAATTTGAGGGTTTTTTCTTAGGGTTGAGGACATGCATGATGTGTCACCACTCTGTAGCCTGGCAAATGAAAGAAAGAAAGGTCTGAATGGAAAGAAGTTCTAAATACTTAAAGAAAGGATAAACTGTTAGTATTAATTAATTGGAAAACTATTATATTTCTACACACTGAAATTTTGCTATCTATGAGGGAAATATCAGAGGAATGGAGCACCTCTCGTATAAGGAATGGCTGAGAGAATTGTGATTTTTCAGTCTGGAGAAGAAGAAACTTCAGGGTGACCTAATTGTAGCTTTCCAGTATCTGAAGGGAGTCTACAATAAAGATGGAGAGAGACATTTTCCAAAAGCATGCAGTGACAGGGCAAGGGGGAATGGCTTCAAACTAAAAGAGTAGGTTCAGTTTAATGATAAGGAAGAAACACTTTTCTGTGAGGGTGGTGAGCCACTGGAACAGATGGCCCAGAGAAGTTGTGGATGCCACATTCCTGGAAGTGTTCAAGGCCAGCTTGGATGGAGCTCTGAGTAACCTGGTGTAGTCAGTAGTGCCTCCACCTATTGCAAAGGGGTTAGAACTATATGACCTTTAAGATGCCTTCTAACCCAGGCCATTCTTTGATTCTATGATCCTATGATTCTACACACACACAGCGAAGGGAACCAGAAGTATAAAATAAATATCATCATAAACTGGCATCCCTATGTCCTGTGACACAGCTGGCTGGTATCTTTTTAAGCCCTATGGTTTCCCACAGAGTTCCAATAGCCCTGTCAGTAACACCTAGCGATCCTGAAAGTCTGACATTATTTCAGACAGATCTGCATAGGGGTCTTGGATACTCAAGAGATCGCATGTGGTACTAGTGACCTGCTTTATCAGATTATAGCCCATCTTTTTATTATTGTTTCTATGTCCAACCTCAACTACACTGTACAACACAGAAGCTAGTGTGAAGATAGTGTTGGCTGGAACCAGGTCTGGCACAGGGCAGCTCCAGCCTCTTCTCATAGAGGCCACCGCTGGAGCCACCCCAAAACCAAAAGCTTGACACAGGCATCCATACATTGGGTGACTGAGTGTAAGTGTAGAAGACACTTTCTGCAAGATTTATTAGGTGTAGTTAGAGCTCATTTCACTTAGAAGTCTTTCCTGCCTAGAGGAGTAATTTTTTCCTGCAGAGAGCTTTAGATGTGGGGGTTTTTTTCCCCTGCATTCCAGAGAAGCTCTCCCTGCTATAAGAAGAAGAAAAGTTCTTGCAGATGCGTTTGATGGCCTCTATAGTAGAAGTGTTTTTAACACTGTTAAGTTTAACTTTCTTAATTTTTTTAGTATTCTCACCTTCAGAAATAAATTTTCCAACATCCTCCCAGTCCTGGGGTTTTCTTGGGGGGAGGGGATAACTGCATTATCAGGTTATCCATGTTTCTTTTCTCAAGAGTTGTATTTGAGAACAAAATTACTTAGTCTCTACAGCAAAATCCCTGCTTTTCACTGTTTTACACGGTCTCATGCATGGTAACAGCAGCTGGTGAGTCATATTCCTCAGCTAGGATGGATACCTGAGTTCAGAGCCTAGCTGAAAGTGTGCCTTTGCTAGAATTTGCCTGCAGAACAAGCAGATTTGCATCAGGAGAATAAATGTGAGATTGGCAAGAATGTAGGCAAACTTAACAGTGAGCTAACAGTTTTAGCCTTCGAGAAATAAAATCATAAGTAAATTATCTTAAGGTGGATAATGAAGTAGAGAGGTTTTGACTGAAGAACTTTATTACATAATCACTTTTCTACCATTGTAATAAAACACAAAGAAAGAAATGGAACATATTGTCAGCTTCCCTGACTACCGTTAATTCAAAGAAACACTCTTGCTGTGTAAATACTGACAATGCAACATCTGCTCAATAAAATATTGTTTAGTTTACATTAACAGAGCTAAAATAATATGCTGGTATCCATTGTTTTTAATTTTTTTTTTCCTGTGGTTAACCTATTAAGATTACTATGCCTCTAAGAAGTTTATTTCCTATATGAATAGTTTTAGTAGCTTGTTTCTTTATTAAATTGCATATTTTTCCAATAGACAAGGTGTATCTTTGTTTTAAAGAACATATGGCATGTGTTTAAGTGTAAACCTGTTTTTAACAATGGTTAAGAAAGTATTTTTCACTTTCCTGGGAACAAAGTGAGATGAATCACGCAATTTCTCTTATGTCAGTAATCCATAAAATATTTTATATGTGGTTACATAAGAACATCAGCTTAATTTCCTAACTGAGATTAAATAAGGAACATTTTGTTTATTCTGCCTTGAAGAAAGATTTAAAAAACTCTGCTAATATACATTTCAGTGTCATAAATGGTTATTTAATAAATAGATATAAATACACACTGGGGTTTTTTGTTTGTTTTTAAACTGTAATGGTCATAGAATGTTCTGGAATTCTAATAACCAGAAAGGTTTTTAAGGGACACATTTGTGTCTATAAAGATATGGAATTGAAGTATCATCCACAACACTCCCCCTAGTGCAACGCTTTTCCACTATGAAGGACCTAAGATCTGAACCATATGGCTTTAGCTACTGAGTACGCTCTGAAAGTATACTTTGAAGTTGAGGGAATTTGTGGTCTTGCAGAGAGCACTTAACAACTTGCATGGTTGGACTCTGAAACATACAACAAACAGGTTGTCAGGTGAGAAAACAAGACCAGCTTTAATTATCCCTAGGCCACAGCACATCTGTCAAGTGCCAGTGTATTTGCAGAAGTGCTCTGTTCCTTAGAAGCAAACTCCAATTTCCAGATGTAGGCATGCTGACAGGTCTGTCATCATTTTTATTATGGTCATGTTTCTTTCTTTTTGCATAGCCAGTCCAATGTGAATGTGATTTTAATGCAAAAATGTGACCAACAATTTTTGACTTATAAAGGAATACAATATTTTCTAAAATGTGTTCAGTAAGTTTGATTCATAACTTTCTCTCACTATATGTTTGAACCGGCTTTGATTTTAATTGGTTGGCTACAATATAAGAATATATATAAATTATGGGAAATACTTAAAATATCTGAATCCTAAAAATCGTAGAAATTTCAGAGAAATAGAGAGAACCAGAAGTTCATCTATTTAGGTATGCCCCAGAAATCATCTCCTTTCTGAGTTCTGCTTTTCAATAAACAAGATTTCTTTTTTCCATTGCAAATGCATAATATAAATTTATAAATACATTTTAATGTAAGTAAAGAATGGTGTTGAGTTTTTGTTCTGTGAGTAATGAGAGAAATGTTAGAACTCTAAAGTGAAAGGAATTTTTTGTTTAGTTAAATTGAGTAAATTTTGAATAACTCCTCTAAATAGCATTGCTTTAAAAATCTGTTTTATTTTTTTAAAAAAATGTTTTAATGAGTCATCTTTGTTTTTCATTAATAAAATACTTTGGAAAAACAAAAGAAATTTAAAGATGCAAATTTTGATTGTTCCCACTTTATGCTAATTAAAGATGATCCAGTGTTGTTCCCTATACCAAACAGTGGTTTTACTGCCAGTCTGTCTTGCTATTAGTCATACAATTCTGCTTCAAACAAAGGATTAGATCCACTCATGCAAACAGGCCTTTGAGATACTGCAGAGAAGCTGAAGCACAATGATCTAAGCAAATTGCATGAGATGAGGCATGTATCCTTTTTACAGTGTTGTTTTGGAAGCTAAGTAGGAGTTTAGAACTTCTCAAATTACATCAGTGTTCTTCACTCAAGCAACGGATTTAAGCTTGAGACATCTATGAAGAGATAATAAAATCTTTGAGATGTAACTGAAAATCAGATAGAATTTACTTGTCTTCTTAAGCTGATTTATATTCTGTGTCTTTTTAACTAGACAAATCAAATTAATTCCTAGCCTTTAAAATGAGATACAGGCTGTAATTTGTGTTTACTCAGAACTTCATAACTCTGAAATTATCCTACCGTAATTTCTTAACTAGCCTTCTCTGTGTAAGTTAACTATAATTTAATACTTGAATAGATTTTGTTAGAAGATGACATTGTTAGAAAGATCTGTTTTGCATTTTGAATCATAGTGATACAATTTTCCACTCATATCAAGTGTTATACTATGGATAAAATGTTATTATTTATATACTTCCTGTGATATTTGTTTCCATGGTACTTGCAAAAGATCTGTCAAAATTTATATCACTTGTAGATTTCTTTTCATTTAGAGGGGCTACTTAGAAGTACCATAACTAAATAGCACTTAAAATGTAGTAGGTTTGGTTTACTTTGCTTTTTCTAGGATATATAAATATGAGTCTTTTATCGAAAGACATTCTAAATGAAAATAACAAGGATGTTAAAACTTTTCAAAGAGTTAACTAACAGAACAATTGAAATGGAAAAGGTCTTTCTGTTTAGATTTGACTTTCTCATTCTAGAAATAAAAGAATAGAGGGGTTAAAAAAAAATCTAGTTTGAGAAAGTTTACTGTGAAGTCATGAACTCTTTTTTATGACCACCAGAGGAACACAAAAAAAAATAGGAGTAGGAGAGAAGAAAGAAGAAGTAGGCAAATAAAATGCAGAAATCACACATACCCATGAAAATGAGAAAAAAAAAATACACTATACTAACTAGTCCTTATCTGCATAGTGTCCAGCTATGTTAGGAAAGCAAAGGGTATCATAAAAGCCTGCTTGAATAACTATAGACTTGTGTTACTACAGCTCCAGGGACTTGCTTTCACAGACTGATTTTTTTTTTTCCAGAACTTCTGTAAAAAGTTCCCCAGAAGAATTTGAACCTGTACAGATAATAATACATACTCTTCCATGCCAGCAAATCAATAAAGTAAAAAAAAAAAAATCAAACCAACCGACTAACAAACAATAACAGAAAACCCCAATCGAAACCAAAGAAACTTGAACAAATTTCTATAGAGCCTCCTAAGATCAATAGTCTCTTTTCTTTCAGTAGTCTCTTTTGTTTCAGAAGAACTCTTGAGAAATTTCCTTGACAATACATTGGTACCTGGAAATAAGAGATAGAATGTGATCAGGGTAAAAGCAATAGAAAACTTAAAGTACTCTGCAAGAATCTGCTCTCAGATTCAAGGGCAATTAAAAAAAAAATAAAATAGATAAACCCTCAATTTTTTCAACTATCTTTTTTCAGACCCCCAGATAAACAGTATTATTGTACCAATATTAATAATATTAGTTAAAAATAATTCATTTCATCTTCACAGGATACTTTAAAATCTGACATAAATATACCATTGTGTGAAGTCAAGTATTATCATCCCTGTTATATCAGGAAAAGCAATCAGGACACAAATATACGTAACTGCCAAATGGTAATTTAGAATAGAGGTTAAAAAAATAGATGAACTTCCTGTCTTGCCAATCCTGCAAGGGTATCCTTTGTTTCCAAACAACAATGCAATGTTTCAGGACAGACAGAGTTTAGGGGAACAGAAACTTCCATGAGCCTCTTCCCTTCAACTTTTTCTACCCTTTGTTTATTGAATGCATATATTTTCTGACCTTTTTTTTTTTCTTTTAGTGAATACAAACTAAAATGCACTTATTTTTGTAATTAAATGCACAGATGCACATTGGAAAACATTTAGGCTTTAAGAATTTTTATTCTTCTGGAGTTAATAGGTAGGAAAAAAACAGTTATAATTTTGTCAGTAGTTCCAGTTAGAATTCTCAAATAGTCTGCAGTTATGCTTCCAACTTCTGGTCAAACTGATTACCCAGCCTCAGTAATTAGTATCACTTAATGTAAAGTGCTGTTCAGTGTATTAGAAATCTCTTGTCAGAAGATGCCCTGGGCTGACAGCAGGGTGACCAAACTAATTCTAGCTTTTAGAACAGACAGAAATTGTAGGTCAGGGATAAGCAAGATATGCTCACATTTCAGCTGCCTCAATTAGATTGGGATCTAGGATAAAAATGTCCTGTGGTTAAGTCATATATGCAACTGACCCTTTGCCTTCATGAATATGAATGCTCATGGAAAAGTTAAATTAGGAAAAAATATAGGGGTAATTTCTCAAGAGTAAGTTGGCAGACAATGCTTATTTATTTATTTTCTTATTCTCCTGGCATAATGCCTGCTTTATGATACATGAGATTTATTTGTAGAGATATTCTTTTTGTAGAGATATTTAAGAGTTCAAAAAATGCTCAAAATATTTATAAAACAATGCAACTAATTTCTGACATGAAAATGTCTTCCGAGAATGAGCAAAACTTTCACAAAAACCACCTACTTAGTAAGAGAAGACTGTGAGGTTTGTGGTGAAAAAGAGTATTCCTGTCAGAGGTGTTTCTCCACATTTTTCCTTTATTTTAGTGTTAACATTTTTGAAATCACAGAAATTTTGTATCATCTCACTCAAGTTTAAGTCTTTGAAACAAGCACATAATCATCATAAAATCTGCTCTTATAAAATAGCTGTGAATAACAGATTACTTGATTGCAAATACATTCTTTAAATCAATAAGGAAAGAAATGTTCATATTCCTATTACTGACATGATACATTTATTTTTTTCAGTTATATTGGTGAGAATAAGACTGTATTATTTGAAAAAAAAAAATTCCAGTTTCATAAGAAATGTTTAAGACATTAACACATTAATCAATCAATCATAGCATTTTGGACCTTGATGTTCCTAGATAAAGACATCGTATTATTTGTTTTTTGTGATTTTCAGTAAAAAACCCATGCAATACCAAGTCAATATTACTGCAGAAATGTAAAAAATGAAAAGGAAAATGGATCTTAAACTGAATTATTCCATGACTTTGAAATGAACCAGCCTTTCTCAGTGAGGTCAGAAATCAGATTTGAGGTCAAAGCATAAATATAAATACATTTATATTAACAGTTTTGATGTATTTCAGACACATTAATTTATATACAGCTGTTCTGAATAAATTTAACCTAAAGGGAGCCAACAAGAAAGATGGAGTGTTTTTTTATAAGGATATGTAGTGATGGGACAAGGGTCAATGGCTTTAAGCTGAAAGAAGGTAGGTTTGGATTAGATATGAGGAAGAAATTCTTCACTATAGCGTGGTGAGGCACAGGTTGGCCAGAGAAGTTGTGGGTGCCCCATCCCTGGAATTGTTCGAGGCCAGATTGTATGGGCCTCTGAGAAACCTTGTCTAATGGGAGGCACCCCTGACCATTGCAGGAAATTGAAACTAGAAGATCTTTAGAATCCCTTCAACACAGGCCCTTCTATGTTTCTATGAGTCTATGGACATAAAAACCAGAACATTATATTTAATTCTGAATGACATTCTACAAGAGTGATCGCAATTAATATTAAAATGCAGCTTTTTGTCTAATGAACTGTGAATAATCAAGTTTTATTTAAAAAGCCCTAATTTGTTTAGGTACATGCATTGCCTAGTTATCCAATTATTGCTGCAAAATTACAAATGGGGAAAGTCAAATCTGTTAAATTAAAAAGGTCACCAAACTAATTAAGACTGCTGAAGCATATTATTAATACTTTACAGTAGGCGGGGCACTGCTGAAATTTACCTGATTTTCCTTGTTATTTAAATGACGAGCTTTTGTACCATCAGTGTTTAAATGAGTTAATTTACAGATAAAAGAATTGTAAAAGAGAAGGCTACGTTCTGGGCAAGAAAACTTCTTATCAACTACAAAAATAAATTAAAACTGTTTTCTTTCCCTAGTAAGATTTTGCATTGCTAATTGTAATTCCAGGATGTTGAAATATTTCACCTGTGCTTCAGAAGAAGTAAGATACTTCACAGGAAATAAAGAGCAACTTTATGTGTTAAAAATTTTGCATTGAGGATGAAGTGAATGAGTACCCTTTCCCTGTGGTAAATTTATGTTTCTGGCAGTTAACAAAGAAGACTAAGTCCCTCTGACTTACCCAAGTTAACTTTTGGTTTACTATTTCTATTTTGGCATTGGTATTTTTGTATTTTGGGCCAAAGGAATATCGTTTAGAGTGGCAAAGAATTATCTGTGATCATTATCTGCAATGATCTCAGGAAAGTTAGAAAACTATACTTGTTTTGTCTTAGAAGTAAATACCAGGAAGGTACAAAACCTACTTTAAAGCAATTGAAAGTATGAGCACCACTAGCTGCAATAGGAATAAAAAGAAAAATAAAATTAAATGTGTCTTTTTGCTTCACAACAATGTCTTGATAAGGGATATTGCACTATCTAGCCTGTTTTTGCTATGAAACTTTATGAGTGAATTTTCAATATAGAAGGATAATTGAAATCTTACAGCCCTTCATAGTGAGTTTAGAGATCAAAACATTTCCAAATAAAGTGATTGGAAATATTTTCACAAGGCTGAGAAGGAAATGAGCGGTATGAAAGACATGCTAGCATTAACTTAGATTTTATGGAGAAACAAAAGGTCTTGGGAAATCACTGGTCTCTATATAGGGGAAAGACCAAAAAGAAGTAACCTGGGAGAAGTGTACATAACTGTAGGGAAGTCCAAAGTCTTCTCTGGAAAAAAAATGGCTGTTGCAATACATTCAAATTTATCTTGTGAATTTGTTGTAGACCACCAGATAAACAGTATCATAAAACGACTTGTAAAAGCAAAAATGTTTATGACATAGGAAAAACAGTCCTGATGAGAGATTTTGATTATATTGATGTAAGCTGGTATGAATCTGAAATAAGGCTATGGCTAGAAAAATGACTCTGCAAAGAATGATACTTTGAGTTTCCACTTTAGGGTTTTTCCCTCAATTGCTACATATCAAATTTGCTCATTTTACAAATAAAAATCTTCTGGTTTTGCACTTCTTAAATCTGAACTCAATGCTTAAAAATCAATTTTTATTCTTACTGCTGCTATCCTAGTTATGCTTGAATGTCATATGTCAAATACAAATATTTTTCATCATAAACACATCAGAACTTCAGATGCTTCAGTACTGAACTGTTCATATAAGAAGGTAAATTTATTTAGTGAGTAACATAAATTTACTGATGGAAGATGAGATGGTAAAATGCAAATTCAAGGAACAGTTTTTCTGAAAATTAATCCTAGTTTATAGGAGATTAATCCAACCTAATACCAAAACTGGCAGTTCTTTCATGGCTGAAATAAACTACTTTCCCAAGAAGAGGTTGCAGCATATGTAGCCATATGACAGCCTTGTTCACTTTAAAGCTGATCAATGTAGAAGGCATGTGGTCAAGAGTAATTTAGGAAATGAGTCAGGATCTCTTTCAGTTCTGAACACAAGACAGCTGTAGCATGAATACATAAGATGCCCAAAATCCTGAAGGGAACAAGATAAAATACTAAAATTATAAAATTAATTTAAAAATATGTAATTGTTTTTATATAGAAAAGAAATCTGAAAGATTAATAGAAAACATATCTCTGAAAGTCTAGTTTGTCTACGGCAGAGCGTACATGGCTTCCGCTTCAAACAAAATGCTTCACAAAATTGAGTCGATGTAGAACTTCGTATGGAAGCAATCCACAGAAAACTCCCATAAGGTTAAAGTACACTCAGTTTAGAGTTTTTGGTCATATTATTTTGATTGTTTACTCTGATATTCACTTAAAAAAAAAATCTAGAAAATAAAAATTGTTCAACTTAATACAAGAAATTAGGATGCCTGTCAAGGCAAAAAGATATCTCACCATCTTTTTTTGTTGTTTGTTTTGTCTTTTTTCATCTCTGTTTGTTTGTTTGTTTAATTTTGTTGTTATTGTTTTGGTTTTTGGGAGGAATTAGTTTTGTTGGGTTTTTTTATTTTTCTCTGAAACTTCAAAAATCATAGTCATAAATCAACTGATGCTTCTGTTCTATGTAGAGTTGTCTCATTCACATAAGTGGCTTACCCAGGAAATTCAGGACTAGTAGCAATAAGCCAAATATTTAGCTCTGAAGCTCTGGAGAATCCAGCAGCTCTTCACTGCAACTGTTTTTTTGTTCTGTGTTTATAAAAAATAACTAATTAAATTCTGCTGGTAGATGGGCTATAATGGCATCATATTTAATTTATTTTGGCTTTGTTTCTATTTTTTATTCTTATCAAATTATAAAAGGCATACTTCCTCTCAAGGCTTATCAAAAATGTAAATTTTAAAAAAATCTGATTCCGTTCAGATTTTTGAGTTTTGACTTCAGTTTTGATACTTTGCCTTTGTTTTCTCTTTATGATTGAAGTTATACTGCTTGACACAAGAAAAATATCTAACGATAGAGCAATGACTGCATTTCCTTTTGGTGGAGTTCTATCCAGCTAACAGCGTTTAAGTAATTAGACTTTACTTTTAGTTAGAGCAGACATTCCACCCAGTAAACTATGAGAATATATAAGAATATGTGCATGCAGCCTAGAAGCATTCTGAAAGAAGACTGCAAAGTCTATAACAGTAGATGTCTCCACTGTGTGAATTGTATCTGAATTAATAACAAGACATATGCACAGCATCACCACTACAGAAGGGTAACCCAGAATGGTAGAAAATATAATGTTGACTTCTGTCTTTCCCTGTAGTCTCTGAGGTAAGCAAAGAGACAGGAGACACCTTTTATAAGAATAAATTTATTTTTCTTTCCTTTCTTTTCTTTTGGTTTTTGGTTTCGTTGGGGCTTTGGGGGGGATCTTTTAAAATAATTAAGTCTGCACTGCTAATAATTAGTTGGTTAGATCCTGACAATTTCAAGTCTAGTAACAATAATAGATCCTTCGTTCAAAAAAAGACTGACTGTAACAAGTCCAAGGAAACCACATCAAAAATACATCATTGTGAGCGAACTTGTGCTGTTCTGTGAATCTTCTATGCTGATAAATGCAGTAATTTAAGGTAAATATTAAATCACAAATATTCAGCAAAAGCACCACCAAAAAACGTAATAATTGCAATAGGTAATCTTTTTAATATACTGATGAATCCATTAAGTTTGCCTGCATTTTGATGGCTGTGGTGGTTTTACCACTAGGGGGCGCAACAGTGAACAAAGACTGAATAGAGGCGCAACAGCAAACAACAGTTCATTTTCAATGGGTCTCTGTAGAACTATAGAATCCCACTAGAGTCTAAATAGGGACAATAACCAGCCGACAATGTCGTGCAATAATAAAAACCCCAAAATGACAAACTGCTTCTCTAAGCAAAATTGTAGCTGAGGACCAGAGGGAAGGAAGGGAAAGCTGCATTGAAGATGGTATCTCCTGGCCCTCAGAGCCCCTGAAAAATAAAAACAGTGAGAAGAACCTTCCCCTCGAGAACCCAAGGGAAAAAAGATACCACACTGTTGCAGCTGGGCGGTCTCTTGGTGCCACTGTTGGAGCTCCGATGGTGCTGTGTGGTAAGGGGAGCTGAGAGGGACCAGGAGGAACGGGACTTGATGTTATCCAGACCATGATGAAGCGGCAAAAAGGGCCAGGACTTCCAGGGTTCTGGCTTGTATGGGCACTTGATATCACATGAACTGGGGCCCTCTTCCCAGTCAGGCTTCTTCCTGCTGGTGGACTGTGCTCAGCACGACCACTTTCTGAGATTTTTGACACTCTTAGCAAGATGGCGCTTCCCGCCAAAAAGCCATGTGCTCTGGACCCGGGGCCCAGTGCTGATCAATGCCGCCGGCCATGGGGCACTCCTGGGGCCAGCGGCCCTGCCCGTGGGGTGCCCCTGCTGCCATGGATCCACTCTGGGCAGTGGCGCTGGCCCGGGGAGCCAACGCTGCCCCGTGCATTGGCTGCTGGCACTGCTGGGGTCTGGTCCCACTCCCCACGGCCTTGCTGATGGCCGCCGGGCTCTGGGAACACCAGGAGGGGCGACCGGGGGCTGCCAGGGGCTAGGGTGGGCTCTGCCACCCCCCGGTGGGGCGCAGGGCCACCCCCACCCTTCCCAGCGGGGGCCGAGGCTGGGCTACCACCCTGTGGCACCCGAGGACAGCCCCCTGCCGACACCCCGGGACGATCCCAACAGGGCCCCAGGGGACCCTGTGGTCAGACACGGCTCCGGCCCGGGCCAGCCCACAGAGCCTGGGGACAACCCTGGCCCTGGGAGCCTCGTCCAGCTCCCTGGGAGAGAACGTGCAGGAGTAGGGGCCACCCTGGGGGAGCCATGGAGGACACCTGGGAGAAGCTCCCGCCCCCTTCCCCCCGGCCCCCGGGTGGGCCGGGGAGGGGCTCTGCACAGGCCGCCGGGTGGGCCGCGTGGTCAGGCATGGCCTGGGGTGCCTACAGACCCTGGGGGACCCGGAGTCACTTCCTGCAGCCACCTGGGGAGGGGTTTCGCCTTCCAAGTTGGCTGTTTCCCTTTTCAAGGAAAAAAAACAAGTTTAAAGAAAACAACCTCCCCCCAAGACAAAACTGCTTTCCTAACCCACTACAATGGCAAAACAAATATCCTTTATAGATGGTGGCTTTGTATTTTTCAGATCATGTCCTAAGGAGGAGAGGGTTTGAGAAACTATCCCTGTCCCAGGTTATGTAAAGAATTTGTCACTGAAAACTTGAACAGTTGAACCTTTCAAGGATGTTAAAAGGGCTAACACTACCAAATTCTATCTAAGCCCCTTTGTTGATTTTGTCCTTTATCATTCTGGTGTTAAGACATAAGCCCCTAAAACACTTTTCATACTATGTTATGCCTGTATTTACTTACAAAATTTTATCATGAACACAAGTATTTTCAAATATATTGTATCAGTACATTCATGATCTAGAACCAAATGTAGTGGTCTATGAGTGAATACGTAACAGCTGCAAATTCAAAATGAGTTCAAAATTAATAAGAAAGCCACATCAAAATTATCCCACATTTTTCAGGATATGATTCCAATTCTGAAAAAAGATGTATCTCATGCTTAAGTTTTGATATATTTTCTAATTTTTTGTTGGGGACTATTCTGGCTAACTGTGCTACAAATCAAGATATCTAGAACAATTGTTTCTTTCATCCTCACATTTTTTTTGCAACATAAAGGCACACCTCAGCACAGAGATACATGGGGAAAATTCTGCATGTAGGGAATAGAAACAGACATTGCTACAAGTTAAATCTCTGTTCCTTTATGTTAATAACAGAATTTAAAAGTTACTCTCCCAGTTGCTGTTCAAGGATGAGTTTGTGAAGATTAAATAGAGATGTCTAACACAGACTAATTTATGCTAGTGAGCATAGAATTGAAGGGCCTTGAGACTTTTGTTCGCATACTGGTTACATCTTGAATATTGTCGGTATAAGTTTGAGGTATATATCATCCTTGTCAAATTAACCATCCTAATGAAATGAGTGGGTGAAAAACTGTAAAATAAGATTTCCAGTGTAGTAAATGCAAAATTGAAATTCCTGGAGAAAATCCAGAATTCTGTTGCTTGGATAAAAGTAGAACAGAAGCTACAAATGTAAATCTACATAGGTAAAACAATTTAGGGGTTCAGTTTATTCTTTTTTTACATTAGGATTTTTGCAAACAACAGAAAAGGCACTAAATTTCTCAACAGCTGAAATCAAGTATTTAGTTTTTCTATACTTAAATGATCCTTCTATCAAAAGACACATCAACATTAACTTTCTCATTAGGAACACTTCATCTTTCAGATCTTCTTCCATCTGCTGAGCAGGATATAAAGGGTTTCCTACTGTTAGTCAATGAATAAAATTTTGTCTTCTACAAACCCAAATTAAAATTCTGGGCTATGTACTAAAAAAGCTTTTCCCCAGAGCTTTGTAGAGATGAAGCAAAAGTAGCATTTTAGGGGAAAAAATAAAAAGATTTTTTTAAATTCATTTGATGTCAGATATCTTCTGAAGTAAAAGAGATATTTATTATAAATATATTGACATTACCAACATATCTTTTAGAGCACTGATTTTTTACACTCATCTCAAATTCCCAAATCAGGTAGCAGGCCAAAAACAAAAAAAAAGTAAGACATAATCAGTATTATCTCAAATACTTTCATATACTTCCTCTTAATACTTGACTGAAATTTGGTGAAACTCATTTCTTCAAAACATTTTCTCAATAAATAATAGACTTTAGAGAACTACATATAATTAAATTTAAAAAATCAAAGTATAATTGAGAAATAAAATATGATTTTTCTTTGGCCATACAAAAAAGTTTCTCTCTAACTTTTAAGCAAAAATTTGATCTAATTTCACCTTCACAGCACTACATTCTTAGACTCACCTGAGAAAAGTTATTGGACATTGATTAATTACCTAATTTTTTACATGAAGAGAGAGGACAGTAAAGCCAGATATTTTGCAAATTTATGTATGCTCCCATTATTAACAGTGTAGTTCAACCTGATTGATTAAGTGGAAATTTAATGTGAAAGTCTATTTCTAACTTAGAGAATGTTGGGGAGTTTTATGATACAGAAGAGGTAGGGCTGGAACAAAGGCCTAACTTCAGAAGGAGTTTACCATGTTTGTGAATAGTACTGCAATCTACTTCTTCTGGCGCTTTGTTACTATGGATACCATTGGTCATTTTGGTTTATTAATGCTCCAGGACATAAAATAACACCCTTTAAACTATGGCAACCACTGAAGTGCATTATAGTAACTGCTAGATATTACAAACTCTGCTGATAAAGGTTTGCTTAGCTGACCTACATCAGCACTGTAAAGGTAATAATTCAGAGCAAGGTAATCCATTAAACAAATCTGTAAACTAAGCCATTTATGGGACAGATGGAATTTTATCTGGAAGATTTCTTGCTGAATTACTAGATGATGATCTTTAGGTTTTCAACTAAAACAACTGCAAAACATCCATATTATTCTGTTTTCATCTATCTCTGGCATTCTGCGTCCTTTAGAAAACTCATTGCTTGCCAAGGTCAGCTTAGCCATGTTCAGAAAATTGCAACGCAGATATTAAATTCTATTCCTAAGGTGAATATTGCATTCTCAGAAACTGGTTGCATCTTATGGTAGAATTTTATTAATTTTATTTTTTTTTCTGGAAGATGTATTTTCTCAGAAGTTTATTTCCCCACAGTAGCAGCTTGTTCCTAACCTCAGTAGCTGTGTTTTCAACTCACTGTGAATGATGACTTTCTAAAGCAGCTGCAAAAAAATTGTTACCAGCTTTGTGTATGATATCTGGCTCCATGACTGCTCCAAGGACTGTCATGTAACTGAGCATACCTGACAGTACACTGATCCCCATGGACAAGCTTGGGAAAATAAGGCCCTCCGTGGCCTCTTGCTATACATTAGTTCTTTGCATAGCCAGTAACACTTCAGGCTACCCTGAAATAGACAAGATACATATCTCGTTCGATTTTTGTCACATATGCTCCAGAAGCAGATTGCAAGAGGAGGTCTACTTCTAAATACTTAGGACCCAATTGCTGGATACAATTCATCTGACTCATCTACATTGTTAATATTTTGGATTCATGACATGAAGTCCTTTGAAAGGCCCTGTGCAACAGGTCTACACTGTACTGGACTGTGAAGAACTAATTAGGGGACAGTTTGCTGCACTTGAAATCTTGTTGTAAGCAATAGACAACACATCTTGTAAGTTCAGTCAAAAATTTCTCATTAGTTTATTTGCTGTTTGACCTTTATAGCCAAAAATGCAACAAACAGTAACAAGTAGTCCAGTTAAATATTTGTAATGGATTCCCTGCCTGAAAACAATATAGGAAAGAAAAGTAATAAATTTTCTAAGGTTATCAGTTCTGTCTTCTCCAAATTTTCATAATGTAATTATATATCTATGCAATGCTTAAACTGAGTTAAAATGTTAAGCTGTTGATTATAAACTCATGATTTGCATTTTAAGTTCTAAATTAATTATAACTTTATATTTATGTGACAATACAGTATCATTGCTAAAAAAAGTAATTTCATATTTGAATGCGAACTTTGGTGCAGTAGTATTAAATGGTTCCCTTTAAATATACAAAGCAGATTAATATTTACATGAGAGTTTTAGGTAATCAATATAGCCTATTTTAATTCCAAACCAAATAAAACTATCATGTTTTCTATACAATGTACAAAAATAAAAAGAGAATGTCACTGATTTCATTACCATGTGTCTGTCATACTGTGAATAGAAGTTGATAACAAGTAAATTAGTTTCAAAGGATTGAGATTTTATTGTCACTCAAACGAAAATAAGATTAAGGACCTGATGCAACTGTGAAGGAACATGCTCAGTCAAAAAATATATCTGAATATGGTGTTAATTAAAAAGGAAAATGGTGCTAGAATTACATATTATTTGCAAAATCAAATGCAAAAATTTAGGTTTACCTCAAATTATATATTTCAATAAGCACAGCTGTAAAAATTACTAGAGGTAAGTGAATAGCATGCTGACATTTTAACCTGAGTTTTGATTTCATTAAAAACATTTAAAGATTATACTTTGAATAAGCTACTGATTTCTGTAGTCATAGCTTTTTTGTTCTTTAAAAACTAAATATAAGCTTCCATAAGTGCAAGTATATAATATAATTTTAATATTTTAGCTTACTGATTTCATTGCAGTACCAAAAGTTTTAACTTGGCAGTATAACAACAGCTATATGTAGATTTATTCTTAACATCTTGCAGAAAACTGAGACCCAGTGTCTTTTAGAATTTTTTGTAGCTTATTCCAAAGCCCAGTGTCTTATTTTAGATTTTGTCCTTTGGTTTTCTTTAATTAGTTATGAATAATATTAATATTTTTTCCTTCCCCCCCCAAATTATGATAAAAGATAAAATGATACATAATTATGGCATGTGCACAAGCAGTCCTACTATCCTCTTTCTTCATAAGCGTAGAAAGGTATTTCAGCACTAAATGAACTATCAAAAATTTAAAAATGAAACTTAGGCTTTAAGTTATGGCTAGATTGCTAGCCGCAGGTTTTCTTAAGTATTTTGTTTGTTTATTTGTGTTAATTCTGTCTTACATTCTTGGTGGCAAAATATTGCCAGATATTCTCCTGTATTAGTTTTCCTGACATTCACATTATTGTTGGATTGAATTAGTTGCTAAGATACACGAGTGTTGTCTTTGTAAAAGACTCCATTAAATACAATTTTCTTACCACTAGAAATAGTTAAGAAGCCTACACGTATATGAAGACATTTTTCTTTCAAACTTCATCACTTGCTATTGGCATTTTAGAGTCACACAAAGTCACTTTTAGTACTATTCATCAATATGGATTTTGTTAACTGCATGATGGGCAGCATTTATTTCCTTCATATCTGAAATGAGGAAAACAAGTTTAATTAGCCAGTTGAGATGTAGTAATAACCCACACTAAAATTGGGGCTTGGTTGGGAGAATTTAATTTACAGGTCAAGTAATTCTGGAAATCTCTTTCAGGGCATAAAACATTTTATACCCTAATCTTAGAAGAGAAGTTGATTATATTAAACAATTTAGCTCTTCAGTTAATTCCCAGTTTTTGATTGTATACACACACCATAAATGTCTGTTTATTTCTGGCCTTTGTTTTGTAGGAAACAGAGTAGTGTCTTTCAAACTGAAATATTGGATTTTATTCTAAGCCCTTGTTTATTCAATGTCTGTTGCCAATAGATAGTTTAAAAGAGGTTGTTTCATGCTGTGTTCCTTGTACCTGCATTCCCTCATGCTGTTGCAACATAGGGAATACAAAGAAAATGCTCAGCTTTTTGATATAAATGCATCTTTCTGATTAGCTGCATTCTTCAGACTCTTAGTAATGAATGAATAAAAAAATAAACTAACTTATTTTTCTTCCCTTTTTATTTTTCTTTACAAGTGCAAGATCATCATATTAACCCCAGAGAAAATAAAAGACCAAGTGCATTGAGGTGACATAAATTAGAGAAACATACCGTTCTGAACAGCATGGAACAAATCATTCTGCTCCTTAATCTAGGACCCAACTCACTAAGCAGTATAGATGCAATGTTTGTGAATATTTTCTCAGAAACATTTGCTTTATTTAAAGTCTTTTGTGGCACATAACATGCTCTGATACATTACTTTTCTATTATTATTATTATTCATATTCTAAGATACTTAACTGCACACCTTTTTCATGACTAAATTATGTATTTACCTGAAAAAGAGTGTGGGCCTAAAAGATGCTTCGGAGGCTTCCACTATGACATAATTTATCCAGAAAGTTTAAAATGAAAATTTAAATTCCAGTAACTGGAATAAGACATATTTTGCAGTTGAGAAAGCCAAACATATTCTGGGT